>BNCR01000005.1:35140993-35683119 GCA_014656515.1 Oryzias celebensis
AATTTAATTCATGCAAATTTGATATTAAAATGATAAATGACGTTGTAGGTATAAAGTAAAATAAAAGAATGCAATGTTTATAAAAATGTTTATAACCCCCCACTCACCCCCCCCCTCACCTCCCTCCTCCACACCCCCTCCCCCTCCACCCCCCCAACGCCGCCCCCCTCCCCCTACCCCCCTCCCCTCCACCCCCCCCAACGCCGCCCCTCCCCTACGCCCCCTCCCCCCCACCCCCCAACGCCGCCCCTCCCCTACACCCCCCTCCCCCTCCAACCCCCCACCTAGACTAGAATGTGGAGATTCTTTACAGCCAACAACACCAGGCGTTACGTCGACAGGGGTACGGACCTGAGGAGAGATCCTGGGAGCCCGCTTCGCGCATTCTGGATCCTGACCTCATCAGGGACTTCAATCGGCGGCGCAGAGACCAGCCTCCTCCTGTGCCAGGCGGCGCACCTTGAGGGGAGGGTACTGTAGAGTTTTGGAACCAGGTCGATTTGTTGTTTTCGGTTGTAGTCATTTCCTGTTTTATTTTGTTGTACTTCCTGTGCTCACCGTTCTTCGCAGGTCACTTGTCACTTCCTTCCTTGTGTGTTCCCTCCCTCCTGACACACCTGTGTGTCATTAATTAATCCTCTCTCCCCGTTATATACCCTCGTCTCCCTTGCACGGGTTGTCGGGTGGTTTTGGTTACTACTTGGACTGATTACTCTCTTCGAGATATTAAATGAATGACTTTTTCCATTTTCGAGTACCGTCTGCGTTTGTGTCCACACGCAACCTGACACGCTGATCTCTTTTTCAAGCAAATCCTGTTCAAGAGGCAATTTACTACACAACCAAAACATTGTATACAATTAAAACAGTATGACATGTAAAAACATGTTTGTGATTCATTTCAGAATATCATTCATGTGAGATAAAGTTGTGAGATGTGGTAGTTTAATTGCAGGGAATCCTGTCCCCAGTTGCCCAGATACTGAAATGCCATCTTTCCCTGTAAGTCTACACGTTTTCTTCTGTATGTTTTGGGGAAACATAAATTAAAACATTCTGTTGTAGTCATTTTAAAATAAAGAATGATTGATTGGTTTAGTATAGAAGCTAATAAGTGTGATCCTTCTGACCCCTGTGCAAAACTATTCATTTGAAATAAGAAATACCTGCAAAGATATAAAAAAAACCTTAGTTAACTCTAAGTATTTATTGTGAAGACAGTCATTTTCCAATATTTTTACAGTGCACATGCAAACAATTATTTGTAGTCATTTTGAGATCATTTTGTGTTCGCTCAGTTCGTGGCTGTGTTTCAAACAAGCGATTGTTAATCTTCATACAGTCTCCATGTGAGCTGCCATCTCCTTGAACTGCTTGTGGAAGTTCTGCAGAAAGGAAAAGAACAAAGATGAGCCTCAATGCAGTGCTCTAAATGAAGGACGTCAGAGTTCCAGTCGGTAACTTCCCACCTGAAACTGTGGAATGCTCATCTCGAAGGACTTCTGACAAATCTGTTCTGAGGGCTCAGCAATCTTCAGCTGTTCTATTTATTATTTCATTTGTTCTGTCATTTTGAAACGTTTTGGTGTTAAAATTCATTTCTATTCATTCATTCATTTCTTACTTTAGGATGTAAAACCTCATAAATGAACAGTTTGTTGTTTGCACATTTCTTGGTGCTCTTTGAGCCAACTTTTAGTACGAGCAAAATACTTAGGCTCTTTTAAAATTGGATACTTTAATACTTTTACTCTAGTATTTTTGGAATTGGTGACTTATAAATCAGAATGGAGTCATTTTTACAGTAAGAAATCTGTACTTTTACTCAAGTATGGTTTTCAGGTACTCTGTGTCTGTGCATACAACAACCAACTTGAAATACCTGCAAGATAAGTTTGAAGTTGGTTCAACCTAAAAGTTGGATTTTTAGAAACAAGGAGGAAAAAAGGGACACCTGAAAGAAAAATATGTCACCAAATAAAAAGGAAAGTCGTTAAGAGGAAATTTAAATAAACCTTTAAGAAGAACATGAATAAGGTTCCACCTGAAAATGGCATGAAAAGAAAAGATAACATTGACTTTGTTGTAAAATGTTTTATAATGAATTCCGAACCGCTCTTAGTCCGGCTTGTGACCTGGGACCTGTTTGCAAAGGGGTACTCTAACAAGAGGATCAACCCAACACAGCACAGATTCTAGGATCTCCCAAACCCTCAAACCCCTCCACCACGGTAAGGTGGCGGTTCACGGAGGGGATTTTTTTTTTTTTTTTTTTTTTTTTTTTTTTTTTTTTTTTAATAATAAAGAAATACATGAATACATTTGCAAGTAATACATTTGTGACAATATTTAAAATATCTTTTTAGTTTAACACAAGTCTACTTTTTTTTCTCCATAGATGTTTTTTTTTTTTCATTTTTTTACACAAAACTTCAAAATTAACCTTAAACCTGTACAAAACTCTCATGTCCCAGTAAACAGTGATGTCACTTTTTACTGCAAAAATGAGAATTTAACTGTCTTTGCTTTATGACAAAAATCAAATGTAAAAACTCAAAAGAATCTTAACATCGGAAAGCGTGATAAAAAAAAACACAAGTAGCTCTCCACTAAACTATTTACAAATATGACTGAAAGTTTTTGTAAAAAGTAAAAAATATACAGTAAATATAGTAAAAAAATAATATAAACAATTTTAAAAAAATAAATAAATACATATGTAAATAAATAAACAGTTTTTGTAACAATGTTTGAATACGTCTTTTAAATTGAACACCAGTCTTGATTTTGCCACGTTTTTTTTTTTTTTTTTTTTTTTTTTTTTTTTTACAATATATTACACAAAGCTTCAAAATTAAACTTAGAAATGTACAAAAAAAAGAACTCATGTCCAGCAAACAGTGTTGTCTGATGTCATCTGTCCTTTAGCGAGGCCTCCGCTTTGAGCACAGTGATCGTTTTCTGTGTTTTTGAACACGGCCCTTTCTTTGGACAGGTGGCTGTGAGTGGACAGTGGGCCTGGCAGTGGCTGATCTTTGGGAATGGGGCTGTATTTGGGCTGGAGCTTGTGTTTTACTGGGGACCTCTTTTCGAACAGGCCAGTCCCATTTATTGGGGAACTGTCTTCGGACTTGCCATTGTCTTTTAATAGGGACCTGTCTTTGGATCTGTCTTTGGACCTCTCTTTGGACGTCCCGATGTCTTTTATTGGGGACCTGTCTTTGGATCTCCCAAGGTTTTTTATTGGGGACCTGTCTTTTAATCTGGTCATTTCTTTGAAAGGTACCCTGTGTTTGAGCTCTTTTGTGGTTGACTGGTCTCCTGTGATTCGGCACAAATTTGTGGTCTTTCCAGTTTTTGTCTGGTTTGCTGCATGTTTGTCTTTTCAGATCAGATGCTCGGTGGGGTTTTCTGTATTTGACTGAGCCATTATTTTTGGAGGAAAATGAGTCATATGTAACTTGTTGACCTGGGTTAAACCTGGCTGAAACCTTTTGATTGAAATGACACATTTTCGGGCTACGTCTATCATTGCTGGAGATGGATGGATTAGCAATGGAGACAGCTTCATAAAATCTGCTTTGATCATGAGTTGCTGCTCTGTGACGTCTTCTCAGCATTTCATTTGTTCTTTCCTCTCTTTCTTCTTTTGTGTCCACGAGTTCACCGATTCTTCTGAAACGAGCAAGTTGTTGATCCTTTTGAAATGTACGCAGAGCCCACTGTTTGGAGCAATTTTTGTCCTTAATTGAATTGATGTCGCCAAAACTGAAGAATAACGTCTTGTTAGCCACTTTGTTCTTGTCCTGTGCGATTGCCGTTGTTTGGTTTGAATACAGAATTGTATTCATTCCTCTGAAGTGAGCCAGCAGATGAAATCTGCAATCTTTGCGATGAGCCCAAAGTTCAGAGGATCTCTTTGAACGGCTTAAAGGGAACTCCCCTGAACTGAAAGAAAACAGTCTGGCTCCTGAAATCTTGGCCATTTGTTCACTTGTGCGTTTCCTGTTGTTCACGGTAAATGTTCTTCCAACTGTTGGTTTTGCGGCGAGTGGTGGAATGTTGTTAACCTCTTCTCTTGTAGATAACTGGAACATCAAAGTAGCTGCTTGAGTTCAACTGGCTGCTTTAAGCAAACCACCTGTATTTGAGAAAAAATCCGGTTAAGGAATGTGACTTCAAATGGCATCACTTTTTGAGTCAGTATTTGGACTGTGACACTGATATCAGAAGTGATGTTATTTTAGGTCACATAACTTCTACATAAATGACCTCACTGTGACATCACTTCTCATATCAGTGTCACAGTCCAAATACTGACTCAAAAAGTGATGCCATTTGAAGTCACATTCCTTAACCGGATTTCTTCTCAAATACAGGTGGTTTGCTTAAAGCAGCCAGTTGAACTCAAGCAGCTACTTTGATGTTCCAGTTATCTACAAGAGAAGAGGTTAACAACATTCCACCACTCGCCGCAAAACCAACAGTTGGAAGAACATTTACCGTGAACAACAGGAAACGCACAAGTGAACAAATGGCCAAGATTTCAGGAGCCAGACTGTTTTCTTTCAGTTCAGGGGAGTTCCCTTTAAGCCGTTCAAAGAGATCCTCTGAACTTTGGGCTCATCGCAAAGATTGCAGATTTCATCTGCTGGCTCACTTCAGAGGAATGAATACAATTCTGTATTCAAACCAAACAACGGCAATCGCACAGGACAAGAACAAAGTGGCTAACAAGACGTTATTCTTCAGTTTTGGCGACATCAATTCAATTAAGGACAAAAATTGCTCCAAACAGTGGGCTCTGCGTACATTTCAAAAGGATCAACAACTTGCTCGTTTCAGAAGAATCGGTGAACTCGTGGACACAAAAGAAGAAAGAGAGGAAAGAACAAATGAAATGCTGAGAAGACGCCACAGAGCAGCAACTCATGATCAAAGCAGATTTTATGAAGCTGTCTCCATTGCTAATCCATCCATCTCCAGCAATGATAGACGTAGCCCGAAAATGTGTCATTTCAATCAAAAGGTTTCAGCCAGGTTTAACCCAGGTCAACAAGTTAGATATGACTCATTTTCCTCCAAAAATAATGGCTCAGTCAAATACAGAAAACCCCACCGAGCATCTGATCTGAAAAGACAAACATGCAGCAAACCAGACAAAAACTGGAAAGACCACAAATTTGTGCCGAATCACAGGAGACCAGTCAACCACAAAAGAGCTCAAACACAGGGTACCTTTCAAAGAAATGACCAGATTAAAAGACAGGTCCCCAATAAAAAACCTTGGGAGATCCAAAGACAGGTCCCCAATAAAAGACATCGGGACGTCCAAAGAGAGGTCCAAAGACAGATCCAAAGACAGGTCCCTATTAAAAGACAATGGCAAGTCCGAAGACAGTTCCCCAATAAATGGGACTGGCCTGTTCGAAAAGAGGTCCCCAGTAAAACACAAGCTCCAGCCCAAATACAGCCCCATTCCCAAAGATCAGCCACTGCCAGGCCCACTGTCCACTCACAGCCACCTGTCCAAAGAAAGGGCCCTGTTCAAAAACACAGAAAACGATCACTGTGCTCAAAGCGGAGGCCTCGCTAAAGGACAGATGACATCAGACAACACTATTTGCTAGACATGAGTTCTTTTTTTTGTACATTTCTAAGTTTAATTTTGAAGTTTTGTGTAATATATTGTAAAAAAAAAAAAAAAAAAAAAAAAAAAAAAAAAAAAAAAACGTGGCAAAATCAAGACTGGTGTTCAATTTAAAAGACGTATTCAAACATTGTTACAAAAACTGTTTATTTATTTACATATGTATTTATTTATTTTTTTAAAATTGTTTATATTATTTTTTTTACTATATTTACTGTATATTTTTTACTTTTTACAAAAACTTTCAGTCATATTTGTAAATAGTTTAGTGGAGAGCTACTTGTGTTTTTTTTTATCACGCTTTCCGATGTTAAGATTCTTTTGAGTTTTTACATTTGATTTTTGTCATAAAGCAAAGACAGTTAAATTCTCATTTTTGCAGTAAAAAGTGACATCACTGTTTACTGGGACATGAGAGTTTTGTACAGGTTTAAGGTTAATTTTGAAGTTTTGTGTAAAAAAATGAAAAAAAAAAAACATCTATGGAGAAAAAAAATAGACTTGTGTTAAACTAAAAAGATATTTTAAATATTGTCACAAATGTATTACTTGCAAATGTATTCATGTATTTCTTTATTATTATTAAAAAAAAAAAAAAAAAAAAAAAAAAAAAAAAAAAAAATCCCCTCCGTGAACCGCCACCTTACCGTGGTGGAGGGGTTTGAGGGTTTGGGAGATCCTAGAATCTGTGCTGTGTTGGGTTGATCCTCTTGTTAGAGTACCCCTTTGCAAACAGGTCCCAGGTCACAAGCCGGACTAAGAGCGGTTCGGAATTCATTATAAAACATTTTACAACAAAGTCAATGTTATCTTTTCTTTTCATGCCAATTTCAGGTGGAACCTTATTCATGTTCTTCTTAAAGGTTTATTTAAATTTCCTCTTAACGACTTTCCTTTTTATTTGGTGACATATTTTTCTTTCAGGTGTCCCTTTTTTCCTCCTTGTTTCTAAAAATCAAACTTTTAGGTTGAACCAACTTCAAACTTATCTTGCAGGTATTTCAAGTTGGTTGTTGTATGCACAGACACAGAGTACCTGAAAACCATACTTGAGTAAAAGTACAGACTTCTTACTGTAAAAATGACTCCATTCTGATTTATAAGTCACCAATTCCAAAAATACTAGAGTAAAAGTATTAAAGTATCCAATTTTAAAAGAGCCTAAGTATTTTGCTCGTACTAAAAGTTGGCTCAAAGAGCACCAAGAAATGTGCAAACAACAAACTGTTCATTTATGAGGTTTTACATCCTAAAGTAAGAAATGAATGAATGAATAGAAATGAATTTTAACACCAAAACGTTTCAAAATGACAGAACAAATGAAATAATAAATAGAACAGCTGAAGATTGCTGAGCCCTCAGAACAGATTTGTCAGAAGTCCTTCGAGATGAGCATTCCACAGTTTCAGGTGGGAAGTTACCGACTGGAACTCTGACGTCCTTCATTTAGAGCACTGCATTGAGGCTCATCTTTGTTCTTTTCCTTTCTGCAGAACTTCCACAAGCAGTTCAAGGAGATGGCAGCTCACATGGAGACTGTATGAAGATTAACAATCGCTTGTTTGAAACACAGCCACGAACTGAGCGAACACAAAATGATCTCAAAATGACTACAAATAATTGTTTGCATGTGCACTGTAAAAATATTGGAAAATGACTGTCTTCACAATAAATACTTAGAGTTAACTAAGGTTTTTTTTATATCTTTGCAGGTATTTCTTATTTCAAATGAATAGTTTTGCACAGGGGTCAGAAGGATCACACTTATTAGCTTCTATACTAAACCAATCAATCATTCTTTATTTTAAAATGACTACAACAGAAGTGTTTTAATTTATGTTTCCCCAAAACATACAGAAGAAAACGTGTAGACTTACAGGGAAAGATGGCATTTCAGTATCTGGGCAACTGGGGACAGGAATTCCCTGCAATTAAACTACCACATCTCACAACTTTATCTCACATGAATGATATTCTGAAATGAAATCACAAACATGTTTTTACATGTCATACTGTTTTAATTGTATACAATGTTTTGGGTTGTGTAGTAAATTGCCTCTTGAACAGGATTTGCTTGAAAAAGAGATCAGCGTGTCAGGGTTGGCGTGTGGACACAAACGCAGACGGTACTCGAAATGGAAAAAGTCATTCATTTAATATCTCGAAGAGAGGTAATCAGTCCAAGTAGTAACCAAAACCACCCGACAACCCGTGCAAGGGAGACGAGGGTATATAACGGGGAGAGAGGATTAATTAATGACACACAGGTGTGTCAGGAGGGAGGGAACACACAAGGAAGGAAGTGACAAGTGACCTGCGAAGAACGGTGAGCACAGGAAGTACAACAAAATAAAACAGGAAATGACTACAACCGAAAACAACAAATCGACCTGGTTCCAAAACTCTACAGTACCCTCCCCTCAAGGTGCGCCGCCTGGCACAGGAGGAGGCTGGTCTCTGCGCCGCCGATTGAAGTCCCTGATGAGGTCAGGATCCAGAATGCGCGAAGCGGGCTCCCAGGATCTCTCCTCAGGTCCGTACCCCTGTCGACGTAACGCCTGGTGTTGTTGGCTGTAAAGAATCTCCACATTCTAGTCTAGGTGGGGGGGTTGGAGGGGAGGGGGGGGTGTAGGGGGAGGGGGCGGCGTTGGGGGGAGGGGTTGGAGGGGGGGGGGGTGGAGGAGGGGGTTGGAGGGAGGTGAGTGGGGGGTGTTGGAGGGGAGGGGGCGTAGGGGGAGGGGGGCGGCGTTGGGGGGGGGGTGGAGGAGGGAGGTGAGTGGGGGGGGGGGGGTGAGTGGGGGGGTTATAAACATTTTTATAAACATTGCATTCTTTTATTTTACTTTATACCTACAACGTCATTTATCATTTTAATATCAAATTTGCATGAATTAAATTATACTTCATTCATCTATCAAAATTATGATTTATTGTTATATTTACATATCATTTATGAATATATTATTTTCATATCAAATTTATATTTATTATGCTTAATCTGTCAGTCAAATATTATGATTTATGGCTTTGGGGTCAAAGGTCACCTGTCAAAATGAGTTTGACGAAAGGTTTATTTTATTACTCTCTCACAGTCCTTTACCTCGGACAGCAGATTAGCAGTGGAAAAATATGTCCAGCAGATACTTAAGTATTGGCCATCAAAGACTTCCCTGTATCAACCACCAGGAGAGAACTTTGTCGCTTCCTGGTAGTTATTGACAGTAATTATTGTTTAATTATTGTTCTGTGGAAACTTTTCCTCTGCTGCTGCACAGCTAACCTCTTTGACCAGTCCCTCTGTGCCCTTTGCTTAGTCTGACGAATGCCAATAGGCTTTCAATAACCTCAAAGGTATCTTGTGCTGCAATCCTGTAATCCTGTCTTGTCTGCTCTCAACTCTTCCATGCCTTTCAAACTCAACGTAGACACCAGTTCTGTGGGAGCAGGTGCTGTCCTTTTGCAAAAAGATGCGGAGAACATAGAGTTTTGTCAATCAATAAAAATAAATTAATCAGACTATAAGAGCACCAAAAAAAGTAGTTCCGGTCAAAGACCCCAAATGTTTTATATCACTGCGTAGGCTTCTTGAAACCAAACCTTTTTCTTCATCTTCTGGGCAAAACCAAGCAGTAAAAGTCAACTCTTTGTCTGAATTGATGCTTTATTGAACTTACTGTGATGATCAGTATAAATATATAGATATAGATATATATTTCTTTGCTGCTGCAATTCAAGTTTGCTGCCAGCGATGATTTATCATGGTACTGCGACACCACGCGCATCACCAATTGAACAGTTCACTTTTTGTGAAAAAGAGATATATATTTCTTTTGTAAGTGACCGTGGTATAAGTGGGATGATGCCCTTCGAAGTCTGCATTATCAGAAATTAACGCATGTTGTTGAAGCTGGAACCTTTTGACGCAAAGCGGAAGATGGTTGCTTTGCGAAGGGAAATGAATTAGATAAATATTGATGCTTTATTCATTTATTTATTTGTATTCGTCGCGTGTGTTAACACCTTAATGTTGAAAGCCCTAATTTATATGTTGTTATTGGAACCAAAAAGCAGCCGAAAAACATTAATGTTGTGCAAACAAGTGTTACTTTATTATATGTCCCTCAAAGAAAACAGCCCTGTAGAGTTACTTGTTGTCCAATTTTTCTGACATTGTCTCAACATGGAGCAAAACTATCCGATGCATCACAAGGGATAGTGGTGAGGGGATAAAAATAATGGCCTCCTACTGCTGAGTACTGGATTAGTCAATCAGAATCTGGAATCCAGGCAATCTGCGGTGACAAAGGGAGGGGGTCACGAGAAAACAAGGACAGAAACCACTCAAAGACCAGCGTTGGAAACTACTAAGAAAAAATATATATATAAAATTAAACCATCTTTAAAACAGAAAAAATCATCTTCTGTTCTGACTCAGATCGTTGGGAACTTTGTAATTAAAACTCTGGTAATTCAAATTCTGAAAATGCAAAGTGAAGCGCTTATAGTTGATTTGAATAACTGAATGGCAAATGAGGAGTTTTATCAACTAAAACACCACCAACCTTAAGCACTGCAGAACATCGAAGGAATAAACGTATAGGTAAAAGACAAGAAAAACTTTCAAGCAACAAAAAGTAAAAGTCATGAAAGTTCTGTTAATAAACTCAGATGATTGTGAGTCACATTCCTATTTATTCTTGATCGCAGTCTTGTTTTCTGGTCAAAGTGCTCAGCACTAAAGAAGTGTTCTCGTATATTTACTAAATAGTCTCCTTTTACACAGTGTTTTTCTGCTTCATGTTTGCAGACTGTCTCAGAAAATGACCTCTTACTTAGATCAAACACTCCAGTGTGAAACAGCAACATGCGTTCAGGGGAGCCGAGTGAAGGGCCTCATCTGTCATCATTCTCACCTGCCATCATGAGATGCCCACTAACCTGTGCTATAGATACAATTTATATTTATGGTTCTAATTATTTTAATGCTTTATATTTTTAAAATCTCTGTATTTTGCATATTTTCTGTTTAATTACAGCGCAGGCTGAGGTGAAGCAGCATCGAGCTCTTCCACAGGGCAGATTGCAAATTTCATGCAAACTGGGTTGATTAAGTGCCTTTAGCTTAGTCAGCGCATTCCATAATATATTATTGTGACATTGTAGGGATTCGTATTACATGTCCTCACTTTTCATTTATTAGGTCATGTATTTCACTTGTCTATCATTTAATTAGTGTTAAGAATTGACATAATGCTGCACTGAAAAGACACAAAGTGAAGCAAGCAGTAACCTTTTGTCTTCAGATTTATTTTACATTAGCTTTGGGTCGCTCAGTGAGTGGAATCACACTGATTGTTTGCTCCGCCTTATGAATGAGTTTTTCAAAGGAATCTCAATCCTTCAAGAAATGTTTGTTTGGGATTTTGGAAAGTTTAAAGGTGTAAATGTAAATAAAACTAAGATGTTTAAACAAAACTCAGGATAGTCGGGGAGATTTTAACAACTTATTCTTGATTACATTTCAAAAACTGCAAATCAAACATTTATTTAAGAAAAATAAAGTTATTCCATCACAATACACTTAATATAGATCTTTTCACTCAAAGAAAGAAAAAAGTAAAGAAGAAGAAACTCCTCCATGCTTAAGTGGACGAGAATGAGAGTTCAAGAACTAGCATTTAGCATTCGCAAAGTCTTGATTGTGTCGTATGCTCATTGTGTCCATAGCTAAATGAGCTACTGCTGCTCTACAGAAACTATGTAAAAAAAAAGTGTTTTTTTAAATTTATTTATTATTTGTGGCTAAAAATGGCATAATCATAAAAAATAAATAAATAAATTTAAAAAAACAACGGCTGTCAGGCATGCAATAGGACCTGCTTTTTACATACCCCAAGTCCCAGTGGCACTTGATTTCAGCGATGCGCCCTGTGGCCATCACCTGATTTCATTATGGCATCATCCCCAACTGTCACTGGACTGCTACTTAGCAACCTCAAAATGTGCCCAGGTGGTCACTGACCGATGTCAACTTTTAGAGAAAAATTGTCCAGTGGCCATAACTTTTGTACTTTTTCATGTAAGCTCCGTGGTCACCCATGTAAACATGTGACTGTTGCCTCCCAATTATAAATGCTGCCGCGCTGCCACCTGCCGAATTTACTGAAAACGGACGTGTAGGTCAGTGCACTGTGGCATTTTGCAATAAGTGACTGTAGTCTTGAAGGTAACATGGACCTGTACAGGTGCTGCAGGGTTTTGAGTTGAAGGGACCTATAGAGGGGAGTGTCTGGTCTAGGGACCTGAGATGTCGCAGGTTACACAGAAAAGACACATACTCTTTGACCTACCATGACTCTGAACAACATTGTTGTTCACCTTTTAGAATCTACTTTTTCACTAAACGGCAGTGTGGTGGCCCATGAAATTGCTGAATTTTTGAGCATTCATTATACGTCTACATATTCATTATTTTTAAATATTTGAAACTGTAGATTAGGATGTCTCGTTCCAATAACAGTCTGAATCCCGTTTTTTTTATTAGTCCATCGAAAAAGCGTTTTGTTCTATCAACTTTGTTTAGGTCAAGAACTCCAGTAAAAAAAAAGGATTTTCAGAGGACAGAAAATGTTTGTCAAATTTGTCTCCAAGGATTATTCAAAAAAACAACCAAAACAAAAAATATACACATATAATTGTTCTTATACACAATCAAGCACAAGAGAACGCACTCCTTTTGTAGACAAAGCAGATACAAATGATTAACTTTTCACAAGAATTACTGAAGTTTTTGTCTGCTTTGTCTAAATGTCTAAACATTATGGACAACTTGATTTTAACACACTTATTGCATTTTGTGTTATCTTTCTATTTATCCAATTCATCCAGTGAGCTGTGTCGGACCCTTTATGTGGTCAGTTTTTACACACATACCTAATGTTTGACACCTCTGGTCTATTTAATCCAAAACTGACAGTTGTTCTCTCCACATTAACAGTTTTCAGGTTCTTTCTCCCCACAGGAGTAAAGTCTTGTATGAGAATCTGTATTATTGTGGGCAGCAATTTTATAATTTCACTTTCACAACAACCTGGTCAGCAATTTTTTTATCCACCAACCATCAATCATCGCTACTTCTTCCTGACTCCCACCATTCTGCCTCCATACTGGTCCACCCGCCACAATTATTATTGTAATACAAAGCTAATCTTTCATTTAACTCCTCCAAATTCCCTCATCATTGCTAAAACTCCCTCCACAGACCACATAACCTGTGTCTTTCAAGAACTTTGATGAGAATTCAGAGACTGAATTCTAACTCATCACATGTTTTTAGGAACATCCACAAACATGTATACATTTGTTCTAGTATAAACACAGCAATCATTCATTTCTCTGGAGCTGAACATTGTTTTCCCTTGCTCAATTGAGGTTTATACGCAGTTTCGCAGTTATTGTAACACTACAAAAGAAAGCAAATGTGAAGAGAAAGAAAAAGCCGTTTGGAGAATTGACTTGTCATTTTATTTTCACCTGATGTCACCTGTTGCAGCTTTATTGTGAAAATGAAAAAGCATTTCCGCTATTGACTTTTATTTTGAAATATGAGTCATGTTCACTTCCATAACTACAGGGCTACTGCTTATCCAGCAACACCTTAGAATAACAATAATACATTTTATATCAACTAAAATTAACGACAAAAGCGCAAATTCTGTTTTGAGATCGCCAACTCCCGCCCTTAAGAAGAAAAAAATTAACTTTCGTTTGAAATATAATGACAACTTCCGTGGGATATGATGACAACTTCTGTTTGAAATCCAAATGTCCATCCGCCATGTTACCTGTAGCGGGGAGGTTGACGTAATCAATAAGTGCCACGTGCAGTGCCCCTCTGTTCGTGCTTCTTTACTAGTTTTAGGGGGAAAACCAGCAGAACAAGCCCTGAGGGACAGCTTTAAAGTCAAAAATGGGAAGGAAGAGGAGAAAAACTGGCTCAAAGCAGAGGTTTGTCCGTTTTATTTACATTCAGCTGCTTGGAAATTCACCCTCCCCCGGCCCTGCATTTCGGTCAAAAATACTCTCGTTTTGTTGGAAAAGACGAAATAACGGGTGATCTAGTTTTTTTTTCTTTTTCTAAACTAGTGACAAACGAACTTTAAACACTGAACGGAGAGATGGTTCTTTGAAGATGTACGCTCGCTGACTGTATAGTGGAATTTGGCGCTCATACTTTAGTGTAGCGGTAGCGTGACCGTCTCCAATGCTAATGGTCTTCGGTTCGAGACCGACATTTGCTTTCCTTTCTTTATTTTTAATTTTTTGTTCCAATTGTCATTTACCTTTTGAGAGTTAAGAGAATTACATTTTATTGCAACGTATTCCAAGCGATTGAGTTGTTTTCTATCCGGACGTTGGTGGGATTCGTGCGTACGTGCTTTTGTGTGGCGATGGAGTACCGCCGCGTGAGGGGGTGGGGGTGGTGGGGTGGGGGATTGTTTCGCAAAAATAATTTCTTGTCTCGGGCGCAAAGCAGGGCTGTTCAGTGCCGCAATTGCCTGCGAATAATTGCTCTTCTTTCTGGTGTGCGGCACATAATTCCCAGCATGCACTGCGGCAAAAAAAAAACGGTTTTTGTCGGAAGCTAACTTTTCAGGTTAGCTTTATGTACCTTCGCTATGTTTTTTATAAGCATCATGTTGTATGTAATTCAAATCTGTCAAAAGCTCAAAAACGTAAAACCACTTGTTTGCAAGTGTGGCATAACGCCTTGTTTATAAGGACCGCGGCGGCAAGCGCTTGTTGGGTTGGTCTTATGGCATTAGTAACATCGGTGTAAATCAACTCGCGCGCGAATTCGGCTGTGTGCGTGAGATGACCGCCAGACCCCATCCGCGTTCGCGAGAAGGCATTCAAGCGCCTGGGACCGTGCGTTTCGCGGGGCACCTCCTGACGGCCATCTGGTAAATGATTGAGTGAATGAGTTTGAACAAGTAATGGTGTGAATGAGTGAGTGAATGAACAAATTGAGCGTCTGCCAGGGACCGACCCCCCCCCTTTTTAGCCTTATCTCCAATCAAAGTACAATACCATCATAGAATTACAAATCCTGGAAGAATACAAGCTTGATTTATCCAGAGTGCCTGCAGGATTTTCAAAGACAACAAATATTACTCATAGAAACTCAATTGTTTGGCTGCACCAACTCATTCTGAAGGAATGATTGTCTGTCAGTTTACATTCAAAACGGCCTTTTTCACTTAATAACATAACAAAAAAATGGGAACAGAAAATCCCCTCAAACTCATTCAGTTTTAAAGATGCCATCAAGAGTGAAAATCTTCAATCTAAACCTAGACAAACATCATTTGACTTAACCAGAAAAATAGACCAGGACCAGGGGATTCATCTTTTTCAAGTCACACTTCAAAAAGATGAATGACCAGGAAACCATAACTGGCTTTGTTATGTACATGCATGTCAAAGCCAAAGCAGGAGAAATACGTATCAAGCTAAACAATGATTTAAAAAAAATGTTTTTTTTAACACAAACTCATTCAATGATAAGCCGTCATGACTCCAATAGAAACTGCCTCATTTTCTTGGATCTGGGTGGATTATGTATTGTAGAAATCTCTTTAAAAGTTTAGTTCAATAATTTACCGAATTGACAGAAAACGAAACACTTTAAAATGTCTAATGTTTAACTGCGCTGTAGATAACCTACTGACCGGCTTGCAGTGTAAGAACATCATGAAAAGCCGAAAAATTGCTGTAAAATTCTGAGCCATTTTGAATGTAGAAACTGCATTTTTAACTCTAATCTTCTTGTTAGGTGGGATGCAGAGGAAGCTGTCAGTGTCTCTGGCTTTTGTCGGGGTCTCCAAAGTTGTGATTCTTGATGAACCCACATCTGGTGTTGACCCCTATGCTTGAAGGGGAATCTGGGATCTTGAAACTTGAGCTTTTTTTTTTTTTTTTTTTTTTAAATCAAACATAAATGTTTTGTCTTAACTCTTTCAGGTCGTACAATCATTCTGTCCACTCATCATATGGATGAAGAAGACATCCTGGGTGACAGAATTGCAATCATTTCCCATTCCAAGCTCTGCTGTGTGGGCTTCTCCCTCTTCCTGAAGACTCACCTTGGTACAGGCTACTACCTGACGCTGGTTAAAAGAGACTACGACTTGACTCTGCAGTCCTGCAGGAACTCTGCCAGCACAGTTTCCTACAGCAAGAAAACAGAGAAGGTAGGAAGGTTACAGCTTTATCATTGGAGGGAACATCCGGTGAGAGATTCATGAAGTTGCACAGGGCAGTGTGAACGTAGCCCGAAAACATTCACTATAATGACGCAAAAGCAATTTTGATGCATGTATAGAAAAACATTTAAGCTCAGGATGTGATAGGCTTAAAAAACATGGTTACAATTTGTATAAAAAGATGTGTGACTTTGTTAGAACTGATGAAGCCATTGGGATGAATGGTAAAACATTTCAAAGAAAATTGAAGTCCAGATGCCTTTCAAGATTCAACTTAAACATCCCCTGGATTGTTACAAATCTTCAGTAACATTTTGTTTAAACTGTTTTAAGCCAGGATTCCACAATTAATACTAGTATTAATTGTAAGTGTACGTTAGTATCATTTAAGATTGTTGTCAAGGAAAAACGAAATACCAGTGAGTTAATGGTGGTTTGGTGGCTCCCTCTTGTGGCAGAAAGCTTGCACTGAATGAGGAGACGTTTCACTGGGCTAAACATGCAATGATACAGCACAGTGCAATTATTCCGTTTCCTGGTGCATCTTCTGCCACGTTTTGTCCTTCTATTAGACTTTCCAGTGATTTTCTTGGACACAGCAGCCAGTGAAGAGCCAGCCTCCTTCTATGTACTTTTGCAGGTTACCTGGACTATGGAGAGGATCAATGATTGTTTTCAGGCTTGTTGTCAAATCTGAAATTTTTCCCATACTGAACCAAACTGAGACAATTTAATTCCATCCGGGGAACTTGTGCATGTGCTTTGAGTTTAGTTGTTGAGGAGTTGATGAAGCACAGTTTAAAACATACAGTACATGTCCTGCAAAATGTTATTTAACATTTTTTGAAATTCTGTTTTTGTTAATTTTATGATCTGGAACACCAAATTACGTAAAAAAAACAAAACAAAACAATGAAATAGTTTAAATCAATAGAATTATAGAAATGTATGCACTTTTACGGTTTGTATGTGAAACATTAAGAACGGGTAAAAAAAACACTGTATTGTAATGTAGTTAAGGTGAGAAAGAAAACTAACTGATATCAGTCCAATGAGACAGCTATGGCTGTGATATTGGGCTATATCAATAAAATTGAATTGAATTAACATGTGCATTAGAATTTACTTTGATAATTCATGTATTTATAAAACTTTATCATGACCATCCTTTACCCCTAGAGAAATATTAGAATAGTTAGTTGTCAAGCATTACAATATGTTGCCATAATCCTTTATTGTATTGTGTAAAATATATTGTGATGATAACATTTGATCTATTTGATGTAAATTTAAAATAATACATTCTTGGTGTTTTTTCTTTTATTGGGTTGTAAAGGTGGTTTTACACGTGTTAATCTTTTCACTCACAGTTAACTGGCTCATGCACATCTCACAGTTGTTAAGCTCCATTCACATGGCCCTCGACAACAGGTGTTCAAGTGGCAACTTTCAATCAAAAGTCTACGTAAACCTGCATAAATGTGCATTTCAGGCTTCTGCGTTCTAAACTCTCACCTTCCAGGCATTACTACACAAGATTTTACAGCTACTTTCGGGATCTACGTGCAAAACGAGCAGCCAAGTTAAGCCAGATTGAACTTTGAGCAATCAGGGGCACAGATTTAGTAGTGATGTATGGATGTGTCCCTTTTAATTCACAGAAAAAACCCAAGGGTGTTATGGATAGTGTTTGACCTATTTCTCTGCAATCAAAACAAATACCAGACCATTGTGTTCTTGTCAGGTCATGCTGACACCGCAGTTAAGGCTGAACGGTGTCTTCAATAGCTGAAAAGACCTTACAAAAAGCATTAAATCTTCCCATTTTGTTCCGGGAAGCTAATGCAGTATCAGAGATGACGTAGAGTAGAAAGGAGTACATATCCACCTCCAAATTCAGATTCAAATTACTTATTTTCTTTAAGTTGAATTTCTTTTCTTCAAACTTCTTCCAGAAGTATTCCTTTAAATTTCAAAACTAGTTTTTCAGTTTTTATTTCCCAGTGAATCTCTGCAGCTTTGCTTTGAAGCTTTATAGTCATCGCGAAAGTTTGATGTGCCTTTGAGTAAAAGTATTTCAGGAAGTTTCAAGGAAGTCTGCTGTCAACCTGCTGAAATTCTTCTGACACCACTCCTGGCACTAAATAGAGAAAGGCATTGCAAAATAATAAAAAGGGAACACTAAAGGGACATAGTGTACGCTAAACAGTCTATAATGTAATATCAAGGAGAGCTTGCAGTGGGGTTAGAGCACACAAAATCAAATGTGTGGATTTGAAAAGCACCTGAGCTGCTTGTCATCTGGTACCTCGTGGACCTTAGTCTGAAAGAGTTCAAAGGATTCGCTTTGGCAGTTTGAGTGCTTTGATGATCAGAGCTGACATTGGTTGGTGAGCCCTCACAGCTGCAGGGAAAGCGCTCTCCTCAGCTCGCCACACAAAACCAGCAGGCTTTTTTAAATGAGTTCCTAAAATTCCTGCATACAGTAAATGCAATGATAATTAAAGCCAGAAGCGGCGTTGTATGGCCCACAGTCGCTGCTCACCTCCGCCTTCACGGCCCCTTTCTACCCGACCTCTCTGGCCACTTTCCATCCCTCATGACTAAAATCCCCTTTGCCTAAAAATACTAAATATGTTAAATATGTATATGTGAATATTCTTGTATGGACATAAACCTGTTGTTTTACTGGTATGCATTATTCTTCCTTTGGTTGCTTGAAATAAGCAATGTTCCAATCCTGTTCTATCCAAAGTTCTAGAATTGCCTTATAAGCTGTGTCAGAAAAGCACATTGCTTAAGATGCTAATTATACTAACAATGCTAGTAGTGCTAACAGTCAAGAAAACATGGAGGTGCTATTGTGGCGTTGATAAAACATGGGCCTTTATTAATAACTGTTCAAGCCCTGGTATGTATAAGTGAGATGTCACATACAAGCTGCATTGAGACCTTCCCTTCTGCCAATTTCCATGCCACTCCTCTGCTTCCATACTGTTCAAGTTTATTGAGCAGAGATTTATGGTTTATCAAATAAAATGCGTTTTTAAGGTAAATAAATATACCAGCTGCATGATATTTTTATTATCTAAAGCTTTTGTGTTTTCTTCAACGGCATCCATTGATGTGTTTGTTTTGGATCTGAAGCCTTATTGTCTTTAATTGATTATTGCATTTTGGCGCTTGTTGGATTATTGAATGTTTAGCGCTTTTCATTCGTTATGAAGCACAAAGCCCTTTACATAAAAGCAAGTTAAATGCCCATTAAAAATACAAAGTGTATAAAAACAAACATACACACACAAACACAAAGTACAGGATATTCACACAAAATTAGCTCCCCTCCCTCCCCCGATTCCTTTAAAATCATATCTTTTTTTCAAAGTAGCTTCCCTGTGAAGCTCGAGAAGCGATGGAAGATAGAAGTTTAAATAGAGAGTATTTTCAGTGATTTTTGTTTTCAAAAAATTCAAGACAACGGCCTCCTTCTGAAGTCAAAGGGCAAGGCCGAAGGTCAAAAAGACTTAACTTAGTGGCCTTTGTGTGAAATTTTGTGAAGATTGCTCTTACAAAAGTTTTCTTTTTGAAATAATAGTTCAGCCATGCATCACTAGAGGAAACTGTGAATAAAACTTAAATAAAACTAAATAAAACAAAAAAAACAGATACATTGACACAAAGGCGAGCTGTTTTTCATCCTATATTTGACCTGTAGATACATATTAAAATAGTCTTTAGACTTTGCATCCGCATTGTCTAACAATGCTGTTTCCCAATCCTTTTTTAGTAAGTGATCTATGGATTTTATCTTTAGATGCATAAATAAACTCTTAACAAGGATGGATGCAAAGGGAAGACGGGGCTGCAGGCAGAAATTCTCCTGGACCAGAGCAGCTTTTTTTTTTTATTATTTGTCATTGTCGTTTTATTCTTTTTTTTTTTAAGTTTATTGTTGATGTTTTTTTTTACTAATTTTTTGACAGCAGGTGTATCTTTACCTTGTTCTATTTGGTTTACAAAATAAAGTTTATTTAAAACTTGTGCTCTTTTCAAGTTCTTAATGTTGTATATATGATGGAATCAGGAAGAAAACTTGGTCTTAAAGGGTAGGCTGATATCAATGTTGCAGCAGGATAGTTCTTGAGTTTTACGTCATGAATTCAATATTTATGAATTCTTAACAAGGTGTTCCAGAAGTAGATGGCAAATGGAAAGACCTCCTGAAGCTTTGTTTTCCAGCAGATCAGAAGACGACCATGATTGAGTCCCATTGAGTTCAGTCCAGGATATCTTCAAGTGCAGCATTGTCTGGAAATGAATCAAGATGCACACGTGTTTAATGTCAGTTTCATCTGTAGCTGGGTGCCTCTCGTCTCTGTGTTTTTTCTTTCCTCCTTCATAGTAATAAAAGTAATAACAGTCAATAGTTTTTTATTCAATGTGAAATTCATATTGAGATAAATCCACTGTGCCAGCGCGGGATATTAGTTTAGAGTTTGAAAGTTTTTGCTTTCGATAATAGAAATATTGGGAGTCGGCTGAACAATCATGTATACATTTGTTCTAGTGTAAACATAGCAACCATTTATTCCTCTTGAGCTGAACGTTTTTTCCCTTGCTCAATTGAGGTTAGTATGTGATCTTGATTGCAATTTTGCAATTATTTTAACACTACAAATGGAAGCGAATGTGAAGAAAAAGAAAAGGCAGTTTGGAGAATTGAGTTGTTTTATTTTTCAGTCACCTGATGCAGCTATATTGTGAAAATGAAAAAGCATTTCCGCTTTTGACTTTTATTTTAAAATGTAAGTCACATTCGCTTCCATAACTACGAGCCTACTGCTTATCCAGCGACATCTTAGAAAAACAATAATACATTTGACATCAAAACAATTATAACATTAACGCACAACTAAAATGAACAATTCAACAAAAGCACAAATTCCGTTTTGAGATCGCCAACTCCCGCTCAAAAAAAAAAAAAAAAAGCAGCAGGGTACTCTTGGATCCATTAGACGTGTGTTGAAAGTTAAACCTGGTTGAACTTTGACTAATCTCTGACTCCACTTTGGTAGTGACGTGTGGATGCTGTCGCATTTCCTTAAAAAAAACAAAAAAACTACAAGAATGGGGTGTAGTCCTAAACATTTACAGATGTTGATAGTATTTTTAGCCTTCATATTTTTCAAAGAACATATTGTTTTTCAAATATTACTGAAGTTCCATTTTAATTGAGAAAAATTCAGGCCTTTTTTATTTTTTTCGCATTTTTTTTTTGTGAATATGAAATGTCGCCATTAATAAAATAACATCACAATGATTATGAAATAAATTATGAAAACTAAAATTGGCATTTTTATAATATAGTTGAAAGCTTAAAAAACATTAGTTTGAATTAGTTTACGTATTTTGATTTGTCGTCATTCCAAACCACGCCCACACTTCGTGTTTGACCCCGCCTCCTTTCCTGCCTTCAAATAATGCTTTACGGGGCGTAGATTTCCGCCGCTCTTGCCGTTGAATGTTCATGTTTCGATAGGCGTTGGTGGTGAGTTGGTGAGCCCGCGCGCGGCGGGTTGTCGTGTGTCTGTGAACGTCCACTGCCGGCGTAATTGTCACTGCTTTGCACCGCAGGCAAGCTAGTTTGCCTACATGCAAGTTACCGTCGCTGCTCCGCCACCGTTGCCCAGCGATGACCGACAGCCCCGCCACCAAACAAGCCAACGGGGAAGTGTGCCAGCCACCCAAGAATGGGCTGAAACCGGAGAGCAACGGCTTCGTGAGGAGCCTCTATCGCAGCCGCAAGCGGCCGACTAATCGTCGTTGCCAAGCGGAGGAGGAGGAGGTGAGGCCCGGGATGGGACGGGGAGGACAGGCTGGTGTAGCCGGGGAAAAGTGTGGAGACCCGGAAACAACCGGACTGTCTCCACTGTCGCCCTCATTAACTCCCATGATGCCTTTCACGCGCATCTCAAAGATAACTTAAGAGCTATAAGTTTTCCAACAAAAATAGCATTTCCAAGAGTTTCAGGCTTTCCTTCATACTATTTATTAATCAAAACAAACATAAAAAACACGAGTGAATCACTGCTGCAGGCTCTTAAAAAAATCAGATTAAAGGATATCAGTATGTACAGTCCTTTGTTCTGATTAAAAGGAAAGTGTATATATGAACCTTCATACTATTGCTCACTGTGTTATTAGTTTTCCCCAGTCATAAAAGCCTTGGTAATATCAACAGACTGAAGACTTCATGAAGGATTGTGTTGTGGTCTGATGATGAAAACGTGAATGGCTTATAAAGAAAATATCAATTACATTTCTTTACAGGAAAATCATTGACAGTATATCACGTTCTATATTCGCTAATCTAGTAAGCATCAACTCACACTGGTTTTTTGCAGAGACTTCTGGGAACTTTTTAGGGCCCTGGATTTTGGAATCTTAGGTTCAGACAGCTCTACAAAATGGTGAATGCACTACATAGTGCACAATTGTTGTGGGAAGTGAATGAATCCATATTTTAAATCCATATATTAAATTTGCCAGAATAAGCCTTGTTGATTTGCTTTTTTTTTATTAACATGTAAAGATTTAAAAGCTCATTTTAAGCATCAAATTTGCTAAACATAAATGTGACTGAGGTAAAGCAGCTGCTCTCTCTAAGCTTTCCGAGATGCTAAATACTGTTTTTCAATGAGGCTAATGACACTTCCACCAGTGGGCTGCACTCACTGCAACTGCCCCAATTAACAAGCCTCATCTGATTCAATTAGACGCTCTGTCCTCATTAGTCACCAATGCGTGTGCGTGTGTGTGTTTTTCTAATTTGTCAAACTCTGAAAAGCAAATATGATTCATCCGTTTATTTAAAAAGAATCTCAGTTTAAAAAAAAAAAAAGTAGACAAATAAGCAGATTAGAAAAAAAAAATTATAAAGGTCAAACTTTTATCTGGAGATAAGAGCAGAGTGTCCTCAGGCTTGAGTAGAAGTTAAAATGCCTGGTGACTGGGTCAGCTGACCATGACTGCCTTTAGTCTGTAAGGTATTCCAGAGAAAGTGGTGTGACTGGTCACATGCTGCATTCTAGCAATTTATTGCATAAATGGTGCAGCACTTCATGTTGTCTCATCTTCCATCAATGCTGTCATTCCCAAACTATTACAAACAACTGTACTTTATAAAAAAGAAATATTACTGCAGTGTTTGAAAAATCGAATCAGAAAAATGTTACTAATTTGGTTTTTATGTATTACCATCAGTGTGTCAATATGCGTGTGCACGGGTGAAAAAGACTCACTGTAAATCACTTTAAATCAAGGTAGAAAAAGACTATAGTCGACGCCTTTTACCATGTTTTTGTGGTTTTTCTTAAGATATCTTTAATTCCCAATAGCTTGATTGAATTCACTATCAGTCCTTTTTTAAAACAAAAAGACGTTTTGATCAGGTTTTTTCTCCTCCCCATGAAAGAGAAATAACATTTAAATAACATCACTACACTGTAATTAAAAATGTGGATGCAATGTATTTCAGATATTTTGAAGTGTACATCACGTTTTTCTGTCCCTCACCTCTTCACAGATCGCATACTTGCATGACGGCTTGTACAGTCGTCCCTTTATAGAGTACTTTGAGGAGACACCCATGCTGGTGGCAGTCCTCACCTACATCGGCTACGCCATCCTCACCATCTTTGGCTACCTCCGCGACTTTCTCCGCCACTGGAAGATTGAACAGTGCCACATCGCCAGAGAGAAGGAGGAACAAAAGGTATGTTACCCAAAAAAATGGACAGAGGGACTACTTTTTTGTTGTGATCAACTTTCAGTGAAAGTGTTTTCTTGCTGTCTAAAGACTGTTTTAGAATTTTTACAGGTGTAGCTTGCTTTTCTTGTTTACAAAAAGATTTATGAATTTTGGAATTGCTTAAAGATCTACTTTGATCATCTTTTGATCTATTGTAAAAGCATTCCCAGTGATCTTTTAATTATGATAAGGCTGTTTTTAGCCAAAATCAAAACACCTGTGTTGTGGTCTAGTAGTAGACGTGGTTAGGCTGATATTTCAGACAAAACATGTGTTTTGTGCCACAAAAAAAGCAGCCACACAATACATGATCATTTAAATAACCAGTTCCACTACAGGACATAGTTTCTGGAGTGAAACTAGTATGAAGAGAATCTAGTATCATGCCAATTTGCACGTGCACAATTCTTTATTTGCACGTGCACAAATCTTTATGTGCGCGTGCACAGTTCTTTATGTGCGCGTGCACAGTTCTTTATGTGCGCGTGCACAGTTCTTTATGTGCGCGTGCACAGTTCTTTATGTGCGCGTGCACAGTTCTTTATGTGCGCGTGCACAGTTCTTTATGTGCGCGTGCACAGTTCTTTATGTGCGCGTGCACAGTTCTTTATGTGCGCGTGCACAGTTCTTTATTTGCGCGTGCACAGTTCTTTATTTGCGCGTGTACAAATCTCTATGTGCGCGTGCACAATACTTTTTGTGCGTGCACAGTTCTTTACATACAATGCTTTTTGAGCATTAGTACAAAAATAACTAATTAAAAAACAAACACAATGTACACAAGCACAACTCAAAATTACAACGGCTTGAAACTAACTACACACACGAGTATTTAAAAATTTTGCACAAATTGCTTCTTACGCACACACAAAACCGCACAAGTCTGATTAAGACTCTTTTCAGGTCTCCAAGATTTGTGAAAAAGTGATTCATTTAAATGCTGTTAAAATGCTGGGTCAGTTGTCTGATTAGCTGCTTTAAACTTAGATTGTGAGTAATATCTGGTCAAACTGGACATTTTCCACTTTCTTAAACAGACATGCTTGCTAATTAATACAAAAAAGTCTAAATAGAACAAACTCAAATCTAAAGTTACGCTCAAATCAAGAATTTTGCACACAAAAATCGACGTGATGCTACATTCTCTCCATACAGTAGGTCATTAGATATTTGCTTCTGAGTTGTGGGTGTGACAATTGATGTGAATCAACCCCACCTCCCTTGTTCTGAGAGCTCTCTGTTCCACGGATAGGCAACTCCAGGCCTCAAGGGCTGCATTCCTGGCATGTTCTAATTGACTGGACACACTTGAACCCGGTAATCAGTCATGAGTAGGGCCTTGATTTCTGGTAATCATAAGAACACTGCGGCCCTCAAGGCCTGGAGTTGCCTTTTCCTGGTTTACAGCCCCTTCCACCCCCAATCTAATATTACAGGTTCTACAAATATATTGAGCAATATTGGAGCAATCCGGCCTTACAGTTTTGAGCCTGATACGAGCTCAGACGAGGAAAACAGAGACGTAGATCTCCTTGTATACACGTAGATGGATCCGAATGAAGTGGAGGAGGGAGCTTGTGACTCGCTCAGCGTGTTTTCTTTGTCACAAATGTGCTTTTTTTCAAATATTGTTTTGTCTGCTCTCGATTAACAATTTGAAAAACGCCATTTTCATAGGAGTGGGTCTTTAATGAAGAAATCTTCAGTTTAATATGAAATAGGTGTTTTTATAAAGATTGTTGCATTTTTATTTTCTTAAGTTTAAAAAAATATATATATATTTTTTTTCAAAAATATTTCCTATCGACATTTTCATGAACACATAGTTGAGTTGTTGAAGTAGAAGTGTGAGGAACTTTACACAACACAAGCTGTGCAGCAGGTTTTTTTTTGTTGTCATTCTCTGCTATGCAAACTTCCACATTATGTTCAGGCCAGATAGCTTGTTAGTATTAACAGTTTAGCTTGATCTTTTTCCGTTGTTGTTTCATATCATACTTTCACATTTTGACTGTAATCGGAACTTTTTATACTTTCATACACTGGAAAGTCTTCTTGTTTGAATGCTCACCGTAATCAGAATTTGCTGGAATCTCATTGCATTAAAGATTTTAATAAAAACAGGCTTTAAGTTGAGTGTTTGCGGGTATTAAAGAACCAACTTTTCAACCTTACAAGTCAGGAATGTATGGTTCTACATTCCTTATAAGTTTGTGAATGGTGTGTCTGATTGTTGAACAGAAACTCATGAGATCACCACTCGCCTGGAACAAAGTATGTACTGAGCGCAACTTTCATACCTAAGATTCTTTTGTTTAGTCAGCAGAGTGCACACAAGGAGCATGACTCTGGCCATAGTTTTCAGCAGGATGTGAAATGTCTGATTGTCATTAAGTTTAGACTAGAGGTCATGAAATCACCCCATGGATGGATGGATGGATGGATGGATGGATGGATGGATTTTTTTCCTCGAATCTGTTGTAGGATTTATTTTCTAAAGCTGAGCAAAAATGTCTTTTTTTCCTTTTCTTATAAGATGTTAAATAGAAGTCATAATTGGGAATCAAGTCCCTTCATGTTTATGTGAGGTAACTCTGTCCATTCCCACACAGGACTTTGTGCCACTTTATCAGGACTTCGAGAACTTTTACACCAGGAACCTTTACATGCGCATCAGAGACAACTGGAACAGACCCATATGCAGTGTTCCAGGAGCCAAGATGGACCTGATGGACAGAACCTCCCATGACTACAACTGGACTTTTGAGTGAGAAAGACTGGTCTTTTATCCAAACCTTTAGTTCTAAACTTATTTTAGGAAATTCTCATTCAGTTTATCAAGTCCAAATATTATTTTTAGGACAGAAACTGTGTTTGCATTAGTTTTTAATGCAATAATGTATCATTTCACTGAAGAATTTTAACTTTTGTTTTTAAATCACTACCTGTGTTAAAATGATTTCTTGTAACCAAACAAAATAATGCAAATCATAAACTTGTGAATGCATTTAGTGATACTCAACATTTTATTAAATAGTAATGTAAAATGAGAAAAAACATATCTACACAACAATAAAAAACTTCAATACGTGTAAAACTAAATGAAACAGAATGTCTTGATCAATAACTGTTTTAAATTTTGATAAAATAAAAAATGGATCCACTTTAAGGAGTCCAAACCTGCACTACCTCACGCCTTAAAATTAACAAGATGACGCATTCAACAGCAAAAGTTTAGCATTAATTAAACATAGACACAACAGTTAAAGGGAGCAGTATCTTTGTGTTGATGCTCAGACGCTGTGAGAGCAGGTCAGTGGATGTAATGTGTTGAACTTTAGTTTGGACCTCTCTTATTCCAAATGGAATTCATGATGTTCTTACCAAAAATAAGAACTCTAAAACACTAAAACCGCTGCAATATTATTATTTAACTGGAAATGTAATCAGTTTGCATAAACATGAACATTTACAGTCAGTCTAAAGTCAATTTATTTTGAATCAAAGGAGTTCAGCTTCTAACGTTCTGTGATGTTGGGTTACGAATGCTCACAGTTAAATTAGGAAACTACAAAAGGGTGTTTGTTCCCTCAGGAATGCTGCGCTCTAATCAGTTCGATGAGCCGTAAAAAACATGGAGAAGGCCTGCAGGTGTTGCTTAGTGGCTTTAAAGCAGACGGTGACACCAGAAACAAAACCAAGCCCACCCACAATATACTCTTGCTTATAAACACTAAGACAAGCTCCTTTTGATCCCACTTTTTGTTTCTTACATAAAAAAGAAAACGGCTGAGCTGTGTTCACTCCGAACACAATTCGTGCATCGGGGCGTCCAGTTTCAATGATAAGTGGATATACAGAAGCATCAGAGGTCCTGCAGGGGTCTGGCAGAAGTGCGTTTCGACTGACGCATTAAGTCCACAGTGCAAAAATCGGAACTTTGGCAAAGAAGACGTATTGCGTCAGCCAACCAGGAGCTTGGCATTGGCCAGTGACAGAGTTTATTCTAATCATTCTCCTTGAACTTTATGATATTGTTCTTATTTATATGGTGACAGTAATATTATATGTAGCGTCAAATTTATGAACACATTTTTGGACGAGTGTCTAGCAGTGACTTTGCCTCATGTCAAAAAAGAGGCAGCGGATGCTAATTTGATGTTTAAAATGCATTAAGTGTGAACTCAGCGTTAGACCTGTATGTAGTAAGTGTTGTACACGTCTGACCAGTACAGTTTTCTGATTACAACCATAATTTAAGAGGTTTAAATGATGGAGTTTACTCTGATTAAATCTGATTCCTCAAGTTTTATACCCACAGACTGAATAGTTTAAAATTTCAGCATATGAAGCTGGCACACAGAGATCCAAAACACTTTCCTTTGCTGTTGATGGACTTCTGGCCTCTGTATAACATTTTCTAATAGTCTTTCTTTGAGGAATACATTAGAGGCAGCATTGAGATTAACTGTCCTCTGATGAAGTACATCTGGTATCCAACTGTAAGAATCCGGACTGCTCACACGTTTAAGATATAAGCTGCTCGACAGACCCCCCCCCCAAATAAATAAATAAAAAATTTTTTAGATGGTCTTGACTGGATCATTTCAGACTTTTTTTTTTTTTTTTTTATTTCCAAGAATGAATCTTCACAGATAAGATGATGAGGAACTTTTTGTGAATTCCTGTCGGTCTGTGTTTACATCCAATCTGCAGTTGCTGTCAACTCTCCTATCTGTTTAGCTGGAAGTGCAGTAAACACACGACTCTGCAACATTCCTGTATGTGGGAGTGGGTCGTATGTAATGCAGATGTGGCTTTGTACTGCTGTGCTCCATCCTCTACCACCTTTTGGGGGGTTTCACTCTCAGATTCAGATCTGAGAAGATGAGTGTTCTTCTAAACTGCTCCTCGCTGGATTTTTTTTTTCTGTAAAAACTAAGTTGTAGGTTGTAGGCAGGATTTTTGGCATGGAGCCACACCGCCCCTCTTCTCTGCCCTGTTGCTGAGCTCAAAGCATGGTGATTGTGGCCCGCCACAGTATTTCCTACATTACATTTTTTTTAAATGACATTTTTTGTCTGCTCCTTATTTACAATGACTTGAATAAGAAAATACCCAGAAATAATATTGTAATCTTGTAATATGTCCTCCTGTAAATGCCACAAGAATATGTTAAAAACAACATTTTCTTCTGGGTGAGTCTTTAAAATATCAATGCCAAGTATAGATTCAAATTGCTTGAGGGGAAAAATACATTCCATTGCGACATATTTTCTCTTACTAACACTTAAAAGATGTCTTCATTATGAATGTAATAAAAATCAAAATTAAATGATTTCTATTTAAAAGAGCAACATGCTTTTAGCTGGCGGTGTTCACACTGTCGCTACCCGATACTAGTGCATGTACTAATAGTTGGAAGAAGCTTGGTACGAAATGTCAAAGCGGTGCCCTCTATTGATTTAAAAAAAAAATCACATATAAGTCGTACCTGATTATAAGGCCAAATCCAAATTCTTCCCCTACAGTTTCTCCCTACTTCTCCAATTCTATGGCTATTAGAATATTTAGTGGTGTCTGAAATAGTTTTATTTTTAGAGGATGGCGTAAGGACTTGTGGCTTTCTTAATGTGTGTGTGCTCTGATGCACAGAAGTTTTCGATTCAATGCGAGGATTGACTTTCTGTTTTAACATGACTTTTTTAAAGTTATACAACTGATATTATGTATTTTCCAAGCTCTGGCAGCTAAGTACTAACGTAGATGATTGCAACTATTGATGACGCCATCGAAGGTTAGTAACATTCGAATTTGAAGACACTATTTTATCCATAACTCTCCATTTGGAGGACTAAACGTATGTGTAAGAATTCAGATTAGATCAGATCTCTGGGCAAATAATGCAAAAAAAACTGTGACTTATTCTCGAACGTACCATATACCCCAGTTCCCCTGAGTTTATTTTGTTTTGTAATTTCATTAGTAAATACTAATAATGATCCTGTCACATTCCTGTCAGTGATCATGTCCTTTATTCGGCCGCCTCCTTGTCTCTCAGGTACACGGGTCGCACAGTGAAGGATGTGATTAACTTGGGTTCCTATAATTACCTGGGCTTCGCTGAGAATACAGGTCCGTGTGCTGACTCTGCAACCCAGGTCGTCCAGACATATGGCATCGGAGTTTCCAGCACCAGGCAGGAAATTGGTATAAACACCGGGGAAACACTCACACGCACTATCCATGTATAAACACTGTGGAATTTAACAAAGTCTCAATGTGAATTCTGGATAAAGCAAACCACAAGTGTGTGGTAAAAGACCACACTTCTAGTTTAATATCAGCTGCTTCAGTGCCAGTAGATATAAATAGCAATTCTTTTGTTAAAGTAATATTAAGCTTTAAATTGCTGTTTTAATAATGTGCGGTTACTCTTGAGTACCGTAGCCCAGTAAGGCAATTTTAAGATAAATGACCAAAGGCCCCTAAAAATTGCTCACTTTTGGGATGTTTATTTAAAATGTGCCACATTGAAGTGATTTAGGTCCACAGGCTCCCTCTAGTGATATGTGGAAATAAATATGGTTTAATCAACAACAAACTGCTTAATCCGCATGAAATAAAGTCTGAAGGCTTAAAATGTAGTGTTTAAAGCACATTATGATCCTAGCACCAGATACTGTCTGTTTTTCTGATAAAATAATTTGATGATTTCTTTCTTTATAAAATCAGGAAAAAAACTGTTTTTTTTTTTCCCCAACCCCTCTAAAACATCTCACACAAATCTCCTGCTGTTTGGTTCAGTTTTTTTTTTTTTTTTTTTTTTTTTTTTAACTTTTGTTAAATAGAAAAACAGGCAAAAAATAATATTTTCTTGAAATTCGTTTTTGCTCCTAAAAAATCCAGATTTAAAATCCAATCTACAGCTTTTTGCTGTAGATTGACCCAGTGAGGGGCGGAGCTTGAAAGAAAAAATTTCTTTATCTATAATCTGTGCCTAAGTTTAGGTTTAGCTATGAATAAAGATCAAATCTAAGACTTTCTATGTTTTAAGTTTCTATGACAATGTACAAATGTGAACTTGAACAGAATTACATTTTTAATTTTAAAAGGATAACAAAGAACTCCTCTTAATCTCTGTTTATAATACTTTAAAAGTCTTTGATCAGTTATTGAGATGCACTCCGATATGATTGTAGGGAACCTGGACAAACATGAAGAGATGGAGAAACAGGTGGCTAAGTTTCTGGGGGTGGAGTCAGCCATGGCGTTTGGAATGGGCTTTGCCACAAATTCCATGAACATTCCAGCACTGGTTGGCAAGGTCTGGATCTCCAACTTTGTACATAATATCAGCTGGTGAAAAGCAATTTCTTTTAGAAAGATTCAAAGAAAACTGTGACAGAGACAAACATTGTCTTTTATTTACTTAATGTCTACTGAAAACATGTTGGTACTTTGTCCTGGTTTAGATAAAACAAAGAATGGAGGCAGAACATTTTTTAAATCCAGATAATGTAAGTCAGGTACTTTAGAAAAGCACAAATTGCTGTTATCTGGACTCTGCAGTATCACCAAACACACAGATGAAGAAAACACTGTACAGTCATATCAGCAGGAAGCAGCTTCAGCTGCTTTAACAGGCCTGAGGATGGAAAACAAGACGCTTAGATAAGTCTGCAAAGATAACAGTATTTCTGTATGTTCTGGTTTCAGCTGTTGAAAGCATAGGTGGTTTCTTTCCCTAAAATTTGACTAAAATTCTAGTTACAAATATAATGTACAGGCTCTTCTCAACATAAATGCAGTTGAGATGAGTAATTCTCTAACAGGTTGTTATGGATGTATGTGGATGAAAAACTCTAATCATATTGTCAGTCACTTCCATGGTCTGTTCTGTGCAGGGATGTCTAATTCTGAGTGATGAACTGAACCACACTTCTCTGGTCCTGGGAGCCAGACTCTCTGGGGCCACCATCAGAGTTTTTAAGCACAACAGTGAGTAACAAATAGGGTTTCTGATCAGGCTCTTTCCTATTTTTACTTCTGAGTTCTCCATGTTTCCTGAGGGAAAAGAGGATGAGGATAAAGAGGATAAAGCCTCAGTCACAATTGTCCATATGGGTGGATATATGATGCTTGTGGGTGAAAAATGGGCAAACTTGTACGAGGCATGCGGGTGGCCAGCAGGAAATATCTCAAGGTCTTCCAGCGCTCAGTGAGCGAAAATTTTCATTTTCTTAACGGGCACATTGCAAGCATAGCGAACACTTTGAATTCAAATTCTTCCGCTATCCCTACAGCTTCTCCCCACCCCGACATTTCGCCCTCCAAACGGAGAGGTATGGAAAAATGGTGTCTTCAAATTCAGACGATGCTACCACTCGATGGCGACATCAATAGCCGTCGGTCATCTGCGTTAGCGGGTAGCTGTCAAAGCTCGGAAAATACACAACAAGCTCTGTTTTGTAACTTCAAAAAGTAATTCTAAAACAAAGTCATTCCTCAAATTTAAATGTAAACTTCGGAGCATCAGAGCACAGCATGAACTGAATTTCTCTTACGCTGGACAGCACAACATTCTCCCGGCGAAGGGATACCTGCAACGGCTCCCCCTTAAAATAAAAAAACAAGTTCTGACAATACAGCTTCAAATGCCACTTCAATTGGAGGGTTAGGGGTAGGGCATGAATTTGGATTCGGCCTTATCCGACATGTAAGGTTAAATTATTTAATATGTGCCAGGCGTGTCGAACGTCTTTTTCATTTTTTCACTTCCCAATCCTGTGAACTGCACAAGGGGCCTGTGAGTGCTCTCCATAAGAGCGTGCTTCTTCCGTGCAGCCTGACTGTCTAATTTACTCATTTCATACAATCAGAACATAGTCCTGCACGTGCTTCTGGATCACCTGAACAGCCCATATGTGCAGCATTAGAGCAAGACTTGAGCGCTGTATAAGGGCTCCGTACGACAGCATCACCTGGACGTCATAAGTGTGTGCCGTTTACGACAGGGTTTTCATGGCGTTTTATGGCGTCTCTTGAGTTGGCCCTGCAAACCTCAACTGCAAGATGCAACCAAAAAACTAGTAGCACCTGTTTGGGTCAGCCTTCCATACAGGTGCATGTGACTGAGAGTTAAGTGAGCAGGAAAGGCGGAAAATTACAATTCCATTAGCTCAACTGGCCACTCCAATGTATTAGTGATTTTTTTTTTTTTAATTTTTCTTTTTTTTTTTTTTAAAGCAAAAATATTAATGTAATTTTAAATATTGACTTTAACTCAGACTTTTCCATGTGGTGTTTCCTGCCTTCAGATATGCAGTGCCTTGAGAAGTTGCTAAGTGAAGCCATCGTTTATGGTCAACCCAGAACCCACAGACCGTGGAAGAAGATCCTGATCGTGGTGGAGGGCATTTACAGGTGTTGTTGTTTTCTTTTAATAACAAAAAAATACATTTTTAATTTTAAGGTGCCGTTCCTTCCTTATTTCCTTGTTTAGGTCCATATGCTGTTCCCTGTTTTAATCAAATCTGTTTTTAATTTAATCTGTGTTATCACCTTTAACCTGATCTAGTTTCACTGAAAAAATAGATGTTAAATATTTAATAAACTTACTGACTTTTTTTGTTATGTTTTCCTATTGGGTTTAGCAGAGTATTTGTCACAAGTTACTCATGTTTTATGTAAATCCACTTACCTGCAGTGGCTCTTAAAGCTTCGCGTCTCATTGTTAACTTCCTGCTAGCTTCTTGCGAGACTTTGTTCTACTGTGAGCTCTGTGTTTTGGTTTTGACTTCCATGTTGAATGAAGGAAAACAAAAATAAAGTGCAAAGGAAACAAACATCTTGTTTGTTGGACTTTTCATCACAACTTAACTTTAAATAATAATTAAAAAAAACTGTTAATATCTGTGTAAAATGTACTTGCATTGAGTTTACTACTTTCAGGTTGGACATAACCAGAACTTCATTGTGTTCTTCTGTCTGCAGCATGGAGGGCAGTATAGTGCGCCTGCCGGAGGTGGTCGCTCTGAAGAAGCACTACAAAGCCTACCTTTATCTGGATGAGGCTCACAGCATTGGGGCCCTGGGTCACAGGGGCAGAGGTGTGGTGGATTACTTTGACCTCGACCCCCGTGATGTGGATGTGTTGATGGGCACCTTCACCAAGAGCTTTGGGGCTGCTGGGGGGTATATCGCTGGGAAAAGGGTGAGAAAATACATTGAAGGGTCTCCTTTAAGGAGTTTAAAGATCCTTTATGTGCAGATTTCCCAGCAAAAGTGAGATATATTTTTTCCATAAAGCTTTAGTGGAGAGTCTCAAGAGCAGGATTGAATCAAAAGTAAGCCAAGCTCCTTTAGCTGCTTGGATTTGGACCTCTGCGTTCTCAGGGAATCTGTTTTGATTGACAGTTTGTCAGATCCTGTCACAGCAGTTCTTCTGTTTTTTCCTGTTTTCTGTTTTCAATCTGTTTTTGATTTCATTAAGTCACAACTCTGGTGTGTCTGCAGGAGCTCATCGAGTACCTGCGGTCCCACTCCCACAGCGCCGTTTATGCCGCCTCCATGTCTCCTCCTGTGGTGGAGCAAATCATCACTTCTATGAAGTGCATTATGGGAGATGATGGAACGTTGATAGGCAAGTTCAGATTGAACATTATTACAAATGTTTGAAACATTTTGAGGGTTTTTTGGTACCTTGTCTTGGCTGCTTTACTATGATGTACTTTAAGAACAGTAATTGATGCAGATCGTTTTAACAATCTCGGAGTGACAGAGCCCCCAGAGTGGCCCTATTTTTAAATACTCGGAACCTTGTGGTTTTCTGTTCTTGGTTTCCATGGAAACGTAATAGCCCCAGCACTGAAAGCTCCTTAAAGATAAAATGTTCCTTATGGAGACAGTTACCTTTACAGACCAAAAAGAACCCTGCAGGTATTTCGTTAAAATTCAACTAAGTCTAAACAAATTAATCTTTAAATTCAACATTATATGAAATAAACATTTTTCCATTTCTCCAAGTATTGTATTTTTTTTTTTCTAAACTCATCTCCTAAGAGTTTTTTTTTTTTTTTTTTTACTTTTTACCTAAAATGAATCAAAAAAACTTTTGAAAATGATGTAAGTGTCATTATTGGACACCAGGGGCAGTGCAATCTGCAAAAATAAGAGGTTTGTTTATAGATGTAATTTAAACCTCAGAATTTTAGTTAAACTGACTTTAAAATAGAATGAAGGTATAAAAGCTTTTATAAAGTTAAAACAATATTAACTAAAATAGCATAATTATTAAAAAACAGCCTCAGTTACAGTTTTGCTTCCTTTCTAATTTTTCATTTCTCTTCCAACTTTGTTTAGCTTCATCTTTTACCAGTTATAGCAAAACCCTTTTTCCCTTATAAACAAATGTCATGCAGTAAATTTAAAAAATGTTATTTTTTGGTTTGTAAATGGAGGGATGTATGATCCTCTAAGGCTTCTCCTCTTCATGCAGCGTTTCTTTGTGTGGCAGTGAGCTCACTCACAGCGTGTTGCACCTCGTTTGATGTGAACAGTGCATTTCAGAGAAATGCAGTCAATCTCCCGCTCTCCTGTGGGAGAAGGAAATTACATTTTAGATGAACTAAACTACAGATCCCCCAGGTGTATGCTGAAACCCTCGCACATTTTCACTGCAGAAATCTCTTGAATGTAGCCATCATCATTTGCTTCTTCTGTCTGAGAAACTTGCCTCAAAAGAGTTTCCCTTCACGAAAATTCAAACGCAGACTTGCATAGAAAGCATTCTGGATTTTAGACAGTACATGACAGCTTTTCCCAGCACTTTTATTCAACGTCACTTTGAGTTTACGAATAATTTCAACATGAGCCTGTGACGTATCCTTCGCTCATGTTTTTAGCTAATTTCATTACAAGATTCTGTATCAATTCATAAACCAATTGATGAATTATGTTTATATTAGCATTTCTTGTGTCCCCATGATTAAAAAGCAGCTTTTTGTGTTGGATTTTACTGTAATTATTAAAATCTTTCTTTACGAATTCCATTTGAGTGCAATTTGAAACCCTAATTTTGTGAAATTTCTTTATAGTTGAACATAATTAGTTTTGGATGGTAAGTTTAAAAATGTTTCAGTCCAATTACCACTTGGGAATGTAAATCAAACGTTTTTAAAAAATCAGCAGTGATTCTCAGAGCTAATTAAACCAACATGGAGAAACTTATGGAGGGATAGCATGTAGGTCAGTGCAGGTTTGTACTTATTCATAAAGAAAAACTTCTGTAACCTTTGATGTAAAATGTATCTTCATACTTGAATAATATAGTAATGGAGAGTTAATTTGACTGAACATTTGCTCCACAGGCTGCAAACGTCTGCAGCAGTTGGCAGAGAACACCACCTACTTCCGCAGGAGGCTTCGAGAAATGGGCTTCATCATCTACGGCAATGACGACTCCCCCGTCATTCCCATGATGCTCTATATGCCCGCCAAGATAGGGTGAGCCTGATTCTGCACTTCCTGTTTGTGTTGAGACCTGTAATATCTTTCATCTCTCAACTCAACAAATCAGCTTTTTAGTTTGAAATCCACCTGATGCAATGCTTTCTTCTGCTGTCTCCATCAGAGCGTTTGGCAGAGAGATGCTGAAGAAGAACGTCGGCGTGGTGGTCGTGGGCTTTCCTGCTACTAGCATCATCGAGTCGCGGGCGCGCTTCTGCATTTCTGCTGCTCATTCAAAAGAAATCCTTGACGAGGTGAGCAGCAACTTCCTCAGCCGGGCTGAATCTTAAAGAGAGAGAAGATCTGAATGTAAAACTCCCACTGTTGTGGTGAAATGTGTCTCCTAAATTCAACCCTTCCTCTAGGGGGTGCTCTGATTTTGGAGGCTGAAACCCTCAATGCAACTATTTAATGCTGGGTGTCAGGCAGGGAGGAGTTGTATTCCACTTTTTGCATTTTTGGTTTGACCCAACTGTAGATTTGAACCCATGAACTCGCAGTCTGAGTTTATATAGATGTACCCAAACAATGTTTCACCTTTTTATGCAGCAATGAAGTTAGTCACATTCACCCATAGATGTGCTACAGGTTTTTGGGTTGTCCGGGCCCACGGAGATGAGATCGTATCATTGAGATGAGCAGTCGCATCTTAATGGGAAGTGCAGGTGTCTTGCAGTTCCCTTGAGGCTCGTGCGGCCACTTTAAATGACATTATGAAAATAGAAAGTAAGATTGTTGTGCGTGTGGTAAGTTGTAAAACCGATGTAAGTTACACACACTTGTGACGTATGAGCGATGGTGTCTTAAGGTGTCCATATGCCACACTCTAATTTCCTCATTTCTAACATTCAGACTGTGTGCGTAAGGAGCATGCACCTATTACCTGAACGGCAGTAACAGGCTGCTAGTGCAGGGTTTACAGGGGTTGAAAATGACAAATCTGTCCAATGTGACTGTATCTCCCCTACTTAAAGTTCCATTAGCTGCCACGTAGCTAGGTGTATTAAATGTGTTCACTGCATATGACCCATCCCCTAGGGAAGCAGTGAGCTGCAGGCTAGAGGATGACATTTTTGGGGGATTTTCATTGGTTGTGATATTCCTGTGGGATGGGAGTCAACTCTGCTATTGATCATGGGACCGAGACACGATCAAGTTCTTACGGGAGGGGACCCAACCAATTCAGTCGCGAATAAAACTCCTCTCAGGGCATCTCTTGAGAGTGAATGACTCGCATGGCTCCATCCTATGAGCAATGTTTTTAAATTCACCCTCTTGCTTTTTCTCTTCAAGTCGCACGTGATTGATCAATACATCAATACAATACATACGTACTTTCCTGCACTGTACTTTTTGCGCTGAGCGGAGGTGTGTGTGTGTGTGTGTGTGTGTGTGTGTGTGTGTGGAGGGGGGCGTTACACGCACAGCAGCACATGAACTGAGTATGATTAAGGAGCAGCAACACCAAAATGCAAAGAAAATGAGTGACAGCAGGAAAATAGGCAAAACCATTTCATTTTTATTGATAATCCAAAGGAAGAGTGAAGAGCAGGTATCTCTAACCCTGTTCCTCAAGGGCTACCGTCCTGCTTGTTTTGCAGCTAACCCTGCTTCAGTAATTGCTGCTGACCTGTGTTCAGTCAATCAGAAACTACGCTGATTCAATCCAGCTAATCAGCATGTACTGAACCAAGGTTAGCTGCAAAACGAGCAGGACGGTAGCCCTCGAGGAACAGGGTTGAAGACACCAGGTGTAGAGTCTGAAGGAAAGTCATTTAATCTAGAACAGGCTCCACAACCAACGTTTTCAGACACTTGAGAACCGAGAGAACCTTTCTTTCTAAATGCAAACCTTTATTGTGAATAAGTCGTCTTTTTTTTCCTGGTTTTGCACATTTTAATTTGTATCTTGTCTTGTGGTTGCAGTGTTTCTGTTGTTTTGCTTGAAATTTGTATAAAAAGAAAAAACTTAAAATGTATTTAGTTAAAAGTTGAATTGTAAATAGTTGTTTTTGTCATTTATTTAGTAAATTTTATCTGGAAGGAGTAAATAACAGCATATACATACTATACACTTATTTGAATAAAAACACTTTTTTTTACATTGGTCATCAATTTAGTACATAATTTTATACACTTGTTAATTATAAATGAAATAAAGCAATCTAAAGAGCCGGTTCTCTAACAAGAGCCAAATTTCCCAACACTATAAGAACGAGGACAACAAGAGTAAAGGCTGAACCATTTTGTAGTTTTCTATTAATATGCAAACAATGTAACTCATTTGAAAATATAACATTACCCAGAAGCCATCAGTGTTCCTCGTCATGGTGTCCTGCTTAATTCTAAAGTGCAGCAATCATATATCGATGGCAGCAATGAAGAGAACCATTGCAAGTTCGATGACAGAAAAATGACAATCAGATAAGAGTGAAGATGAAAGATTCTTCTAAGTTCAGAAAGCTGGTAGGGAAGTCAGACAGAATTAAAAAAAAAAATATATATATATAAGAGCTTAGTGCGATGGTGATGCAACATCATATGCAGCTTGTAATTTCAAATTACATTGTAATTTGCCATACAAATTCAAACCAAAAACGTCACATTAAAATTAAAATTACATATAAAGTTTTACATTATGACAAAAAAGACAAAATTTAAGGGAGCAGGATTATTTCGAACAAGATTGGGTGTCAGATTACCGGGAGCAAGACGGGACAGGATTATTTCTTACATTTTGGTCTGGGAGCAGGACGGGACAGGATTACTCTCTGTGGGAGGGGGACAGCACTGGAATAAAAATCCACTCCTGTGTCATCCTCTACTGCAGACACAGCTGCATGAGGGGAAACTTTTGGTGATTTAAACCCCCATCTCATCCTTGAGTGTCAAGCATGGAGGCACTGGGTCCCATTTCTAGAGTCTTTGGTATGACTCTGCCTAGATTTGATCACGATCTTCCAGTCTCAGCAGACACTCTACCACAAGACCACTTAGTGACTGTCTTATCCCTACGTATTTTTTTAAGTGTTCCCTATGGTCTGTTGCATGCAGCATGCCCACTGAAAAGATGTGCACGAACACTTTGACTCTAAGGGCTCACTGACCCCGGGCTCACACAGTCTTTACGTAACATGAAAAGTACGAAAGGCACTCGCCCTGCATCTGGTCCATTCTGGCCTCTGCGGAGCTCCGTATCTATTTCGTTGGCTTCAACATTTTTCCGGATGCCAAAGCTGAATCGTAGCACTTTATTGTGAAGTTGGAGCATTTTTCAAAATAAAACCAGTTTTTCTCTGTATTCGCTGTTGTCACCGTGTTGTAAACATTTTGCCATTTCTCCTGACACAGGAGTCTCAAATTGTGTGGTAGAGCGTAATTCCAACCAGATAACACCATGGACGACGAGAGGCTGATCACATAGATCCAGAACTACCCCCATCCTTTTTGATACAACACATCCTTTTTTGAAGGATAACTGCAAAAAGGACAGAGCCTGGGCTGAGATATCGCAGGCTGTTGAACTTGATAGTGAGTTTGTTTAATATGGACATTCACACTCAGATTAGAAAGTTAAGAAAAGTATCCCCACCTTTTGTAAATCCACTGAAGGCGAGTTATGCAAAAAAGGAAGTGTTGTGAATATACTCCAAAATCACGGCGGAATGAGGGTTTGTTCACTATGACGTCATATTTAAATGGCGGGTTCTCGCAGGAACCTACGTGAGTTCAGATGTCCACGAGGTTTGCATGGATTGCTTGTAGAAGGACCGCAAGCAATCCATAGTCAATGTGGGTTACCAACCATAGCTAGATCACTCTGCAGCCGCACCGGTGCATGCTGTGTGAGCCCGGGGTCAGCAGTATACGACTTTTTCTGCTGGCCACCTGCATACCCCGTGCAGATTTGCCCACTTTTCACTTCCAGGCATCCCATATCCACCCGTATAGACAGTTGTGACTAAGGCCTAAAATGCTCAGTCGAAGATATGAAGGAGAACATCTTGTGTGACAGAATGTTGAAGTGACTTTGATAGTTTCCCTCAGACACTTTTTTTTTCTGGAAATGTTTAACCTGCGAGATAATTTTGTCCCCAACTACTTTACAGCGTCTGCTGGTTACTCTTTAATTACTAAATCGTGAGTGCTCCACCCACATAAAAGCCGAGAGTATCATTGTGATCTCTTTGGGTTGTGCCTGGCCAGCTTGACCATTCATCCAAGAATTCAGACATAGACTCTTCTGCCTCCTTTGTAGCAAACCTTCCTGGTTTTCCAGTCCCACGTTTTAGACTTTGATTCTTTAGATCACTAGTCAAATCAGCTTCATATTTAATCGATGTTGGAAATCACATTTGGACAATAAGGTTTAAGGACGACTGAATTATCTGGCAAGAACGCCAGGTGTTGAAACCCATCACCCTGAGGGGTATGGATCCTGCTTTTGTTGTAGTTTTGGCTTTGAAGTTCTTCAAAGAGCGCTTCATTTTGAACTGCGTCTTTGTTTACAGCCAAACGCGTGTCATCCTAATTACGTTTGGACTGATTACTTCTTTCCCGCGTGCTGACTGTGAAAATGAAATCTTTCTTTTGCCGTCCAAATGAAAACGTTGACTTTGTCAGGTCTCCCCACCCCTGCTAGGTGTGTGGGCTCAGATGGAGTCAACGAGAGCTGCAACATCTGAAGGCGTTCTCAACTCTTCATTTTCTTCCTCACAAGAAGCTGTGGGTGCGTTCTGCTGCTGTACGCTTTCATCTGTCACGACAGCGGAACGTCTCTGTTAGCCCTTCTCTCGGCATTGCTCTCTCCTCCTTTGAAGTGTCATGTTGCCTTTGTTGTTTCTTTCATCCAGCTGTGAGCTTGACTCTCATTCTCATCGACACAAACACAATAACCCTAAACCTTTCATTTTTGTCGCTCTTTTGTCCAATCTTCAAGTGTCCAAACCTTAATAAAAATAAAAGCTTTAAATGATCTTCACGAATGTCCTGAAGGATTGCACAAGCAGCCAGAAAAGCAAGAATGGAAAAAAAGTAGTAGTTCGACAGTGGAAAAAATAGTCAGTTTCTCTCCTCTGAATGTTCATGTGCTCCAAACTTAGCATTCCTGTCCACAGAAGTGGGAGAAACGTCGCAGTCTGGAGTTTCAGGCTTTTAAAGTTTGCTTCTGCTGCACGTGAACTGAAGTTTGTTTTTTTTTTTTTTTTCCTTTTTTTATTCAGCTATTCACACCCAATGTGTTGATCAAATCTTTAGCCAAATTCATAAGAAGTTAAGTGATGTTCCGTCACGTGTGCTGAAGTGATGTTAAAATGTGTTGTTTTTTTGTTTATAGATTTCATCTTTTTGATGCCATATTGCTAACATTGACTGTATATGAGAACTGGAGTGAATGACCCCTCCTCCTTGACCTTCCAAATTTGAACTACCCACTTGCTCCAAGAAGCCAAAATTCCATACCCTCCTTTTGAGAAGTAATATGTCTGTCATAGACACAAGCCGTGCACTTTTTGTTAGTGTGCTCAACAAGATACCACCAGTCTGTTTTGTTCTTCCAACTTTCTTTATCCGCAAACATTACCAAGCAAGATGTTGGAATTATTTTACTTGTAAAAACGAGTGCAAAAAAACCCAAAAACAATTTAGTACAAAAAATTAAAACAACAATTTTTTTTTTTTTTTTTTTTTTTAATTGGATGCAATATGCTAGCATAGGTTCATGCACAAAGTCTAGTGTACAAATAGTTTAAACCAGCTGCAAATATTTTACAGAAGATGAAAACAAACTCTCAAAAGTTAAGGGGAACTATATGCTAAAAGAAATGGATACATTATTGGGATGCTCACTTTAACCTCGTACTGCTCGGTCCAAGATGAAATTGTCAATTAATTGTCATTTAATTGTCATTTAATTGGCTCGTGGCCTGAAAAAGGTTTAGGTTCATTATAGATGACACGTGACCATTGAAGATTGATAAAGAATTTTTTTAAAAATCAAATTGTAATAAAAAAAATACTATATATATTCATTGATCTTTGCCAGATCATTTTCTCATTTGCCCTTTTTAATTCTTTTTTTTTCCTTTTTTTTTTTTTTACTGACTCTTTCTACAGGCGCTGAGTGCGATCAACGAAGTAGGAGACCTTCTCCAGCTCAAGTATTCCCGTCGCCAAACGCAAATTGCGCCTTCGGCTCAGCTGTTTGATGAAAACATGTTTGAGGACATTGATGACTGAAGGACTTTTTGTTCAAGTACTTTGAAACAGGAAAAAAAAAGAAAAAAGAAATGCAGGTGAGATCCACGACTCGTCTTCCATGAGGAGCCAAACGTGCTTGCACCTCGCCTCTTGTAACGTAGCCACACAGGAAACCGGAAAACATCACAAGATTCTACTTTGCCTTACGTGGTAAACCTATGAAAGCAGCACGAATCCTTATCCTGTCTGTTTTGGCTTTTTAGTAATCTCTCTAAAAAGAAAAAGTCTTACCGTATTGTTTAATTTTTTTAAATTAATTTGAATGTTGTGTGCCTTTGTTGTTACACATGTGAAGTGGGCGCCACTATTCCAAATGTTACTGAAAGTTTAAGCTGCTATGAGTATAAAGTCTGATTTACTGAGCCAAAAGTCTCAGCTTTAAATCCAAAAAAAATGCTAATGCACATTTTTGCCAACTTTACTCCTATATCTTGATTTATATATATATGTATTTTTTCATACCTTTCAACTGCACTCCCCTGTTTTGTGTTTGCCAGACTTAAGATTAAAGCTTGAACTTATTGTAAAGGTGATTTAAAAAACAAATAATTCAGTAGGTTTTAGAAACGGTGTTTTTTTAAAAAGTAGCCATCTATCGTCAAAGCAAAATACATCCTAGTTTTAGAGCTTTAAAATGATTTTTGTGTCAAATGGCATTTCAACATCCAGCCCGACATAAGTCACTAGGATCTCTGAAATCTGGAGCCGATGACGTTGGTATTTTAAGAAGTGGATGCTTTCCACCAAAATGTCAGCTGAATTTCAGCTCAAGACGGCAAGAACGCTGGCAGGTGTAAATGCCGTACGCTTTAACAGCTGCTTCCAGGTAATGATAAATCACACCTGATTTCACCCCCCTCCCACACACACACACACACACACACACACCTCATGTGGCATTATGAGCAGATGACGTTTATTTGCACTGCGGCACCGTTAACAGCTGAAGTTTGATTTGACACGATATCAAACAAAGAAGTTTAACTTTTTTTTTGCTATTTATTTATGATTTAATAAATGCATTTTGTTAGTGTTATACCAGAAGCGGAAGGATTTTCAGGAGCGTTTGGTGTTTTGTCTGTGGGTCAGTACAATGAAGTGCCAAAACAGGAATGGATCTTCAACATTCAGAGAAAGGCCAAAAGCACTGGTTTAGTTAAACAGTAGCTGTCATTGCACCTCAGAGGCTTAACTGCACTGTTTTTTGGATCAACTGCACTGCTTGCTCTGTTTTAGATGGGAAATGGCAGTAGAAGTGTAGCTTAGTGACGTTGAAAAATAGGTAAAAATGATTTCATGAAAGTTGGTCTTCACTGTTACAGTTCCAGTCCCCCCATAATCACTGACCTCATTAGTCAGAGCGTTTTTTGTTAGACCGCCTCTCGGAGTTTTACGGGTACACGAACAGAAGGCTAGTATTTAGCAGTCACTTTAAACTCATCACTCTTTTGTTTTCTTCTTTGCTACTTTCTTACATTCCCATAATAGTTACATATGCAACCATAAGATGGGGGAGAGGTGGTGTGCTCAGCAAATAGGTCGCCTGTGTCTGATAACTGTTTTAATACCTCTTAGGACAGAGCGCCATCTTTGTACCACAGCATTCATGACTTTTTTTTTTTTTCTTGGTTCAACTGAGGGCCAGTGTTCTGCTGCACGCTTTCTAGTGGAAATGTTTACATCGCTGCACTTCATGGTGTTTTATGTCCATTCCAGCCAGGCTTTGTGTGTAATTTGTGCTGCTGAGCTCCGCAATGACACTCCTCACTGAAAATGACACATACTAGCACACTTGCATGTGTGCATTCTGACACTCCATGCGGGAAATGCTGCATGTACACTGTGAGGATTCATCACTGATGCTGCTTTCCACAGATTTTGCTTCTGAAACGTATGTTTTCCTAACTGTTGCTGTTTTTTTTTTCATAGTAATTCCACAGGGTTGTTTGTTTATTCAGTTTCAGTTGTGTCACCGAAAATAATCTGAGAAAATCTTGTTCTGTTTTTAAACTCAAATTGATTCTCTGATTTGATGTGTGACAATAAAGAAACTACTTCTGAGAGCACCGTTAGCCATGAAGTTCAGGCTTTTTCTCTGAAAAGATACAGAATCTTACTTTTCATAAATAAAGCACTTTTTGTTTTTCTTTTTTACTGCTTGTGTTGGGGGGGAAGCGACACGTTCCAGACACTAAAGTCTGCATAGTAGTGCCTTTTTTGAAGCTAAAGATTTTCTAAACAACTTTGAGATGACATTTTGTTTGACATCTTTTCATTTTTATTAGAACATAATTCAATGCTGTGTTGTTTTGATGCCACACATTCATCATACAACGTGCACTATTTGCAGATCCTGTTGTCATCTATATCAATGTTAATAAAACCATTAAAGCAAAAGTGTTAGTTCCTTTTGTGTTGAAATTACATTAAATACACATTATTTTTCATAATTAATTGGAATAACTAAGGAAAAAGCAATCACAGCCTAATCGCTGTTTTTTTTTCTTTTCTCAGCTTTGGCATTTATTAAATTCAAGCAGTAATTATTATAATTTAGGGATTTAATGATTAATTTGAACTCCAATATTTGTTTGTCGATTCACTGACCTAAAGTCGATTCAGGGCAACTTTAGCCAAAATTGCAACCAGTGTGACTCAGATAAATACCTGGTACTGAACAGGGCAGATGACGTTTTCCAGATTCCTTGTATTTCTTTCAAGATAATCAAGTGTAAATTAGATGTGTACAAACAAGTAAACAAGAATTGATGGCAAATTCATTCATATATTAGATTGATGAAGTTCAGCCTACTGTTGTTTTTCCACATCAAAATAATCCAGAGGAACATTATTGCACAATAGTATAGTTCGATTTGATTCTGCCTCAGACAGCTCGATCTGGTTGGATCGTAGGAAAAGAAATTGATTGTTACACCCCAAAAATATACATATTTTTTATGAAGGTTTGAAAACATCAGTGTACTAGATGTTTCAGAGAACTCATAGCAACACTTAGTATCATATATAATATCTACATCTCATAAAATAATTATATTTTTGTTGATTTCATCAAAAGGTTTAAAACACCATTAATTACAAAAAAATCTGTCAATTCTGTGATGTAGTGAGCTTTCCAAAGTTAAAACATGAGCATATTAAATTAAGTTGTAAAAATATCGCAAAAGAAGATATCCTACATGAGTAAAAGCTTAAAAACACAATTTTGAAACATAAGCAATATGCCTCCCTCTTTTTCATTTTTTTAAATTGAATTTAAGTGATTTTTTTAAAGTGATTTCAAAAAGGTTTGCATGGCACAAGATCGTCAGATACTGTGGAGCTGGACAATCAAAACCTTAAAAAATGTAAAATGACACTAAATCTAAACAAAGTAAAGCAAACACTGAAGGAAAATGCTCTTGCGGTTTGAAGCTGTTAAAAGTCAAGTAGCCCGACCTGAGGTGCACTGCAGTAATATAAACAAGTTGTAATAAAAGAGTTTAAATCTCAAAAAGATTGTGAGAAATGTCTGTGGGTTTCAAGTACTGGAAAAGAAAAGCCAAGTCCACATCATCGCTGCAGGCGCCGTTTCCAGAAGCTCTAAATAATATTATATAACTTAATGACATCCATGCCTTCATAAGCACAGTCCAAGAAAGTTTGAAGGAGCCAGCAGTTTTTTTTTTAAGCTGGCGCATAAATGTTGCTGCCATTTCCTTGGAATTCATGGTATATTCAGCTTTACTTAGAACAAAATGCATCACAAAAGAGACTTATTTAGGGATCGTCCTGAAAAAGTTTCTTTAAACAAAGAATAAAAATTAATGTAACATTTTTTTACGACGGTAAATTCAATTGATGTGTAAAGACACAGAGGAACGAATGAAAATGTTTGGCTGAGCTGCCAAAACTGATTTCAAATCCTTTAAATGTGTTGTAATGTCTGTTTTAAAAACTACAGTAATTCAATTCCAATAGATCAAACAATTTACTTTACCACTAATGGGGCAAAAGAAACGTTTTTTTTTTCTTCCTGTATCAACTTTGTACAGAAAAAGATTATAGTCAATGAGTAAAGAAAGGAAAGAGTAACTTTGAAGTGTAAAAATGCACCTTCAAAAATTTAAATAAAGGGGATGTTAGCCAAAAATGTTAAGTTAAACATATCTTAGTATTATGGTTGAAAAAAAGGGGAAAATTATGTTTGTGGATTAATTACTGAGGGTGATGAAGACTTTCAATTTTATTAATCATGATTTACTGTCATAAAAACCTTAAATTAGAAATTTAAAAATATAATAATACCAGCTAAAAAGTTTCTGAAAAAGAAACTTGTGATGTTACATGATTTTGATAATTAATTCTGAACACTTTTAAAAGGTTTTTGTTCTTTTGTAAGCATTTGAAACTGTTGTTTAGAGGACAATCAGACACGGCCTAAACAAAGTGAGACTAAAAATCCCACTGCTAAAAAGAAAAAAAGCTGGTTGTTCACAGAGTGCTATTCCCAAACTTTATAGAAAGTTAAAAAAGAAGGAATAATGCAGCATTAAAGCAACAGGAATGATTGTTGAAAAGATTTACGATTGCCGGTGAAACAGCATAGAAACGTTGACTCAGATCGACTGGGACCAATCACTGCTTCCTGACATCCGGCTCCAATTGGCAGCATCCGTAACATTAAAACAAACTGCGACTGAAATGCCATCAATTGTTGAAACCGGAAGTCACCTATCTTCTGTGGGCGATGTTACTCAGTCCAGTTTGCTTATACAGTCAGTGGCTGTGAGCTCGTCACCAAATTAAAAGAAAAAACGACTGAAATGAGCCTTTTGATTTCCCAAGAAAACTAAGCAAAGCAAAGATGGAAGATACGTTTTAAACTTTTATTAGATTAGAAGACATTCATGCTAAGCTGTTAGATGCATATACATGATACATGCACTGCAGACAATCTCAACTGTAACACAACAAAAACTAGATTTATGACTGAAAAAATAAACTGCATTTTGATTGACTGTTACAAGCTGGGAAACATGAGATAACCCCGTCAATACAAATAACATCAAAAACATTTTCAATAACATGAACTTGCACTAAAACTAATAGGGCTCTTGCCCTGACTTTTGATTGAATTCTATGCTAGTAGCTAACGATGCTATCCCATTGTTCTGCAACAACTAAATAGTGTGTGACGGGGTTCTTTACAGTGTCAAGTGCACACTCAGAAAAAATAACCAAGCCAGCAGACGTTTAAAGAGGAATCAATGGGATTTTATTGTCCCGACAAAATAACAGTGTCACAATACCCTAGAGAGAGCTTGTTGCCACCACTGCAACCAAGACTGCTCTCTATACTGCCAGATATTCTCTCCTTATAAAGGCTCAGCCCCTCCCACAGGCCAATTAACCAAACATTTATTGAAACAAATTCCTGCCTTTAAACCTGGGAAATCATTAATACATAATCCAAAAAGTAGAAACAATGACACATTTTTTAATTTGTGAAATGCAGGACCGAGTATGAAACAAAATCAATTAGACAGAAGAAAGAAAGAAAAAAGAAACCTTTCAACTAAGACATATGAGGTCACTTGCTGTTCCCTATGTTTACGATGATGTGTACAAATCTTCTGGCTCTGGTTTGAATGTTTTGGCAAGAAGCCTAGATGGTGAGTAGAACTCTATTTAAAACTAAGCGTGCACCCTTAGAATTAAACGAAATTAAACTAAACTAAACTAGAAACTAAAGGACTGGGAGATGACAGGGAAAAAAAGGAAACAAAAACTGAGGCTGGTGTTCAGGTGCTGTCCTGAAACCTGTGAAGCTGTTTGTCACATACTGTCATTGACTGACTTGACTGACTATTTTCACCACACTTGAAACTCAAAACCACAGTGATCCATGAGAATGTCCACATCCCCCCTGCATACTTGAGTGGATGCCCAATTGTTTTCACAGCTGCAGCATTTAAGGTCCAGATTTTCTCCTCCTTTTCTTATTCTGCAGCTCTTCAGCTTCTCAGATCTCTCTGACTCTGTTGGCATCCAGCTTAAGGTGAAGATATGGACACAGCTGGTAAGGTAGGTACCCAACTCAATATGAAAGTTTATTATATTCATGTATTTATCTGGATTTTGAATCCTGACAGGATATGGAAAGGATTTGCTCTGTGCTTTCTGAGGTTAAGTTTGTCAAAGAGGGGAAAGGAGCAGTAAAACCTGAGAACAATGTGCAACCTTTGCACTTTTTTTTTTTTACATAAATCTGCACATAACTTCTAGCATTGCAGATTTAATAAAAAAAAAAAAAGTTTGCACAATGTTCTGATGTGACTTCTTACATAGTGTGACGCATTCCAAATAGTTCTGCAGAAACACAGCCGAACACAGAGCAGCAGGAACCTTCTGAAGGGATCTGAAAATATCATCAGAAAAATTCATTTTCACAGTGTGCAAAGTCATCTCTGCAACGCTTTACTCTGTCAAACTACATTTGCAACCCAAACCTTAATTATACTCTTTTTGTAAAGTGTAGTTTTGGTAAAAAGAAAAAAAAAAAGCATGTGTTTTTTTTCCCAGCAAGTTATTATCTTATACAGTTAGGGAAACAGGCCCTATCACTATGTAAATACACACACATATGACGCTCACGCACGCTAAAATGGATCAACCTGGAGATGGTTCTGTCACACTTTATAGAATTCTCTCACCTACTCAACCTTTTCATGTAGATTGTCAACTCATGTATTGTTTTAAACTAAGGATCTGGTCTCACAGCAGACGTGCACTTAAGAAACCCATCCATCCATTTTCTGAAACTGCTGGGTCCCTTTTGGGGTCACAGGTTGCTGGACCTACCATTGGTTGCAGCCCCTTAAGAAATCTTAACAAAAGTTGCTATATAGGAACATTTTTTCATGAAAGGGATTGTTCAGCACTTGTGTTTTCATGAAGAGTTATGTATTTAACCCTTATGTTGTGTTTCAAGTATGAAAATGGGTCCATTTTGACCCAAACATAATGTAAGGGAATAGTTTCATAATAAAAGACCTGTTTCATAATTAAAACATGAGCAAAAAGTCGTGCAATTCTAACTACAAAAACTAGGTGGTGCATTGGTTTTATATTTTACTTTTGAGAGCACAGGTCACAATTCTTAGTTTAAAATCAAAACATATATTAGGCCATAAAAACCAAATGATAGTGAAAGTGAATCGTTGAATCCCTACTGCATAATAGTATGTTTACACTCAAAGTGTCTAACAATTGCAGCATTAAATTCTTTTTTTTTGTTGTTGTTTTGTAAAACACAACATATAAATCCAACAGAATTAAATCCGCTTCTCAAAAATCGAGGTTTCAACCGAATGATGTGGAACGTGAAACATTGCAACCCTTATTTATTTATTTACGTTTTTGTTGTCAAAGTGAAATAGGTAGGCTTAAATAAGTTACAGCTTCTTTCTTTCTCCTTTTCAAATATGTTTACTTTTCTTAAGTTCCATCAAACTGAGGCTCTTTGGAAGGACTGAATGAATCACTATTTGTCATCTGGGATTGTATTGATTAATTTGTTGTTTTTATTTGTTTGAAATAAATAAACTAAGCTAACATTTAAAGACTTTACACTTTGTCCTTTTTATTACATTATTTTTTCTTTTTAACAAAATGCAGGTGAAAAACACTAACAAAGCGGGATAATCGCTTTGCTAGAGAAAGTGGCATTTCACAGTAAAGGTCAAGGTATGACATGGTAAAGCAATGCAAAGCACAGGATTACAAGAATTGCATTTGATGCGAGTGAGTGCATCAATCTTTTAAAAGATAAAAAATTGTCTGATTTAAAGGAAAAACATGAATTTTTAATTTAAACAACTCAAGCATTTTGAGAAAAGCTGTTTGGTCATTCAACTAGTATTTTTTCATGTTTTTTGTGCAAATTTTTGTAAGAACTACAAAAGCAAGAGCCAAGAACTACATCAGTTAACATGAAAAAACACCGAAAAATTAGAACAAAAACACGGAAAATTAAAAGGAATAACACCCTTAGAATGAAGATCACAATCTGTTTTTTACTGAGTGCAATACGCTTCCACATGTGTGTGTCTTAATCTAACTAAGTTAAATAGTCAGTGATATGTATATTTGATGTGTGAATTAAAAAAAAAGGCTGGTTGATGGATTGAGAAGAAATCTACAGATTTAGTTCTGACCAATGTCTGCACTCTTGCCTGGTTGCATAACTGCATTTCCAGTATTTAAACCTTGAGTGGGGACTTCTCCTCCTTGCTCTGCCGTGCAGTTCTTTGGCTCAACAGCACGTCTCTTCCTTTTTTGACTTCCAACTTTGCAGCAGACATGGCCACAGCTGGCAAGGTAGGTGCACAACTTTAATATAAGAAGAGCACTGTGATATTGCACAGTACCAACCAGGGAAAGTTTTGCATGTCAAAGTGATTTTAAGTCAAATAGTGTTGTTAAGAAATGGTTCGAAAAGGTTTAAAACTTGGAATAAACCCTTTTTCTTCCTGTCTGGATTTTAACAGGTCTTTACACTTTTTTTTATTTAGCATATACCAGCTAAACTGTATTTGTTTTGCTGCAACAAGTAAAACAAAGTTCAGACATGGTCTGTTTTGTGGGTGTGTATTTGGCACGCAGAATAAAACTGTGGAGATGCGTAGTGCAAACTGTTGAAATTGTAAAAGACAACGCAGAAGAGGGCCAAAATAAACATTTAATATCTAAAAACAGAAAAAAGGTAAAATAAATAAATCGCTTATTTGCCAAGACAACATTTAATTTCCTTACAGCGCTCCCCATTAAAGTGTAATTCTTTACTTTAACCATTTCTCTTATATACAGGTTTGTTTACCAGATAAGACAGGAGGACTTTACACTTTTACCATATTTTCTGCACTAAAGAGCACACCTAATTATGGAGCGCAGTCAATGTATGATCTAGTTTCAAATTTATGTCAAATATATTGTGCACCAAACTACAAAGCGCATCAAGTGGAACAAAAGTGACAGAGATAAGCCCCACCATCAGTCAGACTTTATTACCTGCATTCACAGTAATTCTAGAACTTGTTTGTGACATGCTACACATTAGCCACGTTAGGAGCGTTAGCCGTGTTTGCGTATTCACAATAGCTGTAACTCACAATCTTGTTTGCAAAACGAAAAAAACAGACTTATATCGCCAAAACAAACGTTACTGTGACTACGCTAACTCCAAACCTTGTTAGCAATATGAAAAAAAGGCTGATACAGCTAAACCAAATGTTACTGTGGCTACACTAACTCCCAACTTTGTAACAAGTAAAAAAATACAGTCAGGCACTGCTACACGCCTGCAAATTCACAAAACACCCAAACTTGTTTGTAGCAGATTTGATCCATATAGACAAAGCGCCCCGAATTATAAAGGCACACTCGTTTAAAAAAAAAAAGAAGGCTTTAAAGTGTCCCTTATAGTGCGGAAAATACGGTTATATATACTTTTTCTTCAGTGATGGTTATTATGGAACACTGTGTTAATCTGTAACTTAATGGGTCTGCCAACCATTTGGTTGAGGATTCACATCCAGGTTCATTGCCATTTTTTGTTTTGGCTACACACTTAACACCACATTGACATTGATTTGATTTATAAGAAAACCATAGCTCGCTTTGGATAAAAGTGTATGTAAACAGCCGTAGTACATGTCAGTTTTCTTCATGTATGTGACGGTAGTAACTATTGTTACCCACACAAAAGGGGATTCTTTTTTTCATTTTGAAATATTTTTTTCTTGATTTAAGTCATTATTTTAATAAAAGAATATACAAAATCCATTCTCTGCTTTAGGTCATCAAATGCAAGGCAGCCGTGGCCTGGGAGCCCAACAAGCCCCTGGTGATCGAGGACATTGAGGTGGCTCCACCTCAAGCCAACGAGGTTCGCATAAAGGTAAGTGAGCCACTGTCAAACTAATCACACATCAATGAAAACTCAAAATAAAATGTCTGTGAATTTATGAATAAAGGCTATGAGTTTGTTGTTACATTTTGTAAAAGTTTGAAAGTTTGTAAGTTTCCTGTACATTGATATGTTATTATTTTTTAAATGAGAGGGGAAAAAACATATTAGGAAGACTTGCTTATTCCACACATGAATAATAAATCCAGACAAATTGAGAATTTTTTATCAGAACTAGTCTAAAAAGTTTGTCATTGGCTTTACAGTTGTGTCTGTCTTCCATTATTTTGATGGCTAACAGCCAATGGCAGAAACATGGTTTCCCTCCTTGGATCAGTGAGAAAGTGTTTTTGGATTAAACTCAGTTGATCTTGTTTTAACTCATAGCCTCTAACTTGTAAGGAGTGATAAAGACAACAGACTTGCAGTAAGTCAGTCAGATCTGTTTAGGGAACTCGTGTAAAAATCTAAAATAGAAGCTTCCCATAAGCTTTTGCTACTTCAGAAACAGGTCCAAAGCATCTTTACTACAGGAAAAGCAGGTCATTTGAAGCTAAATAATCATTTCCTGTCAGTTTTGAAACAAGATCTTGTCATCTAAGCATTGACAAACATTATTTTAGAATAGTTTTCAAAGAAATCAAGTTCAGCTAGGTGTTTGTGAGCTAGCTTTGTGAGCTAGCTCACAAAGTTGCCAAATAGTGATCCCATCCTGATATGTTAAGGAAGAGGGATTCCAACACAATTTATTCAACATTGTTTTCATGGAATGAACAAATGGTAGTTAAAAAAAGAGTTAAGTGAATGGTATTTTGAATTACTGCATGGATGTATACCTGTATTGGAAACCAAGATTGATAAAATAGCTGCTCAAGGTCATCTGCGCTTGTCTGGTGTCTTTCATCTTCCTCTTAACAACACTTAGGATTTTCTATCCGGTTCAGGTCAGATAGGTTTGCAGGCCAATCTACTCCAGTAACATCATGGTCATTTAACCAGCTTTTTGTATCATTGAATGAGTGGTCAAAGTGCCAAGTCCTGCTTGAAAATAAAAATCAGCATCTCCATATAGGTGGTCAACAGAGAGCAGCATGAAGGGGTCCACAATTTTCTGATAGATGTGGATCGACACCAACAGATAACATGGAACCCTAAATCATCACTGACTATGACTGTGGAAATGAAGTTCATGCAACATAAATTCTGTCTCTCAACTCTTTCTCTAGACTTTGGGACCTTGACCTCTAAATGAAATGTGAATTTCTTGTTCATCCAAATCAGGGCCGGTCAACCCTGCTCCTCAAGAGCCACAACCATGCCTGTTTTACAGTTCTCCTTGACCAGCTTGCTGTTGATTAGCTGATTCAAATTATTCCATAGTCTGATTGACTAAACATACCGGATTTAGATATTCAGCATCAAGCAGTCCAGGGAGAGCTGGAAAACAGGGTTGTGGCTCCTGAAGACCTTCATCTAAATCAGGGGTTTCAGGTGTGTTTAGCCAATAAGGAGCTTCATCGGCAGGTTGGTTGGAAAACTGTAGGACACTGACCCTCGAGACTTGGATTTTGACACACCTGATGTAAATAGATAACTTTAGACCACTAACCAACAGTACAGACCTTTTTCTCTTTAGCCTAGGAACATTTCCAACCTTGTCTCTGATTCTGTACTTTGCTTGACACAAGGAATGCAAGATTTTTAGTAATTGTCTATTGCCCGCAATCCTTTGTATTTGGTAGCTCAGACTCCAGCCTCATGCCACTTCTTGTGATCCTTCCATGAAATTCTGGACTGAAAACAAACAAGTCTTCATTTAATTTTTTTTTTTTTTTTTTTTTTTTTTTTTTTTGTGTAGATTGTGGCAACCGGGGTGTGCCACACAGACTTGTACCATCTGTTTGAAGGGATGCACAAAGATGGTTTCCCCGCAGTCCTTGGCCACGAGGGAGCTGGCATTGTGGAAAGCGTCGGTCCCGGAGTCTCCGAATTTCAGCCAGGTAATACAAAGCACACAAACTCAAAGGCCCATGTCTGTTTTTTGTGTTAACCTTTGCAAATGAATCAAGGGACATGCTCAATGGATGCACCATAAAAGAAACCCAACAAGTAGTTTGCAAAAACTGAATCATAAAAAAGCGTCAAGACTCTGGTGTAAAGAAAAATTGTCTTACTTTCTGTCTTGAAAAAAAAGTAATCATATCAAGAATCTTTTTCAACAGTAAAATAATTATAGTTTAAGGAAACATGTCTTAGTGACTATAATCTTTTCCTTAAATAAACATTCTTGGTAAAACATTTTTTCATGGGATTAAAATTGCTAACTTATTTCTCAGGGGCCTGTTTTTATAGTGTACTTGCTTATTTTGGAATTTAATTTGACATTTTTTGTTTTCAGGAGACAGGGTTATCCCCCTGTTTATCTCCCAGTGTCGGGAATGTCGCTTCTGTAAGAGTCCTAAAACCAACCAGTGTGAAAAGGGATGGTGAGCTCGTGTTTTTCTTTAAATCTATAGATTTCCCAGTGGAAAATACAAATATTTTTTGGACCTCAATGATATTGCTACAATCATTTAACAATACATTTTGCTTTCAGGGCTGCTGATCACTATGACGTCATGGCCCTGGCTGACTCCAGGTTTACTTGTAAGGGAAAGAAGGTGCTGCAGTTTATGGGAACCAGTACCTTCTCCGAGTACACCGTGATTAACCAGATTGCTGTAGCCAAGATTGATCCGGCTGCTCCTCTGGATAAAGTCTGCCTTCTTGGCTGTGGCGTCTGCACTGGGTTTGGAGCTGCAGTTAACACTGCCAAGGTTAGAGAGGAACACACATCTGTTTGTGCTTAAGTGTCATTGAGAACTGTTATGCATTAAACAAATTTGATGACTTACTGCTGTCTGTTCAGGTTGAGCCGGGCTCCACGTGTGCAGTTTTTGGTCTGGGGGCTGTGGGTTTGGCTGCAGTCATGGGGTGCAAGTTTGCAGGGGCCAAAAGGATCTTTGCCGTTGACACCAATCCAGAAAAAGCTGAGAAGGCCAGAGTGTTTGGAGCAACTGACTTTGTCAACCCCAAGGATTACAATAAACCCATCAGCAAAGTTCTGGCTGAGATGACCAATGGGGGCGTTGACTATTCTCTGGAATGTGTTGGGAATGTGGATGTCATGGTAAGGACGTTGATCTGTTATTCCACTGTTCAAATTTAGGAAGTTGAAGTTTTTAAAAGTACTTTTTTGTCTCCATCCAGCGGAGTGCCTTAGAGTCTTGTATGAAGGGATGGGGTGTCAGTGTGGTCGTTGGCTGGACGGACAAACACGACTTTTCGGCTCGACCCATTCAGCTCATTGCTGGAAGGACCTGGAAGGGAACCCTGTTTGGAGGTGAAACGCATTACATGGCTAATTTTTACTCATCTACTCCAAATTTCTAATTGTTTAGTTGAAAAATATATTTTTTTTTTCTTCGAGTTTTAATTTTTCACACATTTCTTTGAATGCGACTGTGCTTTGTTATTCAGGGTTTAAAAGTAAGGATGGCGTCCCACAGATGGTCAAAGCTTACATGGAGAGGAAGGTGAAGCTGGATGAGTTCATCACTCACAATATGACTTTGGCTCAAGTCAACGAAGCCATTGAGCTGATGAAGCGTGGCGGATGGTACATTTCTAGACCTGTTATAACTGCACGACTCAGTAATCAGCAATCTGACAAAGTCATTTTTTACTTTTTTAAACTCCTTTTCCTCTTTTCTTTTTCCTTACAGCATCCGAACGGTCCTGAGTGTTTCCCGACAATAAGTCCACTGCGTTGCTTTCATCTTATGAAATCTGCAACTCATGGCACCAAGATCTTTTAAATTGGAACTGAAGCAATTAGAAGTGTTAAGCCGAGCACATGCAAAATAACTATATATCAAGAGGTCTTATGGGCTTAAGTCTTTGTGAAACTAAATAAACATTCAAAACAGACACCAGAAGTTTTAGTGGTTTGTTTTTTCTCTTGTGGTTTAGAATGTTTACTGGACCATAAAAACGTACCTTACTTTTTATTGGGTGCGACAGGATCACTATCAAAGAATGATTCCTTTTTTAATTTGTCATACATAAGGCACACCGAACTATAGGGGAGAGCAGGGTAAATAGTGGCAATTTTTACTTAAAGTGTCTCTAAAGCAAGGGAACTACTGTTCATTCATTCATTCATTTTCTATACAATTTTATCCCTTTTGGGTCACGGGGCTGCTGGAGCCTAACCCGGCTACTCATGGGCGAAGGACAGGTTGCTAGTCTGTTGCAGGGGCCACAGTCCCACACCCACACCAAGGGACGATTTAGAGTGACGAATTAAACTATGAAGTATGTTTTTGGACGGTGGGAGGAAGCCGGAGTCCCCTGAAAAAACCCACGCATGCACGGGGAGAACATGCAAACTCCACACAGAAGGGTCCCCCATTGGTGACAGAGTTTCAAGTCTCCCAGCTGGGAACCTTCTTGCTGTGACGCAAGAGCGCTAACCACTGCACCACTGTGCAGCCCACTACTGTAATGCCTCCAAGTAAATTATGCATATATAGTTTAGGGTCTTGTGCATCTCTGGAGACAATCATTTTGGATCTCAAAGAAACTTTTGGAGAAATATAGCTTTAGGAAACAAAAAGTTTTTAGTGGCACAACTTGCCTCCCGCATGGGGTAAATCGTGCCATTCAAGCAGCTTAGAAGAACATTATCTGACCATTCTGTGTCTGAGTTTAAACTCACAGTTGAATAATTACTTAGTCACATGCTGAGCACTTACACTGAGACCAGCTCCCATAGTCTCATTCCCAGTAAAAGTGATCAGTTTGTTAATGATCCCAAGCAAGTCCTCAGGAGAACACTTAATGCTGTTGCCCCTTTGAAACCTAAGCTTATAAGACAAAACTGAGAAGCACCATGGTTTAACGCAGAAACACATTCCTTTAAACAAGCAACCAGTAAATAAGAAAGAAAATGAGCTCCTGCTCAGAGCAGTCTCTGAATAAATGGAAACAAAGTTTTTTAAAATATGTAAATTTGTGTAAAACCAGAACCAGATACTATTCAACTTTATCATCAGAGAATGAAACTAGTCCAAGATTTCTTTTTAGTACTATAGTCAGGCTGACCAGCAGTCACAGCTCAGGAGAATCACATATTCCTGCTAATCTCAGCTCTGAAGATTTCTTTAGATTTTTTGAGAGTAAAATCTCAAATGTTAGACATAAGTTGAACAAAGCTATCCCTACTATCAGTCCAGAGCAGGCTAAAACAGTAGAAATGAAGGCATCTATAGACACCTCTGTAACATTAAACTGCTTCACTGCTGTAGATCAAAAAGATATAACATCAGTTATTATGTCCTCCAAAACCTCAACTTGTCTCTTTGACTCAATCCCCACTAAGCTTTTTAAAGAAATATTCCCCTTAATTAATGAATCAGTTTTAACTATAATAAATACATCTTTAAAAACAGGCTATGTGCCACAGTCTTCTAAATATGCAGTTGTTAAACCTCTTCTGAAGAAGCCTAGTTTAGATCCTGGCATTCTGGCCAACTATAACCGATATCAAATCTCCACTTTATTTCAAAACTACTGGAAAGAATTATAGTTAAGCAGCTATACCGCCACCTACAGGCCAAAATCACTTTGAAGTTTTTCAGTCAGGGTTCATGCCTCACCATAGCACCGAAACCGCTCTAGTTAGTCACTTATGACTTGTTATTGGCCTCAAAAAAAGACTAATCTCTTCTCTAGTTCTGTCAGACCTCAGTGCAGCCTTTAACACAATACACCACATCATCTTACTCTAGAAATTAGAGCATGACATAAGGATCAGAGGATCTGCACTTTAATGGTTTAATTCCTACTTATTTGATAGGTTCCAGTTTGTTAATGTAAATAGACATTCTTCTTATTGCACTCAGGTTAGCTACTGAGTCCCTCCTGCTAACCTATAAGGCTTTGAATGGGATGGCCCCATCCTATATTAAAGATCTCATAATGCCTTACCAACCAAACAAAACACTTCGCTCACAAAATGCAGGACTGCTTGTGGTTCCTAGAATTTCTTAAAGCACAATTGGAGGTAGAGCCTTTAACCACCAAAACCCTGCTTTATAAAATAAGCTCCCAGCTCGTAAGAAAGGCAGACAGTTTCTACATTCAAAGTTAAACCTGAAACATTTCTCTTTGGACAAGCTTATTGCCAGGCCAGCTAGTAATTAGAGAATATCTAACGTAATGCTCCCCTACCTCACCTGCTGTAATGAAGTTTGGGTGAATAAGTATAATTTCCAGTACATCGATTAGACTTATTTCTCCATGGAGCTAAGCAAAGGGCAGGTGGATTTAAAAAAAAAAAAACGAGCCAGGGTGACCCATTCCTTATGATCATATTAATATTACATTAATATTGATTTGCTAAAAAGGTAATTTTCTATTATTGTTATTATTAACATATGCTTTTTGTGCCATATTACACACAACTTACTATTAACGTGCTTGATTTAAATTTCAATACCAATTAGTTGCTAGTAGGATTCTCGAGGTTAGAAGCTGGTTAGAAACCAGGTTTAAACAATTAAGTGGAAATGACTAAGGTCAGAACTAAAAGCAGCAACTGCTGTTTCAGAAACAAACTGAACTTAACCCTGAACTTTGAGCTCAGTTTAATTACTCTAAGCTGATAAACCATAAAAGGCAGCCAGACAACTTACAGCTGCAGTTACTGGAGTTTGGATACAGGCAAAGCATCATGTTAAGTATGTTAAAAGAACTTTTGTTTTTAGATGAGTGGATAAAAAAATCGGTAGGCTAAATATGAGTGGATGTAGTTTGATATAAAATAACATCATTGGTTTGTGTCAATGAGTTTCTGATCTAAAGTGAACCGTGTATTTGAAAAAAAGCAAGTAAAAAAAAACCTTGAAAATTAAAGGACGATTGCATAAGAAACTGATTTATGTCTTTAATTCATAACAATATATATGTTGCATTCACTTTTAGCACAAGGAGCATTATAGTCCTTAAAAGTTGTCTTTTCTGTTTTGCACACCTAACAGGAAAATAACAGACACAAAAAAACATCTGGCTCTTAGAGATGGAGGAATTGGCCTTCCTTTCAAACTTTGGGGGTTTGTCTGTGAAGCAAAAAACTGTCAACAGATTAATTTTTAAGAAAATCAGAATTGATTGAGAGGGTTTTTTTGTTGTCCTAATTTTGAGATGTTTATCTCAGGCAGTAGATTTTTCACTAAACCTATAGCTTTGTAAAAAATATTATAGAATTTATAAAAAAACAACATTCAGAATTCTTTTAAGAGGATAAGATAATTCTCTTTGCATTTTCTGTAATTGTGTTTTGTTTGAATCCTAAAGCCATCTTGAAAATTTTTGAAAAACCACATTGAGATGAGCTCAGTCCTACAAGGTCATTTCAAAGTGTCCCATAGAGAGAGCAAAAAGAAGAAAAAAAGCCAAAATCCTCTAAATGTAGCCAGTTACTGCCACAACCCAGTCTGTTTCACTTCAAACTTGGTGTTATATTGTGCTCTGACACAGTGCCCCGCATGAACACTGTGTTTGCTTACACACACTGAAAAAAACCAAGAAAAAAAAAAAGTCCAAAGTTTGGAACGGTCAACATGGATTTACACTCTTTAATGACTGTACTGTCTTACCGTATATCACTCCAGTCTGGATTTGAAAAACTGCATTAGAAATGGCCACAGCTGGGAAGGTAAGAAGAACTACAAAAGAAAAACAGGCATTTTCTAGAAGATTTTAGCCTTTACTGCATGAGAAGAAATGTTTTCAAGAAATATTATCAAGAAAAATGAAGAATTTATCTGATTTAAGACAGCTCGTCTTTATGCCATTACAACAGCCCACTTGTTTCTCTAAACATATGTTTTTACTTGAATGTAGTAAGCTACAATGGAACATTTAAATTATGACTTTTTTTGAAAAAAATGTTGAAAATGTTTTTTTCCCTCAGTTAGAAAATTTTTTACTTTTTTCTCGTGTATTTTTATTTTTTCTTTTGTGGTGGTGTTAATACTCTGTCGTGTGAGGTAAATAAAATCAAATTGATAAGAAAAACACACATAGACAAAAACATTAAATCAAATTAAATAGTTTAAAAATATTTGTTGAAGTGTCTATCTTTTAACCTGGGGGTTGTGTTGAGCATCTCTGAAATTAAAAGTGGTCTTAAAAAGCTTACGATTGTACAGATTTCATAACAAGTCACGAGTTAAAATCATGCTTGGATTAGCAAAAAAAAAAAAAAAGAAGTAAAACATGAAAAGTGGGAGTTCCTTAGGACCAATTGAAATTTTTTAATGAAAAAAAAAATGGACTTTTTTTCCCCCTCTGTATTCCAGGTCATTAAATGCAAGGCGGCGGTGGCATTCGAGTACGGAAAGTCATTGGTAACTGAGGAAATTGAAGTGGCACCTCCTGAGGCCAATGAGGTTCGCATCAAGGTGAGAAACATCCACAACCATCATTTCTACATTTCAGCCATATTTAGAATCAAAAATAAAAAGGTACAAATGACAACCGAAAAATTCCAACCAGTCTTCAAAGATTTTTAGTGTTTTTATTAGGGCTGTCAACATTAAGATGTTGACGCAGGTGATTCATTTAAAAAATTGAAGTGTAATATATATGAATGCAAATTAATCACACTTGTGAAGCCACCATTTGTTAAATTTTAGGTTTAGATCGCTTTTGCACAAGAGGCGGACTATTTGATACATAATGTGGCCTGTTGTCACTGTAATGAGTCTATGCGTTGCTGAGCCGGCAGACTTTGACTGCAGCAGCAGATAAAAGCGATATTTATGCTGATCGTCACGGTAGGTTCAAGAACGCATCAGTTCAGAGTGAAAGTTCACCTCTTACCAGTTGATTTTGTCCAGATAATGACAGAAAAGTTTGTTTTGAAGAAGCCTGCACATATAGAACATTGTGACTGGAACTTTTTCTGGAACACCTAACAGCCAATCAGAACAGAGCATTCACCCAGACCATTTAAAGTGCAGAAACACAATGTTTGTTTCTTGTGGCTGTATATCAGCATCTTTGTTTTCTTGGAGTAATACTGCAGACATAAAAGTCTTTCCAGTTCTGCTTATCATACTGATGATTTGTTTGGTGCACACTAATTACATTTCTGGGATATCATGAAGGAATACATCAAGGTTATAAATGAAGGAAAATGTTCTTTCTGACATTTTTATTGTTCAAAAGCTGCATATTGTCGTAAAAAATGATCGGAAAAATATCATGGCTTTTGTTGTGTTTTAGAACATAGTCACAACTGTCCTTACAGGTGGATAAGAGCTGTCTGTGGGCCAAAAATAAGTAAACCTGTACAGGGCACATACTGTGGGTGGTCTACAGGAAACATGTCATAGACCGCTCTGTGAGCCCGTAAAGGGAAAATGTTAATGTCTATTTTTTTTTCTACGTGCATGCTAAGTGACAGGTTGTAGTGAACACTTAAACAACACGTAAGATAAGGGGGAAGTGGGTGAGACACAGGCATGTCGTACAGGTTTAAAGTTTTTCACACACCCCCAACATCCTGAACACTGTACAAGCGGCACACTTATCAAGTGATAAATGCATGCATGACTGTTAGAGATGATGTCATGAGAGTGTAGTTTGTGTGGTCATGTAGTGCAGCATTTGGGCATGGTGGATCTTTGTAAGTTTTTGGGTGTCACTCTCTCCAATTATCTGAGCTGACCGTCAAACCCAGTAACGTTGCTAAAAAGTCTCGCTGTTTCTCTTCTTTTCATAAAAATGAGGAAAATGCAATGAAAACGAAAGTCTTATTCTAAATATGTTTTGGTGTGGTATTGAAAGTCTTCCTATTGGCTCTGTAATTGTGTGGCTTGGCTTGCCCAATCACACATGTACAAGAATCACACTTCTTGTTTTCTTTTTGCGGTTTAGAACCTGACATCAAAGATTATTGATCCAGTGTGTCTAGGGTTTATGGTTTTGTCTGGAGACATCTGAGATCCACAAGATCTTCAAAAACAGATTAGAAAGTAGCAGAAATAGAAAATAGGGAATGACACCTTTGGACTTGTTTGAACGGACTCTTTTGTTTTGCAAAATTTTGGCAGACAACAAACATAAAAGTAAACAAGCAACACATATTTATGTATCAACAAAGCTCAATTAAAAAATAGAAAAAGAAATGTACATTTCTACTTGGTCTAAATGTTGTATTTCTAAATGTATTCCTCTGTGCAGATTGTGGCAACTGCATTGTGCCATACAGATCTGTACCACTTATTTGAAGGGATGGAAACTGAACTGTTTCCCACAATCCTTGGACATGAAGCAGCTGGCATCGTGGAAAGTGTCGGTTCTGGTGTCACTGAATTTCAACCAGGTTGGTTAAAACTCAGAAACCTGGCTAATTTATTGCAGTAGAAGGTAAAAGATGTTAAGCAGACATGGAGAAGTATTGTTGATAATTATACATTTTATTACAAAAAATATAACATAACATACTATGTTGGATATGCAGGAGACAAGGTTATTCCTCTGTTTATCAACCAGTGTCGAGAATGTCACTTCTGTAAAAATCCTAAGACCAACCTCTGTGTCAAAGGGTAACGGACTCTGCCTCTAGAATTCTTTTATCAATACATATTGGTTAGATTCTCAGCCCATTTAATTGTGTATAAAGGTTTTTGGCATGTATGAAATTTAACGTTATGTAAACGGGTTTTTCTCTAAGGGCTATTGGTGAACACGACAAGTTCGCATTTGAAAACTCAAGGATCACCTGTAAGGGGAAGAAGGTGCTGCCATTTATGGGAATAGGTTCCTTCTCCGAGTACATCCTGATGAAACAGACTGCTGTGGCTAAAATCGACCCAGCTGCTCCTCTGGACAAAGTCTGCCTCATTGGTTGTGCGATAAGCACTGGGTTTGGAGCTGCAGTTAACACTGCAAAGGTTTGTGCATGTCACTGTTGCAGTGAGCTCATGTGAGAGCCCTTAAAAATCATGCTAATCAAAGTCTTGTCCACTCAGGTTGAGCCGGGATCCACATGTGCAGTCTTTGGTCTGGGAGCTGTGGGTTTGGCTGCAGTCATGGGGTGCAAGTTTGCAGGAGCCAAAAGGATCATCGCCGTTGACACCAATCCAAAAAAAGCTGAGAAGGCCAAAGTCTTTGGTGCAACTGACTTTGTGAACCCCAACGATCACAGTAAACCCATCAGCAAAGTCCTGGCAGAGATGACCAATGAAGGAGTGGACTTTTCCTTTGAATGTGTCGGGAATGTAGAAGTGATGGTGAGCGGACCTGATGAGTTATGCTATGTACACACCAGGAACACTCTGAACGCAGGTTTTAGCATACAGTGTTCAAGCTGAACTGTCTTACTGATCCTAACGCACATACTCACGGTTAAGTGGTTTGGTGCGAAATGTCAGAGCAGTGTCAATCTTACTCCAGGCTTTTTCTTTTCAGCTCTATTCCGATATATGAAAGACTTGGTGTCATGTAATTCTGGCCAAGCACAAACAGCAACTAATAATTCGTAATAAGTTCTCCAACGGTTTGCACTTTCGTGCTTTTAAGACGCAACCAATACTATCAAAGGCGAGTCCCTTATTTGCGAAAGTTCAACTGATTTAAATTTCATCGTGCATTTAATGGACATGTGTTTTGTTTGTAGAACCAGGAAACAGATTTATAATTTTGCACAGCAACGTGTAAATGCAATAGTTTACGTAGATTTTTTTAAGTAGATTTTTCGTTGAAATTGATCGCTTGAACGCACATTTCTAAGCTCGGTGTGAACGTATCATAGGAACATTTTAAGTTTTGATTAGGTAGAGTGACTTTCTGTCCTTCATGCAGCGCAGCGCCCTGGAGAGCTGCGTTCCAGGATGGGGAGTCAGCGTAATTGTTGGCTGGACGGACAGGGCTGACTTTGCAGCTCGACCCATTCAGCTCATTGCTGGACGAACATGGAAAGGCAGCCTGTTTGGAGGTGAGACAAAGATAATCTTTACTCCTCACTGACGCAACTGTGACACACATTAATGCATTATTTATGACATTTTTAAAAAGTACATTGTAATTATTGAAAATATTTGATTAAATATTGATCATTTGACTTTGAATTTCCAAAAATTGACTGCTTCTGACTTTTTCACCTGTATTTAGAGGATGGATTATGTTTTAAATCACAACCAGACAATCTAGATTAATGCTCTATCTCCTCATTTAAAAGAAATGTACATTCAGAATTGCATTTTGATGTTTTCATGCCATGCCTCAGGGTTTAAAGGTAAAGATGGCGTGCCTGAGATGGTCGGAGCTTACCTGCAGAAGAAGATCAAAGTGGATGAGTTCATCACTCATACCAAGACTTTGTCGCAGGTCAATGAAGCCATTGAGCTGATGAAGAGCGGGCAAAGGTATGATCATGGAATTATTAAATTGTAAACCACAGTTAAGGTGAAATAATAAAACCAAATCTAAAACTGTGTTTCGTTTCTGTTTCCAGCATCCGGACAGTTCTGAACATTTCTTCTGAATAACTGAACTGTATCTTTAAATGGTGTGTAAAAAAGTGAGACCCTTAATCAGATAATATTCCATTTCGTTTCAAGTAATTGTGAAATCCTGAAGGATGAGATGTAAATTCAAAAATATATTAGAAATAAAATAAAGGATTGAACTGATCATGTTTCATTTGATGTTCTTTGGTTTACTAAAAAACAGGTAAACTGGATTTAACCTAAAGCTCTCATTAGTTTCCCTACACCCATGTATTTCTGATTAACTTTATTAATTTATATTTTAATCCAAAACAATTATGTGCAACTAGTCCTTTTCTAAGGAGTAATCATGAAAAAAGTTAAATTTTTTTAATTAATTAAGCATTGAAACATGTGTAAATTCAAATTTTAATAAATATTTCTATCAAAAACATAGAATTATAGATTAAAAATTAAAAGATCAATTGCGGTGTCATTATTATCAAAGCAAGAATCTTCCATTTTGGCACTCAGCTTTATGATCTTTATTTATTGTTTTTAAAACGCACCCATTTTGTGACAGACTTTTCAAGGTAAAAGGTCAATTTGGAATTCAGTGAAGATTTTTAACTCTGGAAACACATTTTTTTTTGGTTCATGTGACCAAATCCTAATCCTGCAAAATGTTTTGTCCCTAATATTCTTTCTACTCTCCTGTTCATGGCATAAAAATAATGAGTTGTGTTAACTAGAAAAGGACTCAGTAAAAAGACAACCTAACAATCAGACTTTATTCAACTAGAAGGTTTAACTAGCTGAAACTAAGCAGCTGTGGTGATTGGAAACGTAAACCTGGTGTGATCATGACAAAGAGCCGAGCTCCAAAGGATCTTTTCATTCATGGCTGTGTTTTGGTGCATGTCCTCATTCGATTAAGAGCCATAAAAAGCAGTTCTAAATTTATATTCTGTTGCCTGCTGTGCTGCAGCTGCCTGCAGACTTGTTTTCTGTCTTCAATTTTTAATGATCATTCATCCTTGTTGCAAAGAAATGTCCACAGTTGGAGAGGTAGGCGAAAGTCTGCTTGGAAGTGATGTCATATGGTTGCTTGTTTTTCATAAGGATTTAAAGCTAATGTAAAGAAATGTATGTTTATTGTGGTAATATCTGTTCATACTTTTAAAGTGCTGAGTTGAACAGCTTTTTTTTTTTTTTTTTTTTTTTTTTTAACAAGTAAAATGCTTGAGTTTTGTTTCAATTTTTGATAAACGTGCAACAACACGACTAAGTATATTGAAGTTCTAACCAATATATTATCTCAAAAGCTTATGTTTTTAAACTCTTGCATTTATTTCTGGCACATTCCTCTTTTGTTTGTTTTTTTTTTTTTGTTTTTTTTTTTTTTTTTAAAGAAGCTATATGAAAGGGGCAGAAATATTCCACACATTGCTGGTTATCCTAAAAAAACAAGCCCCCATGTTTGCTTGCTGATTTGAAGCCAACCCAGAACTATCAAACACTGTAGTTCATCAAATGACCACTGGAAGCAGGTTTAAAAAGGGAGAAATTTTCCATTAAATCTGGTAAGGCTAACTTTGCTTTAAGTGTGTATAAATCCCGGAATTTTTTTTTTTTTTTCATTGGGCTTTGCATTTAGGTTTTAAAGAGTTCATTACTTTTACTCATGTTTTTGGTGGTCCAATAGGTCATCAAGTGTAGAGCAGCAGTGGCCTGGGAGCCCAACAAGCCTGTGGTTATTGAGGAGATTGAGGTAGCACCCCCACAGGAGAATGAGGTCCGGATTAAGGTGGGGATGGCAGTTTTAAAGCGAAACGTGATACGCACAGGGATAATTTTTTTTTTTTTTTTTCTTGACAAAAGTTGTGTACCTTTTTCATGAGTCGATTCATATCATATTTTGCAGTTGCAGCTACTGTACCACGTTTGCCAAATTTAGAAAATGACTTTTAATTAGTAAGCAAACTTGTTTGCATTTTCCTTTTACCAAGTGGTTGAAGCATTGAGTTACTGTCTTTGGAGCAGATTGTGGCGACGTCTGTGTGCCACTCGGACCTGTACCACCTTTTTGAGTATATGCATCCCGAAGGCTTTCCAACTGTTCTTGGCCACGAGGCTGCTGGCATCGTGGAGAGTGTCGGACCCGGAGTCACCGAGTTTCAGCCAGGTCGGTCTGCCATCTTGTAGTATTAAAAATAAGCCCACCCAGTAAACTGAATCAATGGAAGCTACATTTTAATCAGTGGGTTTTTTTTTTTTTTTTTTAAAGCAACATCTCTGAGTCAGTGCAGAAAGTGGCAGCTCCAGGTTGAATGGCACCCTGGTCGAATTGTCTCTCATAATGTTCAGCTCAAACAAGTTTCTTTGAGGAAACAAAGTTGGGTGTCTGGAAACAAGTTGTCCAAATTCTTTGTGCGAATTGGAGATAATGTGACGTGGAAATTCAATGGTCTTTATGCTGTGGCTTAGGCAACATTTCTGGTTTTAAAGATCATGTTAATGACGTTGTAGATTCCTTTTCGTCTGGGCAGAAATGGTACTGTATTCCCAAATTTGCACTGAAATGCAAGAGTTTTACACCCAAAAATGATTTTTTTTTTTTTGTTCATTTTGTACATCTCCAGTACATTTCTTTCGAACTTTCAGCTATACTTAAAATTCCTCTTTAATAGTCAGGAAAAACACAGTGCTTGTCATACCAAGATGTTATCACAGTAACTGGACTTGAGCATTTGACTTTAACCTGCCTGTCAGAAGTCCTGGTTCTCCAATTCCCTCCAACTCAATGGTAAAAAGACTGCGGTTCTCCTCATCTGTCCCCTCTAAATTCAACAGTTTTACACTCTTATCAACTCCTGTCACATCCCTTCCCCATGTGAAGCATCTGGGTGTCATCACAGTGGTTTATACAGAACCATTACTGGTTACTGTTCTTACTTTAGACAAAATACAATTAATATTAAACTTACAAAAGCGAATAGTTACATTCTGAAACAACCCATGTAGACAAATTAATCTTGAGAAATTCAGATGCCCAGTGGAATTTGCATCTGTAGCGAGATGTTGATGGATGCCCCATTGTGTGAAAGGGCCATTGTGCCATTGAAAATTCTAAGGAGGATGTCAATTCATTGTAAATAGTTCTCTGATCCAGATACTGTTTATAAATTGGACTTTTTCTAGTTTGGTCGAATGCAGACTTTCATGGCTGTAAAACACTTCAGATGGAGAAAAACTGGACAAGAAGTTTTTTTTTTTTTTTTTTTTTGCTGTTTTTCCCTGCCATACAGGCCAAATGAATCGTGTACTGTACATTGGAATGGCTTGTCTGATCCTAGTCATAAATAAACGTGAGAAAACTTGACTCTTTGTCTTTTTTTTGGTTCTTGTAGGAGACAAAGTGATCCCCGTTTTCCTCTGTCAGTGCAGAGAATGTCGTTTTTGTAAAAATCCCAAGACTAACCAGTGTGAACTTGCATGGTGAGCCTTAACTTTTAATGCCCTACGAGGATATTAACCTGACCCAAAAAAGTGGCTTTTGAACTACAAATATTTAATAAAATCTGATTTATCTGTCCTTGACAAAGTTGTCCACATTTTTTTTTTCCTGATACAGGACCCGGATTAGTGAAGTGATATTGGCCTCTGTAGAATCCAGGTTTACCTGCAAAGGTAAGAAGGTGCTTCAGTTTATGGGAACCAGTACTTTCTCAGAGTACACCGTGGTTCACCAGAGTGCAGTGGCCAAGATTGACTCTGCTGCTCCTCTGGACAAAGTCTGCCTTCTTGGATGTGGGATCTGCACTGGTTATGGAGCAGCGGTGAATGTTGCAAAGGTTTGAATGAAATCTAGAATGCAGCAAAGCTTTGACAATTCTTGTGAAAACGTTTTTTTGGTAGCTTTATTTGTTTTTTGGTTATGTCTACTTCAGGTTGAGCCGGGCTCCACATGTGCAGTCTTTGGTCTTGGAGCTGTGGGTTTGGCTGCAGTCATGGGCTGCAAAGATGCAGGAGCCAAGAGAATCATCGCCATTGACATCAACTCAGAGAAAGCAGAGAAGGCCAAAGTCTTTGGTGCAACTGACTTTGTGAATCCTAAAGATCACAATAAACCCATCAATCAAGTCCTGGTAGAGATGACCAATGGAGGAGTGGACTACTCCTTGGAATGTGTTGGAAAAGTGGAAGTCATGGTAAGGTGAGACTTCGGGGACCACTAAAGACTGTCATGTTGTACATACTTAATATCTGTGCTCTCAAAGATGTAAATTAATTTTATTGAATTCATGCAGCGTACAGCATTAGAGTCCTGCATAAAAGCCTGGGGTGTCTCTGTGATTGTTGGTTGGACAGACATTTATAACATCACAGTCAAACCTCTGAGCCTCCTTTGTGGACGTACTTGGAAAGGTTGCATGTTTGGCGGTGAGACACTTATCACAACTGTTCACTTGATGGTTATTTTTCTCTTTAACTCTTGTATTTATAGTTAAGTATACTTTTTGTGCAGGTTTCAAAAGTAGAGATGGAGTAGCTCAGATGGTCAAAGCCTACATGGACAAGAAGTTGATGGTGGATGAATTCATTACTCACAATGTGACTCTGGACCAGATCAATGATGCCATTGGGCTGATGAAAGACTGTAAATGGTACATTTCTACAAACTTTTGTCACTGACTCAAAAGTTTTATGCTAATGGGTCTCTTCTGTTTTGCAGCATCCGGACTGTGATAAGTTTGTCTCCACAATAACCCAACTTTAAGATTCATTATGCGCAGTGGTTCAATAACTATGTGATGAAGCGGTCTGCATAGATGAAGATGATAACAAATCTTTTAATGATTTATGTCCAGCTGGTGGTCAGAAGAGAACATGTCTAACTCCAATGGGAGATGAGTAAAGAGTAACACAAAATTCAGATTGTCTTTGTCCTTTTTCTTTGCTGAGAAATTCTAAGTGTGGTGAAACAAGCTGCAAAAAAAATTTTTGTTTGCTAGCTGAGGCTAAAATCAAAGTGTCCTCCAAATCTGTACAGGCCTGTGCAGGACATCTGAATCCTCAAACCCTCCAAAAAAGTTTTGACTCTAGACGTACAGTCATACTGTGTGGTGACGCTTCAACTGGAGACATTGTCATCAGTCAGAACAGTCCCTTTGAAGATGTTAAAGACACCAAGTCCTGTTTAATGGAATTTGCATATTAAGAAATTTGTCAAAGATGGACAAGTAAAATATTATTGTATTTCCTTATTCAATTAGTTGTGAATCAGTAACAGACAAATGCCATTTGAAAATGCTTGAAGCAGTGTGGTAGCACCTACAATTAGACGGTCACAGCTCCCTGCTCCACTCCATTCTTATGTATCCAGTTGTAGATGACTAGATTCCTGCATGTCTTTGTTTTCACTGCGTGAGCTGGAATCTGGCTCAAAGCTATACTTAAGTTGTTGTTTTTTTTTTTTGTTTTTTTTTTTCTTCTAATTGCACCTCTAAAGTTGTGTTGGGGGCTGTGAGGGGCTGGAAGCTAGCAGGAGAGTGTGCAACAGATGGGAAATGGGGTTGGGTTTACTCTTCACCAATCATTTCCATCCACAACTGTGATGCAAAATGTCTAATGAACTTCTGCCACTTTGCAAAAACAGTTTTCCCTAATAATATTTTTTTTTATTTAAATTGCCCAAGAAACAGCGATACAAAAGACCACTGGGAACACTTTTGAAATGGATCCAAAGACGATCAAAGTGGGATTTTAAAGGAAAAGTTGACACTTACCATGTGTTGGTACTCTTAGTTTTCTCCTGTTGACTGAACAATGTAGGATGCTGGTAAAACCTCTGAAACCATCATATCTCTTCATTAAAACTATTAGTCTTTTGAACTAAGTTAGCTTTTTGTCCCTTTCATTTGCTCCAAACGATTAAACGTGGACAAAACTCAAGGATAAAGACGCCTGAAGGGTTAAAGTCCTGCTTGACTCGACAGATAAAAGGAGTGGTTTTGTTCCAGGTTTTCCGCTGTGCTGCAGCTGCTGTCCTATCAGTAGGATTGTGTAAAGATCCTCTTTTCAGCAAAAATGTCCACAGCTGGAAAGGTAGGCAGAATTCCGCATATGTTTTACCTCGCATTGTTTCCCTGCGGTAGACGGGTTTTGAAACGACTCATTTGTGCGTCGCTTTAAAACAAGCTAAGAGCACTTAAAAATGTCCAAGTTGTTGTGGGGGTGGTGTTTATAATTGGTTTTAAACGCTTAAATCTACCCATTCTGCTGTTCTATGGTCTGACCCTTTCTTTCTTTTTAAAATGTTATTCTTTTTTAAAAAATCTTGGCACACATAAAATGTCGCTGTGTTTCAGTTACTGGTTTTAACAAACTAGAAGTACCTTTTTCTCAGTACAATGGTGATTGTATCTTACAACTGTTTTATTCAGTTCCTGCTGAAACCATAAACCCTTTCTCTGATAGCAGGTGGACTTTAAGCTTCTATAGCTGTTTCATTTTAGCCTTTATCAGGACCAGTTCTGTCTGAATCAACCATTTTATTTACATAGCTTTATTGAAAGTGCCCTATATCCACGAAAGAAACCCAAAAGTAATATACATAGTCTATACCAATTGAAGAATACAATTTCCAGCAAATGCATGTTTTATATGAACTGTATCCCCTTTGGACATGTCATGATGTTACCTCTGCTAGGCAGGAATTTGACATAAAAATGTCAAAAAAATCTAAATCTAAAAAAATCTAAAATGTCTGGAAAACAAATGTTAGGTGGGAAAGTCGTGTACGAAATAGTTGGAAAACATAATTTCTCACTCATCAAGGCACAGATATTGTGGGTCACATGACCACTTTTTAAAAACTATTTTTCGCCATCCAAACAAAGGTTTATCGGTGCTACAAAAACTATCATTGCTACAGGTGTAAGAAATCAACTATCATGCGAACGGTTTTTACATTTCTTATTGAAAGGTTGCGCTCGGGTGCTCTGTGAATTCCAGTGTTGCATATTTGCACACAAAATTTTGTGACAGTTTCACAATCCTAAATATTCTGCAGAAAGCTGTCAGTGTTGTAACAAAGAAGTAACTGGGTTGGATGGAAACTCAGCTAGGAAGTGATGGACCCCACAAACTGAAGTGCAGAGGTCACTGTGAGCACTGATGTGGTCCAAACTTGACCTTCAAGAATGTCTGGAGCATTGTGAGATGAGCTTGTGTGGACAAGCAGCTGCATCAAACCCATACACTACTAAGTGTGATGATGGGGTTGGGTGGATCCAACTTTTCCTGTAGGAATGTCATCGTTGACCCTTTGGGCACCGTACATCTGTGAACTGTGATACATGGGAAATTTGGTGGAGGGAGTGTTGTGGTGGGTCTCTAAGTTCCAGTGGAAGAAACCAAATGGTTCTAAAGATTTTGGATGAATCTGTGCTTCAAACTTTATCAGAACGGTTGCTTTTCCAATCTGACTGCACACCAGTGCACAAAGGAAGTCCACATGGATGACTCAGCTTGAGAACACCTTGAGGTTTCTCCTCCATTTGTGAATGAGAATACCGACGGAAAAAAAACATGAACGTACAATAATCCAAATGTTTATTTAATCCAGTTACTTAAACTGTAATTCAAAAAATGTTTTGATACAAACATCTGTTTCCTCCCACTTCCAGCTGCAACAAAATGAAGTTAATTCAGTTGCCATTTTTTCGTGATATAGACGCCTCCATGTGGAAACGAAACCCAATCAGTAGGTAGAAATTGGTCTGAGTCAGTGAGTCAACTTTTCTATGGCAGCCTCTCTTGACAATCAAGAGTGAGCATGTGGGGGGAACCACACTCCTTCCACTGAAGGCCGGCTCAGAACAATCTGTCCAATATTCAGAACATTCAACGTGGAGGCCAGCAGGAAGTACATACTTTATTGAAGTATCTGATTGATCAGTTTGTAACGTGACTAACTTGCAGTAAAGAAAGATACCATGAAAAAAATTATGATTAAAATGTTAAAAAATCAGGTCACAGCAAGAATGGTTATTCTGACAAATTCTGTTTGTTTCTCAGTATAAGTCTATTGGATTTTGGCTTCTTGAAGCCAGCGGTTACTTCCTGTTTGGAACGCAAGAGGGCAGGGGTCAATCAGTCCAGTTCTCATATGCAGTCAATGGGGAAAAACTCACCTTGTTTGTTATTACTCCAATAGTCATTTTGCCTGTTTCTTTTTTAGTGAAAAATTGCAATTGCCCATCATTTGATGGCATTTTGTAGTTTTTAAACAAAATGTAATTATTGTGAAGAAATAAGTGACGAAGCAAAAACATGTAACTTAAACTTAATTTGTCAAACTAAAGTTTTTAAGTTTTATTAATTACAAGTTAAATATACATGTTTCTTAAATTTAAATAATTTCAATTTCCCTTGTACTGTGTCTAAGTGTTGAGTAATCACTTTGAACGGAATTCTTTGGTCTTTTGGTCTACCCCGTGATTTTTAAATGTTTTTAGTTTTGATAAGTTATATCCTGTTTCCTTGCCTTATTTTTTTACTGTTAAATACAAAATCATTAACCAACAATTCAATTAAACAAGTTTGTCTGCATTACATGTAATGGCTTACAAGTGGAATAAACTGTAACATAAACCAAAAACTTGGCAGTACCAAATTGAACCGTAAGCATGTCTTTTAAAAGCAAATATTTTTAGTGTCTCTTACTTTCTGTATTGTCCAACAATGTGCTTTAAGGTGAGACACAGAAACTTGCATTTCAGGAGTTTTCCTTTTGTTTTTGGTCCTCTAGGTCATCAAGTGCAAAGCAGCAGTGGCCTGGGAGCCCAACAAGCCTGTGGTCATTGAGGAGATCGAGGTAGCACCCCCACAGGAGAATGAAGTCCGCATAAAGGTGGGGGAGTTTTAAAGACCCACTCCAACGAAAATTGTGTTTTTGGTGTTTTTAACATGTTAGTGTTAGCGTTATTTTTCTCATAACAGAGGACAAAAAAACACAATAATTGAATATTAAAACTGTGTTTGAGTATTTTAGTTTATTTCATTTGTGATGTATGAGGAGCAGATGAAAACCCATGGCTTGAAAAACCTCGGTTTTGTGATGCAGTAACTGCTTCTCTGTTAGAATTCTGATGCATCTAGCCTACTTGCAGACAAATAAATTCATTTATGTCTTCATTTTCCTCGTCTGAGCTTCCATCTGGCTCAAAACTGTACAGCTGGATAGTTTTGATATTTCTTGACGCTGTTTTGCTTTGCTAAAGTTAGCTTGGGCTTGTGAGATGCAAAAGCTAATGGGAGGGAGAGTGTCAGTAAAGGGCTTATGGGTAATTATTGGAGCTAAATTCCGCACCAACAGTCCTGCCCACAACCCAGAGGCAAATTTCAAATTGAGCCCCTGCTGCTCTTATGAAAATTAGTCTTAAAAGACGACCGAGGCTTTTCGCTAAACTTGGCACCATGATAATTAAAAGACCACTGAGAATGATTTTACAATGGAAGAAAATACAGTTGGAGTGGGACTTTAAAGATGCACAGCACAACGGTAAGATCTAAGTATTTGGCTAAAATGGGAAAAAAAAGTTTGGTCTGGTGTAACATGTAAAGAGATTTCTTTGTGAAATACAAAGTTATGATGAATCACTTTGACTGCTGTCTTTTGAACAGATTGTAGCGACATCTGTGTGTCACTCAGACCTGTACCACCTTTTTGAAAGTATGCATCCAGAAGGCTTTCCAACTGTACTTGGCCATGAGGGTGCTGGCATTGTGGAGAGTGTCGGACCCGGAGTCACCGAATTTCAACCAGGTTGGTTTAAAATCATTTATGGTCCAAAAGCAGCAAGTGTAGAACTCTTTCATATGAATGCTGATATCTCCAGAGTGTTGATCAATTCAGGTTCCCCTCTGTTTGTGTTCAAAGTAGTTGACTAGAATATTGCAGCTGTATTACTCCTTGGCAACTCAATTATCGTAGTTTTTTTAATCAGAAACTGCGATTGGACCACTCTGTTTCAGTTGCAACATTTTTGGGTTATTTAGGTCTTTAAAACAGACATAATGCTCTACTTTAGTGGGAAACTGCAATAGATTTTGGTGATCCACATGCTTGCACAGGTTTGGGAACTAAAAGTAAAACCAAAAATCCCTTCAAGGCGACATCAGTGGACAAAGTTTGATCCTTTAACATTAGAAATTTAGCTCCAGTGTTGGCATTCTTTAGATCACCAAACCTGTAACACTGTTCATAGTTGTTCTGAATTATTTTACAGACGTGAAGTGTTTACATAATCATTGTAAATCCACAAATTCTGTTGTGGAGAAAAGCACCTTTGTGCCGTTGTGTAGCGTTAGCATTCATGTTGATCATGTAAACCAGGGGTGTCAGAATCCAAGACTCAATGGCCGGGGTCCCAAAAATGTTTCCAACCAACCTGATGTTGAAGCTACATATTGGCCAGACACACCTGACCCAGGTAATCGGCAGCAAATGAGACAGGACTTTGGAAAACCAGCAAGAGGCCGGTCCTCAAGGCCTGGAGTTTAACCCTTTTGGCATAAACGGTTGCATGGGTATAGTAAGCCAAAGAACAAGTGTTATTTAGGTATCACCGGCAACAGCTTTGGCGTTTTAGGGTAAAAACATATTGGATGATAAAAGAGAAGGACAGATGGCTAAAGGTTGCTGTGGTCAAAGTAAAGATTATATCTTCTGTTTTATGCTCATTATTCAAGCTCACTTCTAGCAATTAAGTAAAGCACATTAGAAATAGCAAACCTGATAACGTTTAAATGTAGCATTTTGAGCTATCAGGGGTCCTCCCTAAATTATGTTCTTTGATGTCTTTTAGGTGACAAAGTGATTCCACTTTTCCTCTGCCAGTGCAGACAATGTCGCTTCTGTCTGAGTCCCAGGACAAACCAGTGTGAAGCTGCATGGTAAGCCACACCTGCTGCTTTCAAATCCATTTTCTCTTTAGTTTGGAACTTCTTCCTATGTACACTGAACAAAAATCAACTCAATGTGAAAGAGATGTATTGAACTGCATCAGGCAAATGGTGGTCACACCAGATCACACTGACTGGTTTTCCCCAGATCTCACAATTATATAAAACACATTTCGAAGTGGCATTTCTTGTGGCCATTCTAACCCCGGGCTAACACCACATGCGGTCTTGCTCCGGTGAGGAGCAGTCTAGCTACGGCAGGTAACTCACACTGGTTACAGATGCTTGCGGTCCTACTGCAGACAGGCTCTGCTGCCAACCTTTTGGACGTCTAACCTCACGTGTGATCCCGCCATTTAAATATGACGTCATATTAAACAAACCCCCATTCCGTTGTGTTTTTGGAGTATATTCACAACACTTCTTTTTCTGCATGAATCGTCTTCATACAATGGATTTACAAAGGTACTTTTCTTAACTTTCGAATCTGAGTGTGAATGTCCATATTACACAAACTCACCATGAAGTCCAACAGCCTGCGATATCTCAGCCCAGGCTCTGTCCATTTTGACGTTATCCTCATTAAAAGGATGTGTTGTATCAAACAGGATGGGGTAGTTCTGGATCTCTGTGATCAGCCTCTTGTCATTCATGGTGTTATCTGGCTGAAATTACGCTCTACCACACATTTTTTGACCCCGTGCCAGCAGAAATGAGACAATGTTTACAACACGGTGAAAACAGAGACTACAGCAAAGCGAGCACCACAGAAAATAGTTTTTTTTGTGAAAAATGTACCGGATGGACATTACATTTGCTCACATGATTTCCGCACCACAGCTGCACCGGAGCCTGACCGCATGCGGTGTGAGCCCAGGGTTAGGCACACCGGTCATGCTGTCTTATCAACATTTTGTTTTGGCACACCTGTGAGGTGGAATTAATTATTACAATAAAGGAAAAGTGCTCACTTTCATATGTTTTGACAGATTTGTGAACAACATTTGAGAGAAATTATTAAACATTTAATAAAACCGAGAAAAAATATCTGTGCAATGTTTCTGAGATTTTTAAAGCATTGAGGAAAAAAAAGAAACCTTTGTGCAGGACTCGGATTCGTCAGGAAATAATGGCCTCTGTAGAATCTAGATTTACCTGCAAAGGTAAGAGGGTGCTGCAGTTTATGGGAACCAGTACCTTCTCGGAGTACACCGTGATCAACCAAATTGCTGTGACCAAGATTGACCCAGCTGCTCCTCTGGACAAAGTCTGCCTCCTCGGATGTGGGATCTGCACTGGTTATGGAGCAGCGGTGAACACAGCAAAGGTGTGTATGTGAGGCCATAAAATGCATAATGGGACATTCTTTATTAGGCTTTATTTAAACAATGGCTGCAAATAATGCAGGTTTTTCTAGTCTCATGAGACAAAGACCGACCTGTAATCCTGCTGATTAATATACATCGAATTGCACATAATAAAGGGTGAATTATGGTTTGTTTTACTGCTCAGTTAACTGCATTCAAGTTTCATTTTCAATGTAAATCTAAAGTCTAAGACTACTAAGCTCAAAATGTGTTTTTGAGGGGAAAAGAATTTGAAAACTAGGTAATGAAAAAGGGCAGAAATTTGCAGTCCATTAAAGGAATGGCTTATAGTGAACATCTAAAGCAGGCGTGTCCAAATCTAGGACTCGACTCTGGCTGGTTTTCCAAAAATCTTGCCTTATCTGTTGTTGATTACCTGGATTAGGTGTGTAGCCAATAAGCCAATAAGGAGCTTCAATGGTAGGTTGTCTGGAAAACATGTTGGACACCAGCCTTTGAGGCCTAGATGTGGACACCCCTGATCTAAAGGTTTGAAGACACCATTTTTCTGCAGTTTTTAATTGGATCTTTTGCCCCCTTTTTGAAAAAAGACACTAGATGGTTCTAAGAGCACCTGAAAATGTTGTCGACCATTCCTTAGGCTATGTAGCACTTTCCATTTTCTTGAAGCACCAAAGCTCTTGTAAATCACGTATTCACACATATTCACACCTTAATTGTGGTAGACGTACCAAGCAAGATGCCAACCAAGCCACTAGTAGAGCACTGTGTAACTCTATTCCCCCTCCTCCCCAGTTGTCCCTACTAGGGTCAATCCAGTCTATGAACAACCACAACAAAGCTTGGTTCATATTGTTGGCATAGAGTTGAATCTGTTTTCAGTGCATGTTGGATTCCCTTTGGATGGAGGTTGGATGGAGTCTGGTTTGGGGACTGCAGTATTTAATTTCTGCTTTTGAAAGATGGCGGTGTTATGTTGGCTTCCTCAAACTAGGACATTCAATGTGTACTGTTGAGGTTCATAGTCAAATGTGAAGCAGCTGGACTGAGAATTGGCACCTCCAAGACGATGGTTCTGGACTTGGGAATGATGGTTTACATCTCTGGGTGGGTGGAGAGTTCCTGCCCCAAGTGGAGGAGTTTAAGTATCTCAGGCCTTAGTTTATGAGTGACGATTTATTGTGAGATTATTAGGTGTATCGGCAGTAGTAATGTAGTTGCTTTAATTGTCCGTGGTAGTGAAAAGGGAGCTCAGCCAAAAGGCAAAGCTTGATTTACGAAATTAATTTGTTTCAACCCTCACCTTAAAATCTTAAAGCTAAAGGTCATGACCTAAAGGGTAAGACGCCAGATAGAAGGAGCCAAAATGAGTTTCTCACACCGAGTGCTCCCTCTGAGATAAGGCAAAGGACCTGATTACCTGGGAGTAAGCTCTGAGTAGAGCTTATTGAGGTGGCTTGATCATCTCTTCCAGATGCCTCCCTGGGGAGGTATCAAGGCATATTCAATTTGAAGGAGGCCCCAGGGAACACCCAGGACATAATGGAGGGACTACATCTATTGGCTGGCCTTGGAGGGCCTTGGGGTTTTTCACCAAAACTACAGAGATTTTCTGTGGAGAATAGGTCTGGGGATCTCTACTTTGACTGATGTTCCTGGTAACATGTTTTGGTATAGTAACTAAAAGTTACCATAACATTTGTGAGAAGGTGAAGGACAAGGGAGATGAGTTCATTGACATCTGCAATTTCAAACCGCCCTTTTCACTCATGACTAGGACTAGCAACAGTGACTAAACTTGATAAAAATGAACCAACTCAGAATTCTTTTAACATCTTCGATTAGTTAAAGTTTAAAGAAGGCTAGACGAACATGTCGCTCTTGTAATGGACTGTTAGGTTTGCTAGTGGTTTTAGAGGTTTTTTGATACAAAACAAACACAATTCTCAAGATTCCAGTGTCTGTTATTTTGTTAAAAATGCAAAAAAATGTATACATATATGTATTTTCTTTGCCTGTTCCAAGTAAAAGTGGATGCTTATGTTAAGAACATGTAGTTTTATCTCAGGTCCAGCCGGGCTCCACATGTGCAGTCTTTGGTCTTGGAGCTGTGGGTTTGGCTGCAGTCATGGGCTGCAAAGATGCAGGAGCCAAAAGAATCATCGCCGTTGACATCAACTCAGAGAAAGCAGAGAAGGCCAAAGTCTTTGGTGCAACTGACTTTGTGAATCCTAAAGATCACAATAAACCCATCAATCAAGTCCTGGTAGAGATGACCAATGGAGGAGTGGACTACTCCTTGGAATGTGTTGGAAAAGTGGAAGTCATGGTAAGCAGAGATATTTTATCAGATCTAGGAACAAATGGATTTAATTTAATCTGGAACCTTTTTTCTAATCAAAGACATCAGTTTTGTTTTGTGGACCATTGTATTTTGTGCTGATGCTTTTCTGCAACAGGTCTGACATTTAGAATTTGCTCCATTCAGCGTACCGCCTTAGAGTCCTGCATGGAAGCTTGGGGTGTCTCTGTGATTGTTGGTTGGACAGACATGTATGACATTGCAATCAGACCAGGTCATCTCATCTGTGGACGAACGTGGAAAGGTTCCATGTTTGGAGGTATGTATCGGTACAACCGTCACCTTAACAGCATCTTTGCAGAACTTGAGACCAGAATATATGTCTTCAGTGGATTGTTTGTTACTTTTAAACTAGGTTTCAAAAGTAAAGATGGAGTAGCCCAGATGGTTAAAGCATATGTGGATAAGAAGTTGATGGTGGATGAATTCATCACTCACAACATGACTTTGGACCAGATCAACGATGCCATTGATCTGATGAAAGACTGCAAATGGTACATTTCTACAAATCTGCCTTACCATTGTCGAATCAACAGTTTCCAATTGGTTGCATGGTTACATCTAATCTTATTTTCTTTACTCCACAGCATTCGGACTGTAATGAGCGTTTCTCCACAATAATTCACTTGTGTTGTGATCCATGATGGCCGACTGGTTCAGTCAATTATTATGTAGTGCAGATGATACAAGAAAAACTAGATTTATTCAATTAAACAACCACTTTTTGCCAAATGATTACAGTAGATGTGTCTAGAATAAACAACAAAGCTAAAAAATTAAAAAGTAACTGAAACACAACCGTTGCGATTGGTTTATTTTGGTTTTGCTTCAGGTGCTTTCATGTTGATACATTATGACATTTGATTTACATAAGTAGAGCAAGTTATTTGGTTTGGTCTGTTTCACACTACAATGGAGTGGACCAAACCCTCTGTGTAACTTAGTGTATTAAGACTGGACACATTTGGTTTGCTTAAAGTGAATCAGAGTACGTTTCCTCAATAATTTATAAATACATTGATTAATTAAAAAGTTTCAACTTTTAAAAGAAAAAATATGTAAATGTAAAAACTCTCTATGCTTTTATCCCCAAAAAAAACCGCAGCTAAAAACGAGACCAAGGCCCTATGAGCTGATCACTTGACTTCCTTTTCTTCACGTATTTAGCAGGCCTGCATCCTGCTGTTTCTTTTACAAAATTTAATTCCATTATCTGTATTTGTAGTAACATAAATAATCCAGAGTAAGCTTTAAAAAAAAACGAAGGACAGAAATTGATCTGAGACTTCAAGTATTTTTCTGGAGCAGAATAGACCCATGGAGTCCAAATCAGCATGAATTTTCTGGAGGGTCAGACAATCTAAGGTCAACCAACAACTATTGTTAAGGTACAAGTGAGAAGAATGCCCTTAACAAGCATCTGTTCTCCTGTAACAAAAGAATGCAAAAGTCCAAAAACAGATTCTAAAAATGTCAGCTGCTCTGGGTTGTCAAATCGAGCTGCACTTTGACCCAGAGTCTGTTCAGCTCCGCTTGGAAGTCAGATCTGATCACCAAGCTGAAATTTGGTCAGGACACGGTATGTACTCAGGAAGATGAGAAAGAGATCATAGAGGTAACAGAGGGATGAAAGCGCAAAAAAAATAATCCAGGAAAAAATGCAGTGCAGGAAATTGAAGCTTATAAAAGGAAAAGTGCTAACAAGAGATGTAAAAAAAAAAACAAAACGCAAATATACATGAAGGTTTTTTTGTTGGCCAAACATTAGCTAGAATAACCATCCATTCTAATAAAAGTTTGTGGGGAGCTGTAGTTTCATTCATCAGTTTGGAAAACTTTATGTGACAGTGATGTCAAACTCTATTTGTGTGTTGGGATGGTGGCAGGGAGTTCTATTCTTTTCAGTAGTGCTTGGTAGTTGTTACATGATGTCCACACGTGTGTTGTTAAGTTTTGCATCTGCAAATGCAAACTCTCCGTCAAACCAGCCATCCTTCAGACTTGCATTATTCTTAATAGGCTGAATACCATTTGGGCAGCTTTGGTGTTTGACCTCTGTAATTTCGCAGCCTTGATCCTACCACTGCCCACCCATGTGTGTCGAAGTGTCTTTGAGCAAGACACTAAATCAATTGCTAAACGTGATTGCCTGGTCAACACCTTGCATGTCAGCTGTGCCCATTTTGTTGTATGAATGAGTGAAAGAAGTGTTATTTATAAAAAAAAAAAAAGCCAATTAACATTAATTAAATTTAACAGTTTTCCTCACGGGAATCCGCTGTTCCGGGGTCCTCCTGCCTATGGGTGAGCTGGTGCTGCGGTGCTCATTCTCAATGGGGCAGCTGGGTTACCTCCATGTTGAGGGGGCTCTGGACTGCCCTGTGTTGGGTAGGGCACTTCGGTGATGACCCCTGTGGTTGGGCTGGACCTTGGAATAAACGGATCCCTGTAATGTCGTTTCGCCACAGCAGTACTGAGCCAGACTTTTTCCTTAGAGCTGCAGTTTTTAATCTTTGTTCAGTTTTCCTGTAGGGGGGGTACCGTATTCTGGGGGCAGGGTGGATGGAGGAGCTGGGGAGGGAAGGGTGGTTGTAATTGTAATTGTATTTTTTTGTTATTATTATATTTGTATTTAATTTATTTATTTATTTTTATGTAAAGCGCCTTGGGTTTTCACAAGAAGGAAAGGCGCTGTACAAATAAATGAATTTTGAAGTTTAGTAGCTAGCAGTTCTAGCATATTGGAAATGCATTGTCTTATCATTGTCCTGCACAAAATTTACTTCTACGTGTCACCTGTAGAAGTTCGACACTGTGTGGAATTTGTTTGCTGCAAGCTACAGAGCAGATAGATTCCAGATCCTACAGCATTTTCTCTGCAATTTATAAAATATCTTAGTATGTAAAGATACAATTTCACCTGTGCAACTTCAAAATAAAGCTAAAAAAAATCAAAAATTAAAATAAAAAAAGTATTAAATCAAATTGAGGAACATAACTTATCAAGATGAAACATTTGTCTGTTTCCCCATCGGAGCATTGTGGGTACAAAAGGTGAGTTTCCAATCGTGTCTAGAACAAGGACTGGAATTAATGAAAAGTAAATAACGGCTTTGGTTGTATTTCATCTGATTTTTTTCCCTATTTCTTGTCTGGTCAGACACTGAAGAAGACTTACACACTTCCTGTTCTGTTATAAAACCTAACTTTCAAATGTTTTAAATGGATCTGTTATTGAATCTAATAGCACAGAAATATAGTTAATTTTCTGCATAAACAGATCATGCAACCTTTTTTTTTTTTTTTTTTTTTTTTTTTTTTTTTTTTTTTTTTTTTGCAATTTCCCATCTTCAAACACTCTCTCTCTGGATTCTTTATACCTTTCTGGATCAAATGTTTTATTTTCTTCACCTTTGATCTCTATTTCCAGAAGTTGTCCTTCCCTTCTCCATCCACTAATAAATCTGCAGACAAAAATATGAAGAATATTTCATTTTCTTCAGTTTATACTCTTATCTCGTCTTCTAATGTAGAAAACTAGATCTGTTCTGTGCTCTGAGCTGTGCTGCAAAGAGGTCAGTCGGCTCATTATAAATCCCCAAATGAGGTCCATCTCATCTCATCCCACAGGTCTAACCAGTCTCAGTGGGGCGTCTTTGTGCATCTGGTGAACAGTCATGAGGCAAACACTAAATCCTCTTTCATTTTATCCATTCATATAATTACATGGGAGTTTGTAGTCTCACTGCGGAGCTTTTCTTTTGTGGTGAAATATATGAAAAATCAAAATGAAAAAGCTGGGAGTTCTTTGTATTTACATTTTGTTTTTTCTTTGTTGCTTGGTCTTTTGGGGCAGAGCAAAGGTGGGAGGTAGAAATAACATTCACTTAAGTAGCTTAAAATTGCCATTAATTTTGCTGAATCATACTTTCTAAACAATGTCTTGCAGTTATGGACTTTTCTCACTTTGTTACATCTGCCTACATTCATCTCGCATTGTTAACACAGGGATTTTACTATTTGAAAATCCATAAACATTGATGCTTTTAATTTTTGTCTGAAAAAATCTTATTCTTTTTTTTATAAATCTAATATTTAAATGTTTTATCATAAATGCTCAATATCACACTGATTTTTTTCACCCAAAAAGGTAAACACAACAAGAGGTCATCCATATTTTGCTGCACATAGAACAGCCAGCATAAGAGATGTAACAAAATGAAGTCTAAAGATGTCAAAGACAAGTCTTAAATGTGACTGAGCTTACTGGTTAGTGAAAGACTTGGTCTGTTTAATAATAATTCGTTTTGTAGAGCTGAGAGTTTAGTTAAGAGACCAATTTTGCAAGATTTCACGTCTAAGTTTGATTAACAAACAGAGCACATGTTTGCTTGTGGGGGCAGCTATGGTGCAGCGGCAGGTGTTACCTCTTGTAGAGGCTCCGTTACAATTTAGTTTGTTATATTTAGACAAAATAAAAAACCTAAAAACTGCAGATTATTAGAATGACAAAAAGGCATCAAAGTGTGAAGCTTTGTGGTGACTTCAGGCAGGTTAGAGAGTGTCATTGGGGTGGCTCCATGCTGCTGCTTTAGTCTCTTGACTTCAGATGGAACGCTACAGAAAAAAACAATTCAGACGACAAGTCTTGTTCTGATTTCGGTTCACATTAACTTTTTTTTATAGCATCTCACTGAGAGCCCAATTGTTTAATAGGACCTAAAACTCATCCCTCTCAATCATTTGTATCATACTTCATACAGGGATTTTTGAGACTCCTAACTCAGCATGATCCAAACTTTCCTTAAAAACCCATTGCACATCACTTTGTCAGTGTTTTCTGCCCTGTACTTCATTATCATTCCACTAGGGGCAGTAGAAGGGCGTTTCCTCCTCATTTCAAAACTATTGTTTCAATAAAATCTCAAAAACACTTTTGGCTGGAAAAGTTTTGATAATTTTGAAAACTTTATGGAGAAAATAACTCATCTATTGGTTCATTTTTTTTATATTTGTATTGAAAGAATGCACAATGTGTTGATAACTCTTTATAAAACAATGTTGAAAATGTGTGGTTTAAATGTAATTATGTAAAAAAGGGGCTTTTTTTCCCCCTGAACTCCCATGTTAATATCTTTTTGTCTTCATTGTGTGAAAGAAAAACATACAAAAACAACAGATCATAACTGATACTATATCAATAGTTTAAAAAAAATATTTACATTTTTTTTATAGAATTCATCAAAGGGGTTAAAAAAAACATTTAAATTCCCCAAAAAGTGAATTTTCTGTCAATTATTTGATGTAGTGTGCTTAACAGGGCTAAGATCAAAGCTCTGCAATGTCAATCTGTACTATTAGGGCAAATATGAATCCACATCAATGAAATGTAAATGAAAAAAACAAGTATCAAGTTTCATGTAGCAATACCAAGGAAAAAGATAGCTGTACAAACTCTGAAGAAGTCACTTTTAAAGTTCAGAAAGGATTTTATTAAGAGGAATTTGCTTCAAGTAAAGGCTGATGAATGAAGGCGCTTCAGAAATTCCAATCACTGATTGATTCAAGGACAAAGTCACCCACACAGAGCTACTGAAGAGTCATTTATTACTCCATTAGAGGTACAAAGATGGCGGAGAACTGATCACATTGGTTCTCTGAAAGTGTGGAAACAACGCTGCGTGCAGCAAAAGAATCAGAAAAAACGGAAAAGTTAATGGTGTGTTGGAGAGGGGGGTGTAGACACGCAGAAAGCATTAATTGTGAGATTCCCGTTAAGGCTCAGTTTGCTACACCAGGGCTTTGGAAACACTAAGGCTGCACTGACTCTCTTAGCAACCATTGTTGATGTGTGCAACAGAAAGGGGCAGCAGCAACTGTGAGAACAGCTGCTTGGGTTCAGTGTGAAGGAACAGCCAGAAGAGGCATGCTGAGAGAGAAGACTTGGTGCATGTCTAAAGCTTAGTAACAACCAGGTTATAACATCTGAATCCACAATAGAATCGCCATTCTCTTGTCAAATCTGAATGAGACAGACGGCTGTTAATACTTAAAGGCGCTGGTGAAAATACGTTTGACGGTGAGGAAGAAGTTGTTTTTGGATTTTTCCTCGCCCTCTTTTCCGCTGCTTCTCGTAACATTTGCCAGTATTTCTTTCAGCAATGCGGAGAATGATCTTTCAGTTTTGTTTTTCACACCAACAATTCTTGAACTGATTTTCTTGAACTTAGTTGGTGGTTTACGCCTTGAAGGCTGTTTTTTCCTGTTTTGAGTATTGCTGATTATTTCAACTCCATCATGGAGGAATTCTCGTGTGATGAAGGTTAGCAGAGGCTGAATGAAAATAAACAAAGAGAGCTGAACTAGTTGAATTTGCCCTGAGCTCCGTACAACAACAAACATCAACTAGCCAGCTAGTAAAAACTCTGGATCACAGGATCCAGAGGTGAACGCAGACCTGATGTCACACGTCTGCCGGTGAAGTAAAAGCAAATGTTATAAATACTCTTCCGTTTCCTTCAGAGGATACAGATCTCACTAATAAGGTCATCCACATTGGATACAGACACATTCAAGTACTTTCATTTAGGTCGAGGAACCGACATTTAATTCATGTGAGCTTCAGTTGTGCTGAGCTCTTGGAGTGGTGCCTCTTGGTTTTGGATTAAGTGTGTGCTTGCGTTTGCGCATGTGTGTGTGTGTTGGGTCTCTCTGGTAAAGTCCAGTTGTTGGTGCATGCCAGTCCAGCCTACATTTGGCTCAGGAAATGAGCGCGTCCATTTTCCTCCAGCCGGCGAGTGAGGATCTCGCAGCCGGTCTCCGTCACCAGCAGGGTGTGCTCAAACTGAGCTGACCTCTTTCCGTCTCTGGTCACTGCTGTCCAGCCGTCAGGCCATGTCTCGTCCTGCCAGCCACCTGAGACATTCAGTGCAGCATCAATTAAACATCTGACAGTACTGGACACCTGAGTGATTTCTGAAAGTCTGCCATGGACTGTTTGAGATCTACAACTCAAATTTAGCTTCTATTGGTCAGTCTGTTGCAAGCAGGAACTATCATTTTTTTTAAGGTTAGAAGAATTCAAAATATATAATTACAAAAGATACGTTTAGCTTGTATGAGCAGTGAGAAAGTTCATCTAATTTGTTTTAAAGTATCAACAGTTTTAAAGTATCAACAGTTTTATGTTTCCATCTGGTTTTATTCTAATTGCTGACCAGATTAAAAGAACAATATATATATATATGCACAAATCCCAGGGATATCCCAATCCGATCATGTGATTGGAAATTGGGCCTGATTACGAGTCCACTGGAATCGGATGTTGTATCTCAATCAGGACAGCAAGTTCCTTCTTTTGTCTTGTCTCAACTTAAACAAAATCTTACAAAAGGCATTTCAAAAGAAAGGAGATTAGGTTTTTGTATATTCTTATTAAATGTGTTCATTTTTTAAATGTATCGGATCGGGACTCGGTATTGGCAGATACTCAAAATCGATTGTAATTTGATCGGGCCAAAAAAAAAAAAAAAAAAAAACCTGAAGGGGACATCCCTACTACATGCATTATCTTCCAAACTCACCTTCACAAATCATGGGTTCGATGGTGAACACATGACCCGGCTTCATGACTCCGACTGCTTTGTTTTCTGTTCGATGAAAGCGACAGCATTAATGCACCACAGAGGAGGAAAAGAGAAGACGCTGGTAGCTGTGTGGACACTCACTGGCATAGTGTGGCACATTGGGGGCAGTGTGAAAGAGTCTGTGGATGCCGTGGCCGCAGTAGCTCCGGACCACAGAGAAGCCGTTGGCCTGGGCGTGCTTCTGGATGACGTTCCCCAACTCTCTATAGCGAACGCCAGGCTTCACTGAAGAGTTCAGGACAGACAGCACAACCTTTGTTCACCACCATTTACCAGTTTTTAAATAAAAAGCAGGTAAACAGTTCTTACATGTTGTTAAAAAAATGGTTTTGTTAATGTTGCAAACTTTTCTTAAAAGCTTCTGCCCAGTAGTCTTATTAAACCGTTTTATTTTCAAAGCTTTTTCTCTTTCATCTAAAAAAAGAAACACGCAAAAACACAAACACGTGGTAATTGCATGTCTCATTAATGTAGAGGTGAAAACATGTGCTGTTGCTGGGAAAATCCCTGTTTACAGGCACACCAAAATTCTTATCCAATTCCAAATAAGCTCATATCTAACACAGTCATCTAACTTTAAAGGACCACCATACTTCTTTCAAGCCATTTCAGGATAAAACATGGTAGATATTTCTTTTTTTGGAATTTCCAGCAATTAAACACCCTATTTTGTAAGAACAGAAAGCATATATATTGTCTTTCCCAGTTTTTAATTTTTGAACTCTATTTTCCAAACCTTTCAGGTTGACCTCACATCTGTAGTGGGCTCCAAACATATCACCACTTATAAAGGGAGTAAAAGCGTCTGTATAATGTATTATAATACAATATTGTAATGTAATATTGAGGTTTCATATGTAACAGAACTGCAGTCTAGAACTAAACTTATTTTTTTCAAAGAAATGTCCAAGTATGAAAGTTGTGTTTACTGACAATCTCAGCTCTGGGACCGAATTGCATATGGTTGTAAAGACAAACATTGTCGTTTTTGCAATAAATTCAGATGAGCTTACTCACTGTTCTACATGCTCTACAGAAAACACCATCGTACTTTTATTTTGGAAAAAAAAAACAAAAACAAACAAAAAGCAAAACAACATGGCCATTAAGAACGTGAATGTATTTGTTTAAGTTTCCTGTGAGATTTCTGGACAGATCTTTTCTTGAGCTAACTTCACCTCTGTGTTAAATAATTATTAGTTTATTTATGTCTCAAGAAGTCAAATGCAGCGTAGGACCAGAATGTAATAATATGAGGTGACACGTCTGACCACAATAATACACAAACAGCAAGTTTCTTTTACAAATTATGGCTTTAGAGACTAACCAGTTTCCCACATTTTTATTCTCTCATGCTGCTTCAAAAGCAATAAGTTCAAAGATAAACAAAACTTAATCGAGTCGGGTAAAGCAAGGAAAACCTCGGCAGAGCCTACCGGAGTCGATGGCTTGCATAAGGCATTCATACGTCGTCTGGACCAGCTTCTTCGCTCCTTCGTCTACCTCCCCCACAAAGAAGGTTTCATTGAGGTCGCCGTGGAAACCATTATGATAGACGGTGATGTCCACTAGAAACGTGAAGGAGGAATAAATATGCAGGCTGATTGTGTTCAATGGAAAATGTAGCATTAATAACAGCAGCATGAAGGGAATCCATTTGAAAAACAAAATGTTGTGTATGAACTGCAGATCAAAGAGGGAGTGCCGTGTCTGCAAACAGACTTTTACCATTAAAGAGGAAATACACAGATTCTGACTGGCAAAGCAGCGTGGGAAAGGGTAATGAAACTATTTGTCTTGTGTGAACACACAGCCAGAGATAAGTTGGTGGAAAGCACTCCATCAGACGCGCCAAGGAGAGGGGTGGACGTCACAGCGGACACATTCATAAAATCTGGCTAAAATTGGCCAAACTTCTGCCGACAGCGCTTCCTAACACTGCCACAACTACAATATCTCACAAAAGTGAGTACACCCCTCACATTTCTGCAGATATTTATTCATATCTTCTCATTAGACAACATGGCCAAAATGACACTTTAACACAATGAAAAGCAGTCTGTGTTTATCCTGTTTAGCAATGAAAATGTTTTTTTTCTAAACTAAATCATAATACTGACATCAAGCCTGAGTACACCCCTACACCTCCTTCACCGGGGCCATATGAATTATTAGTGAGACAATGTCTCGGGTGTCATTAGATAGCAAGTTTGTTCAATTTTGTATTAAAGCTTTCACGCTGTCTCAAATTGGTCACTGGAACATAAACATGGCACCTTATGGCAAACAACTCTCAGAAGTTTGAAAAAAGTATCTCTTCTCGCAACAGACCTCGCCATGGTCATCCAAAGACATTGAGTGAATGTCCTCATATTCATATTCAAAGGTGAGCTTTGAAACACTGATGTATGAGTGCATTTGCTGCAGAGGAATGGGCGGTGAGCCTGTCAAAGCTCAGACCAGATGCCACACATTGCATTAAATTGGTCTCCATGGTTGTCGTCACAGAAGTAAACCTTTTTATAAATGACGCACAAGAAAAAAGCTGGAAACAGTTTGCAGACTACGAACATAGATTACTGCAAACATGTTCTGTGATCTGATGAGACCATGAATCCCCTATTTGATTCAGAGGGTGTCAAGCATGCGTGGGGTCAACCAGGTGAGGAGTACAGGTTTCTCTTGCCTACAGTCAAGCATGGTGGTGGGAAAGTCATGGTCTGGGGCTATATGAGGGCAGCCAGCATTGGGAAGCTACAGTTCATTGAGGGGAAACATGAATGCTAACATACTGACGCAGAGCATGATTCACTTCCTCCAGAGACTGGGCTGCATGGCAGTATTCCAGCATGATAATGCCCCCAAGCACACCTCCAAGATGACCACTACCATGCTAAAGAAACTGAGGGTAAAAGTGATGGACTGACCAAGCATGTCATCAGATCTAAACCCAACTGAACATTTTTGGGATGTTTTAAAATGGAAGGTAAAAGAGATAAAAGTCTAAAATGTCCGCCAGCACTGTGATGTCATCATGGAGGAGTGGAAGAGGATTGCAGTGGTCACCTGTGATGCTCCGAGGAACTCCGTGCCCACAAAAGTTAAGGGCAGTGCTGGACAATGATGGTGGACACAAAATATTGACACTAAGCATTTACATCTAGGGGTGTACTCACTTTTGTAGCAAGGGGTTTGGCTTTTGATGTCTCTATTAGAATTTATTTTGAAAGAAAAATAAATTTCGGAACACAGACTACTTTTCATTGTATCAACAATTCATTTTTGCAGTGCTGTCCCATGAAAAGATATAAATATCTGCAAAAATGTGAGGGGGTGTACTTACTTTTGTGAGATACTGTACTTGTCACAGGAAACAAATCCCTCTTCAGCTTTCATTAATAAAATATTCTCATACAGCAGCATGACACTTCCAAGGACTTGACTTTGAGATTTCAGAAGCTAAAGCCGTTTCTAGTTTGAGAGAAAGATCAAAGCTCAGCTTGTTCGGGCCTGTCAGATAAAACTGTGTGATGCACGAACCGTTGAGGATGTCTCCTTCCTGCAGGGACCTTCTGTCTGGGATGCCGTGACAGATGACTTCATTGACCGACGTGCAGCACGATTTAGGGAAGTTATAGTAGTTGAGAGGTGATGGGTAGCAGTTCCTCGCAGTGCAGGCCTGAACATACACAGCATGTTGTTTATGGAGACACATAATAGCACAAGAGGAGCCATATTTATATATGTGACCACACACAACAGCCCTGCAGCTTGACATGGAACATTTAAACACAGCGCAGGATGAATAATGGGACTGACTGCATCTACAAAAGGGGAGCAATGCTGGAAATACAAGAGAAGACACAGTAGATTCTTGAAACGCTGCACCTTCCAACAGATGTTCTTGATCAGCATAGTTTCAGCTACAACAAACAAACCATGAAGATTGCTCAGGGACTGAATGATCCAAATAAGCACAAAAAGATTTATGATTTATGTCTATTTGTGCTTATGAGTCATTAAACTGTTAAGAAGATAGCATCATATTTATTCATTTGTATTTATATTCAAATCAATGTGCAACTTAAAATATCTGAAAAGTATTCAATATTTTTCATATTTGAAACAAATAAGTCAAAAACGAATCGGGATCAAATTCTACAGTTCTTCTTTGTAAAGTGTTGCCTCTGTTTTGGTTGATGCTTCCTTTTGTTTGTCCGCTTCCATTAAAGCATCTGTTAAATGACAAGAAAACCCTTAAACCATTTAGCACTGGACTTGCCGGTGACAGAAAATAACACATGCTCTGAACAACCGTAACTCGTCGACCGTTTATGCGATCAACGTAATTCCAACAGATTCTGACGGAGACAAAGTGTTTAATATCAGCTCAAAGCTGCTTTTCTCCATTTATCCATTGCTGTAGCTGCAGTTCGACACAGCTGTAGTTCAAGGAACATCCACATTGGAGCTTAAACTTGCGTGTAAGAGGGTTAAAGACCAAAAAGCAAACTAGAGTCCATCTGTTGATGGAAGATTGTTGATAAAAACAAGGATTCATCTGCACCAACACTATCCAAAAAAGCTGCACCCACAAGGGCAAAGAGGGGTTTTCAACAGTCAAGTGCACTCATGGATTGGCACTAGACGGCTCTCGTGTATTTTTTTGATGGAGCATGATGAATTTGTTTTGCTTAAAGATTTCTAGTGGATTTGATCGTATCTGACCAAAGAAATAGAAGGGTTTGATGCGATCTGAACCCTCCTATTTGTGCTGGAGTGTACTGATAAGGATTTATGTGCTGGCTTTGTGATACCATATAGAATTGGGGATTTTCTACTGCTCTTGCACATTCTTTACTTGTCCTGTTTGTGTGTTTGTGGGGGTGTACATACCAAATGCACGGCATGATCAATTTCCTCTGTTGTGACACCTGGTTTTACCATCAAGGCTGCAATATCCAGCACTTCTCGGGCCAGCTGCAAAAAAAAAGAAAAAAAACATGTCAAAAATCAATCGGCAAACAGTGGGGATGTGCAAAGAAGGAGTTTGTCACCTTGCACACTACTCTCATGCCTTCAATGTCCTCCGGGGAAAGGATCTTGATCTGCGACGTCCCCTTCAAGAACTGCTCGGACTCGGACATCCCTGTGGGCCGGAAACAAGGAGAGGCAACTGGCATCACTCACAGATCAAACTTCTGCGAAGCTGAGGAGCTCTTTGAAGCAGGACCTTGAAGCAGCAGCAGCTGTCTGTCAATCAATTTTCTGATAGGCTCTGGCAGAGCTGGATTTACATTCTCCAGATCGATTTCCATCACAAGCAACAGTTGAATAAGTCATGTGCTGCTCTGAAACCACCAAGCGTCTGCTTTTTTTCCTTTTTCACTTTGCTACACTGAAACTACAAGCATAAAAAATAAGATCTATTCATGGCAGCTTTAGGGTTTACCTTCAGTGAAGTCAGACTCCTGGAAGCTTTAAAGATCCAAACAGTTAATTAAAGTTCAGGACAAGAAACAATTCCTAGAAAGCACTTGCATATCTAGAAGCATGGCATCTACGATAGAGGAGTTTAGAAAGCTATGGATTCAATGTGTACTATTCAGTTTGAATTGTACCAAGGTGTGAATGTGTGCGATTGTGTGGCTCTGTGTCAGACTGGCAACCTGTCCAGGATGTACACCCTGCTTTCGCCCAACAGTAGCTGGGACAGGCTTCGGCAACCCTATGACTTTAAATGGGATATAGCGGGTTAAGAAAATGGATAGACAGACATTCCATTCTTGGTGCCCCACAGGAATAGACAGATGATGAAAAGTTGAGCCCCTAATGCTGCACTGTATGGCCGTCATAATTACTCTTTCAAAGTTCCACTCCAATCGCCTTTTGATCTAGTGTACAAGCATCCCCACTGGTCTTTTCATTCCGATTATGCTTTTTTTTTGGCCAAAATCAACAAATCTGGGTTGTTTTGTAGGACAACATTTCTGCAGAGTGGCAGTAGTTCATTCAAAATTTGCCTCTGAGTTGTGGGCGGGATCATTGGTGTGGAACCCTTTCCCTCACCGTTACTGAGAGCTCTCTGTTTACACGTTCTCCTGCTAGCTTAAAGCCCCTCACATCCCCAATCTCACATTACTGGTGCAACAAAAATGGTGAGCAATATTGGAGCTATTCAGCCACATAGTTTTGAGCCAGATGCCAGGTCAGGTGAGGAAAACAAAGACATTCATGGATCTATTTGTCTGCAAGTGGATGGATCAGAATGGAGCAGAGAATTAAGCTAGTATTTTCTATGCAACAAATATGATCTTTTTCTAAGATTTTTTCATCTGCTCCTGATTCACAATGATTTGAATAAAGAAATACTCAGAAATGCAATTTTAAGCCCACTTTTCTTTCTAAATGTACCCCACGATAAAAAAGGCCACAAGAACATTTAAAAAACACAATTTTCCTTGGAGTCTTTAAGTGTTTGATGCTTTTCAGTGTGTCTGAACAGTTGGATGTTAGATGCTTTAATGAATTTTTGTCACAAATGCTTTATTTTTTCTACAAAGTAGGACTTTTTAAAATGTTTTTAAACCAACTAACCCCTTAAGACTAATCTGTTGCTTTTTACATATGTAAAATCAGAAATTATACTCCTTCTCAGGTCTTAAAATAGTTTCCTCCTAACTCTCGCTCCATCTCATTAAGCTGTCTGAATATCCATAAGAGTGGCAGCTCTCCTGCCTGCCACTTGAGGCCAGCAGCTTCATAAGTGACTCCGGCTGGTGCACTGCAGTCTCAAACTGAAGATAATGAGCCGTGGAGTTCCCTACACGTTTCACTGGCTGTCAAATGCTGCGTATTCTGAGCTAAGGCTGCCCCCATGAAAACCTCATACACTAAGTCTAAAAAGATTGCTTTTCTTGAAAAGTGTAAAAATAAAAAACACACACATTTTATTCTTATTTTATAAAATGCTACTAACATTTGAGTAAAAAAGTTTTAAAAATCAGATTTGTTTTAATTTTCACACATTTAAAAAAATCTTTTTTTTTTTAATATCTTTTTAAAGGATCTTGCTTCACGGCAAACTGAATAAAAGGCACATTTTTTACACATTTTCTGCTTAAATCTAAAACAGAGTGATCATAAAAGCCTTTTGCAGCCTTCTGGTAGTATGACTAACTAGCAATTCCAGCAGGGACTACATTACGGCTTTAGGGGGTAAGATAACGAAACTCACACTGTTGTCTCGTCAGAACAGAGCAGAACAGTCATTGCTGTGTGGAGAACAAGGAAGCACAGGTTTCAGAGCCGTCAGACAGCTCGGCAATAACATAGTTATCTTGTTATCCTACTATTTATTCAACCAGGGCGGGAGATTTTCACCAAGTCGAGAATACAAACAAGTGTCGGTCAAAGCAGAGGGCTCCATAAACAATTCACTGATCTATAATTTAACAAGTCAAGAAAATGATTGCTGGATGAACATGAGTCGTTGCCTAGCAACACAGACATGAGAACAATTTGTGTACAAGTCAAACACAGCCCTCCTCCTGGCAGCAGAGTCTGCAAGGTGAGTGCAAAAATCAACCGAGCTTACTTAAGCTTTCACGCACATCCGAAAAATCAGTTGGTACACTTTTAATACATCTTATCAGTCCCCATCATTTAGCTACAGCAGAAAGGTTTAACATAACCATAAATATCAATTTGTTAATTTCAAAACATGAAATTTAGTAACTCGATGGCAAAAAAAGTAAAGGTTATCATGGCAAACAGTGTTAAATTGTAAATAAAAGATAAGGGAATGGCCAAGAGGCAGAAAATGTTCCAGCAGGCATGTCTGCAGGGCAATACAGGGCTGATCATCCAGCACCCGCCCAACTGTTTTCCCCCTTATTAGTGATTACCATGATCAGGTGTGTTCAATCACTCACAACCTGCAATCTCCTGATCCAGCAAATCAGCAGGGAATAACAGGAAAGCAAACATGGTATTTATTATAAAGCTTTAGTCACACAGCGTTTGCGGTTTTCTGGATTGTCCGGGCCCATGGAGGATCATAAGCAGGAGCAGCTGCATTTTAAGGTGAGCGCAGATGTGTATTGTAGTTCCTTGAGGCTCACGTGGACACCTTAAGAGACTTAATGCAAATGGAACGTACCAATGTGCATGTGGTAACAGTATTGTGAAGTATTTACAAGGATAATGTACATGACATGCTCTTATGACGTATGTCATACGGTATTCTGACAACACATTCTAGTCATGAGTAAGATGCGTATACTGACTCTCTACTTCTCTTTTTCTACACTATGATTGTCTAATTGCATAATTTCTACCAGTCAAGCTGCACACATAAAGCCAACAATGAGCGTGCACCTATCACATGAACAGAAACAACAGGTCTCTTGCACAGTCTGCAGATTGTTTTTTTTTAAATGGAGGACTGGTGTTGGAAAAAAAGGAAAAATATGTACTGCATGCATGCGTCGCCCACAGTATGCCCATCAAAACTAACGTGCATGAACATTTTCTCTCTACAAGCTCACTGAACGGTCTATGACCTTGATATTTTGTGCGAGCCACCTTTGTGGCTTATACAGGTTTGGCCATTTTTTTGCCTGCAGACAGCCCGTATGGACCAATAAAGGCGATGGTGACTAAGGCCTTTGCTGCTTTACCTTTAGATTCTACTGAACTCATCTGAACCAGTTCTGGGTTTAGGATCCAATGATCATGTCAAGTTAAACAACCTTCCACCACACCTAACAACCTTTGGTCTGTCAGCCCAACTAGCTAATAATAGTAATTACTACAGAAATGCTGATTGCCGTTTTCTGGCAGATCGTCAGTATCTAAAAAAATCTTGACCACCCAATTCAGATTTTTGCTGAATGAGACATTCTTTTAAGCAACAGTTCATGTACTCCATGAGTTTCCTCGAAGCTTTAGCTTGATCTCTGACTATAAAAGCTGCAAACTCAGCTTTGTGGTTGAGTAAAATCTGTGGTTGCCGTACCACATTACCTTATTTTAGCCTTTCATAAATTGTAAATTGCAATTCTTTACTTTTTTTTTTTAACTACAAAAAAGTGACAAACTGGCCAACCAATTGACAAATTGAATTGATTGAAACTGACTGGCAGTCCCTTGCAGAATAACATGCAGATGTGACCTAGTGGGCGGTCTAGTCCAGGGATGGGCAACTCCAGGCCTCGAGGGCCACAGTGTCTGCATGATTTCTAAATATCCAAGCCCTAGTCATGACTGATTACCTTGTTCAGGTGTATCTAGCCAATTAGAACATACCAAGGCATGGTATGTTGGAAAGCATGCAGGAATGCGGCTCTCGAGGCCTGCCTTCTCTCACAGCAAATGCTAGCTGGTTTTCAGGCCTTTGTGGGGCAGATAAGATCACTTTCACATGCAGGTAATGGCTGATCACTGATCCAACAAAATTAAGGAAATCAGTGCCAATCGATCAGTTAACCCCTGGTAATAGTATAATCGTAATAACTAATAATGAATAGTGCTGTGTTTAAAAAAAGATATTTCTTTGAAAATACTTGATCTGTTATTTAAACCATTAACTTTTCTTTAAGAGCAATGACTTGTCTTTCTCAGGCAAAATAGCAGCTATCCTGTAAGTGTTTCATTCAGGAATTTTCCATTCTATTATTTAAAATCCCACCTTTGTTTTTGTTTTAAGCCCCCTTGACGTGTTTGAAAAAGTTTCACATCCAGACAGAATAAGTTTCAGAACTAAAAAATAATAATAAAAATTGGTATTGTGTAGAAAAAAAAAAAGGATTCAATTGTAACTTGTACATTGTGTCATTTTGTTGTGATATCCAACCCTGGAAATAATTATGTAAAATTCCCCAAAAATCACGTTTTTTTTTTAAGCTCTTCTTTTTTCTTCCTGAATTTTCTTTACTTTGCATCTATAAGAAGAACATGACACGTGTGTGTCAGCTCATTTTAGCTCTTGTCTCTTCAGGGCTCATCAAATATAATTGGCAAGATGATAGATCCTGTGACTTCATGACTTCATCTGCAAGTAAATGTTATTTATTGTACTTCAATAAATGGATCGAGTAAAACTCATACAATGATGGGTTTAAACATAAAGAGCAACACTGTAAACCTGATCGGACTTTCATTTTAAAGTCCTGCTCTAATCATCTATTGTACAGTTGTTTCCAATATTTTTTGCCATTTTTAGCCAAAATAAAAAAAAAACTTGTGATTTTATAGGACAGTTTCTGCAGAACAGTAGCAGTAGTTCATCAGAAATTCATGTCTGTGTTGTGGGCGGGACCCCACACTGTTACTGAGAGCTCTCTGTTTACACATTTTCCTTTGAGGAAAACTAAGATGTACTTGGATCTAGTTTTCTACAAGTGGATGCATCAGAATGGAGGTTAGCAGGAAGTTTATTGTATTTCCTACATAGCAAATACCATCTTATTCAAAAGGCATTTTATCTCTGCCGACTACCCCAATACTCAGAAATGCATTTTTAAGCTTAATTTTCTTTCTCTGTGTGCTCCATCAATTAAAAATGTACCAAGAACATGTTGAAAACAAAAAAAAACACAATTTTCACTGGAGTGGCTCATTAAACTGCTGAAGGTGGGTAACTGCAGTATCGGTCTGGGTGTCTTTTTCTTAAGTCAACACCATCAGCTCTGCTGCCCATTCACGCAAAATGGACTGAACTCGTGCTTGGCTGAGCTAATTTTTCTGACCACAGCAGAATAGCAACAGGTTACAGCTCTCAAAGCAAATTAGTAGCTTATTGAGTCTATGTCATTAGTTACATCCTGTTCCGTTGCAGTGGTTCCAATTTCCGCTCAGGCATATCTTACTATGCAATTTTCCAGGTATACCTGGGGTCAACAAAAGTCGATAAATCAACTCATTTAAATGCTCGTCTGGAGTCGAGTTAATATGAAAAGCAACAATACACATGAGAAACTGAACCGAAGACAGGGTCACAGCGATCTCGCAGCTTCTAGCCTGGTCACACATCACACCCCTAATGTGACTGGGAAATGCCTCACCGCACTCATTAGATCCCACAGAAGACACCCTCCAATACCCTGCAAACTCAATTATTGCACTCAAATATAGTCAGAATTTCATTAAAAACTCTCCTTCAGCACAAAACTCGAAAAGTTCTTCAGCATAAAGTCACATCAAGAGATAAATCGAATGATGGTATCAGGAAGAGGCCATTGATTCCATTAGATCCAATTGTCTCTTTATATTTTAGACTCCACAGAATTGCTGGAAACAAAATAAACCCACAAGTATCACTGAATATATTCTCACGTTCTCAAAGCCTGTTCAAGACTGGGAAAGCTTTCTGAGCAGAATCTAAACCAGTTAAAGCAGCAGGAGAGAGTTACCTCTGGGATGATCGGCATAGTCAGGCCTCTGGATTCCACTTGGTACAAGCCTCATGGGAGTCTGAAGACCAACAGAAAGAGACTCTACACTTAACAAATTCTTGTATTTGGGTACCTTTTGAATTAAAAAGAAAAGAACTTACCAGCGGGTAATAAGGGCGTAGCTTTCCTGTGTAGCGATAGCCAGGCCATGGGTCTGTGTTAATGTCCTTCTCTACACAGTTCTTGGCTTCGTTTTGGTTCTTTTCTTCTTCTGAAAACACCAAACTCTGATTAAAATATCTTTCACCAATACTTAAAAATAATCATTAAAAGGTCAGTACAGTGGTCCTTTGCATTATCTTAGTTCACCATTTGCAGTCCTACAGAATTTTTGTGAGCAATTTTGAGAATTGACCTGTAGCAACAAGGGTGCATCAGTGCTCCGGTGCTAAGAGAATAGTACAAGTATAAATGGATTAAGCATGTGGTGAAATCGAATTAAAGATAGTTAGTCGCGATGCTCACTGTAATGTAGTGAGAGCTTTTCAACTATCTTAATGTGAGGAGATCTGAAGATCATGTGACCTGAGAAATTCTTACAAGGATTCACAGTTAAGAATGTTGAAGCCATGTCTTCAGCATGCATATCATCTACATATAGCCTTTAAGAACGGAGATGTTACCAGCGGTCACACCTAAATAACATTCTCTATTTAATGTACCAAAACTCTTCTACTTTTTGAATAGATTCTGACACAGAAAAAAGCAGCTTTTCATATTGACGTTGAACCACTATGCAATCATGCACCACTTTACACATGTTAAGTGTTGCATAACGGCACAAAGCCGCTATTCTCCGCGACAGAATCATGGATTGGGTAAGCAGATTTTTTTTTTTTTTAACTTTTTAATTTTCAACTTTTTTACTTCAAAATCTGCTGGAATTACAGTAATTTTGTTAATGGTTGAAGAATTATGGTCGTCAAAGGAATGTAAACACTGGAGCTAAAGCTAAAGTTAAAGTTTTGACAGCCTGTGCAGGCAGGGTTACAATATTCAGGTAATCAGGCAAAACATTACAAAAGCTTTTTCAATTGAATAAGTAAGACTTTTTATCTATACAGACTTTGAGTGATGATCTCTTGCTGGTTTTGTATTAGATTTCCATGGTTGCTGTTGCTCATCTGCTAGTGTTTTGCCCATAAGAGGGACAACCAGGCTCGGCTGGGAAAACCAGCAGAACAGGAGCCCTCACAGTTGCAGTATGACTGCAAGTTATTTAAACCCTAACACTAAAAAGACTTCTAAATTGTGGCACCAAAAAATGCAACATAGCAGTAAAAAGTGGTGTAAAATCAAACTCCAAAAGAAAACCAAGGCAATGTTACAGTAAAGACGTGAGCTAAAGTGTGTTACAATGAAGCTATATTTGAATGTGTGAACTTCAAACTATTTATAAAGATTTATAACAAAAAAATAAATTAAAAAAAAAATCACATACTTGCTTTTTTGTGAAGCAGCTTGTGAGATGCCCAGCTCCCCTTGAAACACTCCTGGAGAGGGAAAATTCAGAGCATTGTTAATGTTTTAGTACACTTTACTCATGTGTAAATTGAGAAGACAAGGTCATTTAGGCTCGCTGCTACACCTCAATCCAACAATATTTTTGAAGAACATACGTAAGATCCAAAATAACTGTTTAAAGGCTTCCAAAAGGCGCTTTAAAGCAAGTCAAGGTGCGGAAGAAAAACAAAAATCTGATGTCAAAGCAAAGGTTCCTCCCATCAGATTGCATTGCAAAGTTTGTAAACTAATAAATACGTGTACTTTTTTAGATCTCATAATATATTCAATTGGTTAAGAAAAACTATTTTTAAGAAATACATTTAGTCTGTTAACACCTACATGAGTAGAAGTACTGACATTTGTGCTCATTGGGTCTTAAAATAATTTAAAACAACTCTGAAAAGGTTCACACTTTCAGCTTTAATGAGTAATTGAACAACAGACTTTACAAAATTAAACAGGAACAGTTTTGCACCCTCATTTCTTTTTTGGAAAATATACCATAGACTTTTATTCGGATAAGGTGAAGCTGACAAACCAATTAGCTCAATTGTTTTCTCTCCTGTTTATACATAAGAATTTGTCAAATTCACCTACTTGTGTAGACAATAGTATAACACAGAATATGTTCGCTTACGTTTGCCTTACGAGAGCAAAGAGCACACATTTCTAGCTTGACAGTTAGCAACCACTTGAGGCTAAGGGGCCCGGTGCATGACAACAACTGGCGTTTAAAGCGGGCAAAGTCACAGAAAAACAGCGGTACCTGCGAACAGAAATAGGAGCCTTGAATGCCGAGCTTGATACACGTAGGACACTGAAGTTTGGCATCCTTGCTGCAGCCCTCTGTTTCACACTCCCTTCTGGCCTCGGTGGTCGCCATGCTTGCTGCTGCGTTCCTGAGGGGTGGAGTCAGCAGTGGCACAAAACGCATGCGCGAAACGGCAGAGTCACGTTGTACAATCAGACCAATCAGCGGAGCTTTCCAAACAGAGATTTGTAAGATGGCGACCGCCGAACCGGTGAGTACTCCATGTACAGAACATTTCCAAACATATGGAAAGTCTTTCTGAAGTATTAGCACCTTTAAATGTAGCTTAAAGTATTTGTACAATTCTAATAACTATTTATTTGACACTCGTTAGTCTTTATATCTTCCACACATACTGTTTAACTACTTTTAAACGAGTGTTGTGTGCCACGACCTATCAGAGAAACGCGTCTGTGTAGAGAACCCCGACCCCTGGACTGACTGTAAAACTGACCAACGTGCTGTTTGCTCTAAAAAAAAAAAAGGTCACATTTGTATTTAAAACACTGTTTTGTGTAATGGTGTGACGCACTTTAATAAGCTCTGTTTTCAGAACGGTTTGAATCATTTTGACAATTCCCCAAACTCGTTAAGTCCTTTAAAAAAACAAGTTTCTAGAATATATTTGTCAAACTGGTGCTAATGTCTATTTTATCTCTACCTCAACGATGCTGCTGTGACTGCTATTGACAAACATTATAAATACAGTTATTTTTTATTTTATTTTTGTGGTTCCTTGTTGTTTTCCCTCTCACCAGAGAAGAGCGTTAGCTTTAAACGTTAGCTAAGTTTAAACGCGTTTCAAGTTATAAAAGTGCAAATTTGTAACTTAGGGTTTTTACCAAAGGCAAATTAAAAAGATTTCGCATTTAGGAAACTACTTTTTAAACTTAAACACTTTTAATAATTGTGATGTTTTTCCCCTTCCTAGTAGTTGTTAAATCCCAAGCATTTATTTTGAGTTTATTTCTCTTTTTTAAAAATGCATGTGGATGATCATTTCCAACTATATTTAGAAATTAAGTACATTTAGTTTATTACTGTAGTTGTGTCACATTTTAAGTGTTTTTTTAGTTGCTGTAAATAAAGTAGCACGCGACCCTTTAAAAATTGACAAATTCTTCTAAGAAACGTTGGAGCTGGTGCTTTTTATTTTTTATTTTATTTTATAAACAGGTTTAGTGTAACTTTTCTAATTTGTTTGGTTTTACGTTTCTTTTTCTTTTTTTTCAGGAGAACAGTCCAAGTTCATCCCATCCTGAAGAAGATGGATCTGAGGAGATGGGGCAGGAGCTGGTGAGCCCAGAGGCATATGTCAAACATCCCCTTCAAAACAGGTCAGACTCTGCAAAATGTCAAATCTTATGGAAAATGTACAATTTACGATAAATAATTGGTATTAATAACTGAGCAATTAATGCTGTCAATTAAGTAATCATTTGTTTAAAGCAGATTAGCATGTGTATAGATTTTGTGTCTTTAAAATAAACAGTTGCCTTTATAGAAGGTAGGTAGAAGTTAGATATTATAGAAGAACAACTTTTTCAACACAAAAATAGATTTGATCAAATGTTTCACAGTCTACTCTTTTATAATCAAACTTATGGTTACATATCCTGACATTTTAATTACCTATTGTTAACAAAACAATTAGATAAATCTGCCATAAGGCTGTTGCATTCTCCTCAGAAACCTCCAGTCCTTGGGTTTGTGTGACTGACACTCACACCACAGTGAACGTTATTTCTAAAAAAAGATTAAAGTTTGACTTTTGACCCCTTCCCCGCTTTAGAGCGGAGAGTGAAAGGAGTTGCTCATGTTGGAGTGAAAGAGGGGCGTGAATTGGCCATTCACAGAAAATAATGAGCGCTGTGTTCACAAGAGGAAGCTGAGCTATTTCCAGAACCATCTGGATGGTTAAAACTTGTCACAAAACCCAAAGAGAAGTGCAGTATTCTCTTTTTGTTTTCTAAACTAGCTTAATCATTTTTGCTTTCCAGTCACATTACTGTGGATAATTTAGTTAGGCAAGTATTCCACTTTAAAAACAGACAATGCATCACCAGTTGGTCTCTGTTGAAAGTGACTTTGCTTCTGATTTGAGAATCTTTTATTCGGTAAACAGACTGGATTTGCTTGTGCCGGTCTACTGCCTGTCCAGGATTGTGAAGTGTTTTTTTCCCTCTAAATTCACAGTCTGGCAGTTTCTGTTTTATCCTTTTAGCTGAATACAAATGAGCAACGTCTGAATATAATATGTGTATTTAAATTCTATAGGGACATTTAAGTCCAGAAAGGTCAAATCATAAGCCAAACTTAAGAGAAAGCCAATCAGCAAAAAGCAAAGTTTGATCCTGAGCTCGTGGTCTCACAACTTTAATGTTAGTTTGCTGAAAGGTTGTTTTGTGAAAACGAAATCTGTCAAATATTTAGAAGAAGAAAAAAATCTATTGTTTTGGTGAAACTGAAATGTCAGCATTTACACACTGCTTCATTTACATTTTTATTTAGTGTTGCAGTGCCAGAACACACAGATGTGCTGTCAAAGTTCATTTGAGGGTCTTTGTTATGTATCATCCTGATTACAGAGTATAATCAGACCATCTCTTGTTTGACAGTCAAGTTAACAAGAAAAATGCAAAGTGTCATAACCCAAATGCCTCACACACTGCTGTGTGTCTGCTAGTCTTCAAGGAAGACTCCCTTCCATTAAAGGAAGCTTAATCGCACTTATTTAGCTTGAGTTTCCATCAAAAGCACTGACAAACTGCTTTCATTTCTTTGGCACTTCAGCTTTCTTCCAGAACTCTCTGTTCTGCTTTCAGACTGTCAGCAAAAGATGCTTTTTTATGTTTTAGATTCACTGAGCAGTTTCCTTTTAAAGTCTGCACTTCACCCTTTAGTTCCAGATCATAATGTTTCTGTTGCGTTTTAATCGCTCAGTTCTTTTCCTGTTTCCAACAGATGGTCTCTTTGGTTCTTTAAGAACGACAAGAGCAAAACATGGCAGGCCAATCTGCGGCTCATCTCCAAGTTTGACACGGTTGAAGATTTCTGGGCGTAAGTTTTTTTTTTTTCTTTTTAAATCATGTTTTACTATTGTTTTTTTATGCTTGACATGAATGTTTGTTATGTTACATACTCTGTTTCAGCCTTTACAACCATATACAATTGTCAAGCAACCTGATGTCAGGCTGTGACTACTCCCTTTTTAAGGTACATTTGACTTGCCCATCATTATTAGATTTAATAAAAAATTAACTTTTGATTTATTTGAACATGTACAACAGAAAAATAGTCTTCTAATCTTTACTTTGTGATCTGATAGAAAGTTGTGCTGCAAAATCACCCGTTGTGCAACACTTCTGTGCTCTGGTTCTGAATGCGTTTTGATCATTTGAACCGCAGGACGACATTGAACCCATGTGGGAGGATGAGAGAAACAAGCGTGGTGGGCGCTGGCTGATCACACTCACCAAGCAGCAGAGGAGATTTGACCTGGATCGCTTCTGGCTGGAAACTGTAAGTAGAATTTAACCTGGTTTATTTACAAAGCACTAACTTGCAACTAAAGTTGTCTAAGGCAGTGTTCCCCAACTTTTTTGTGGCTGCAGACCGGTCAACCCATGAGGTCAACCCATGGGGAGGGGAGAAAAAATGTGCAATGACAAAGAAACAGCATACTTTAATAAGAACATGTGCTTTAAACTTAATAATAAACAGTTCTGACAATAGATTTGATCATCATTTTACTCAGTCATCTGACACGTGCATTTTGGAGGATTGATAAGAAACATAAGCATACAAACAAAACATAAACAGAATTCAAGCCTCTTAATATAGTGTCCTGTCAGGAGTGGATAAAAACGAGTGTAATTTACTATTATAAGATCATCTCATTAAAAAAAAAAAAAAGGTATAAATACCATTGAAAAAAACAAATCAGATTACTTTGAAGCTCCATGAAAAAGCTTTTGGTGAAACATTTTAACACAAAAACATTTCAGAACAACTCAAACTCATGACTACAACTCAGAAACAAGACTGAACGCCCCCTACCCCAGGCGCCACGCAACACCCCCACCCCCAACACGCCATACTTTTGTTTTGCCAAAATTGGTTGGCCATTTTATTCAATCAGGGAGAGTTTTAAATGCTGCAAATTTTGTTGTATATGTGTGGTTTTTGTTAACTTTGACAATGTCTCATCAGATTCCTCTGCAGGGTTTGATGTTTTTGTTGTGATTTTTGGAATTAATTTCTGGTCTGATGTTTTCCATTATTCACAGAGAAGGCGATTTACGCATCAAATTCACGTCGGATGCCTCTCTTTTTGACACGTGTCAAATTTGCTTCTGTACGCCTGTCCAAAATTGTGCTTGACGCCTCAGACACGTGTGTGAAGAGCTACTCCCAATGTTTTCACTACTTGGAGCAATGTCTGTGTATGTCTCATTAAAATGCATGGAAGACATGGAGGATGTTTTGAGATCGGATTTATTTATTTTCAAATGATCTACAAAAACATCGGTAAACATGTCTCCATGTCTGGGTTCATGAGATCATTCAGAGACTCTCCTGGTACGTTGAGCTTTACTCCTGCGGCCGGAGCTGGGTCTTAATGATGGCCGCTTTCTGCCGTTATTTTTATAATTTTGTGATCCAGTTTAAAGACTTGCTGTCCTGCATTAGTCCAAGGAAAGGAATAATAAAAATAAGAATCAAACTAGAGGATCTTTTTATGATGATATCGATGAAAATAAGAATTGCACAAGGTTTAGGAGGCTTGAGCAGGCTGCCTTCCCATCCTGCAGCGGCTCTCTGTCTGCCAGTCAGTCAGCCGTATGGGGGCTGGTGTAGCTTGCTCAATTGCTCCAGCTAAGCCGGCCCTCAGATGGGTGTCTGGCTGGCAGTAAAAGTAAAAAACCGATGCAGAGGCCGTAGTAGTGGGCATCACTAAAAATGTCACGTACCCAAAACGGAGTCCCTTTCAAAGTTCAGACTTTTGAACTCTTGATGTGTCTTGACGTCAAAATTGCGCTACAATGCTCAAAACGTGCTACTGCTGAGCTGACGCGCCATGGCCGACTCTCAAATCATGTCGCAGGATCTCAGATTGCGTCTGTACATTGACTTAACATTGAAACTTAAGGCTTCTGAAGCATTCGGTGTGAATGCTGCTTAAGACTCAGAACCATATTGATGTCATGAATGCCTGTGAACACTTCAAGCTCACAGCACCATCCTACAGCCCAACAGAAAACAGCGTTTTACAGCAGCTAAAGTAGCATAACTTTAAGGTGGAATAGACGGGCACAGAACAAATTGTGTGTTCTGAGTAGTCGTAGCATCACAGAGTTGGTGTCACCAAAGAATATTTCAAAATCTTCAGGCTCTACCCACCATTCTAGTTAAAGATATTCTAGAAGCAACCAGTTAATCTTCTGACTGTGGACAAAATACTTTGTTTAAAAAAAAATAGAAACTGTGAGGTCTTTGAGATTTAACACAGCTTGATTATTTAAAGTTCCAGTCCGATCATCTTTTCATCTATTTTAAGTGTTCTCAGTAGTTTTTAAATTATGATTTTGCATTTTTTTTCTCACCAAAATAAAAAAAACCTGTCGTTTTCAAGGACATAGTTTCTGCAGAGCATCAGTAGTTTGATAGTTCAACTGTGAGTTGTGAGTGAGATCGCTGGTACAGACCAACCCTGCCCCCTCTTCCCATCACCCATATGCTTAAACTCTCTCACGCCAGCTTACAGCCCCTCTCAACCCCTGATTCAACAAAAGTGGCAACGTTGGAACTAGTCATTTGTATTTTCACATTTTCTTAATGTATGTCCATCATCAGAAAAATGCCACAAAAATACAATTTTCATGAGAGTGGATCGTTGAAGGCTTTTTATTTCAGCAAATTCTGAACTTTCAAATTACATTCTGTTGCAGTATTAAAGCTAACTGTGTGCAAATGTGAACATCTGTACAAGTTCTCATCATTTTTGAATCAGCTGGTGGTCTTTCAGTGAAGTGTTGAAACTGGCTGATGATAAGGAATTTACAGTTCACTGTTTGGCTGCAGCATCCGCTCTTTGTATCCAGTTACTTAACCAAAAGACAGCATTCATTTTTACAGCTTTTCCCTAAAGAAATACACTTATTACCTGCCTGCAGCTGTAATTGGAAGCATTGCTCTATCATCATGCTTGTTGCCTGGAGAAACATGATTACATCCTCTGCTTCCTCAGAGGCACAGATCAAACACTGTAATAGATGTTTCCATCTGTTGCATCCGTATTTTTTTTTTTTCCAGAGAAAGTGGTGTTCGCTCTGCTGCTGCTGCTGATGGTGAAGCTCACAAAGCTGCTAAATGGAAGTAGTAAAAAATGTGCTTGCTCGCTGCTGAGCCTTGCAGTATTGTGGTGAGCGATCTTGCTGCTGCAGGTCGCTGACAGTGACGCACAGACATTCAGCTCACTGTTATGTTGCTAAACAAACAGAACAAGCTGTTATATCAGTTCTAGGGAAAGAGACTGTTTGTTATTGCGGTGGCATGATTCATCTGGATGCTTTTGCTGGATTTTTCGGTTAAAACCATCATTTGATATTTTTATTTCAGTGAAAGTGATTAAAATATCAATCATTTGCATTAAGAGGTTAATTACTTACAATTCCGTTTGGAACATTTGACAATACTTATTTGTAAAAACACATGCAGGTTTATTGAAACTCTTAGATATGATAAATGCAGAAAACAAACACGCCTGAAATGTGGAAGGTACGACATGAGAACAGAACAGAACAGCAGCTATGCTTTCATTTGTATCGCATAGGCGAGTTGTTGGACAATTAAATGGTATAAGGCAGGGGATGAAGTGCTCTTCACGACAGCAGAGCCGAGTGAGTTGGATGGAGAATGAGCTGTGCCGCGTCTGCGCCGCGTGCTGCAGGTGGTGTGATGGATTGTTCCTGATGCAGAGCTGTCTGAGACGTGACCTCCTGTCCTTCACTCGCTCAAACGCATCCAGCTTCTCTTCAATTACTTTGTCGGCTCTGAATAACTTTACCAAGCGCTAACATTTCTGGCTCTCATGAAAACACACAGCAGCAGTCAGGTAGACACCATTGCTGCCCCCTGGCAGCCTCTTGTTGTGGTGTGATGAGGCTGTGTGTCTGCAGGGCTGAGGGGGACAAAACACACTTCTCAATATGTTTGGATACAGTTATTTTTACTCATTTTGTTTCGCCTTTTGTGTGTGCTACAAGCTACAAACAAATTTTTAGGTAGTGATGTAAAAGATGAAATATTGCATTGGCACCCAATATGTCGTTTGCTATCAAAGAATGTGGGAGTAGATCGCAGACCATCAAAAATAAATTATGAAAGCAATTTCTTTTTTAAATTGCCCCTCGACAATCATCATCCTTGCTGTGAAGTATGTCGGTTGATTGACATTCAAAACCTCCAATCTATGGGGTAAGGAAAACATAATAAGAAACAAATTCACTAAGACAAAGTTGTCTTAATTAATAATTTGTGCACAACTTTGTCTTTATGAATACATTTCTCATTGACAGTTTCCTTCCCAATACCAATCGAACATCCTGTGATACATTTGTCCCTGTTCCCATCTGTTCCCATTTAGCTGAGCGCCGCACTAGCAAATATTGCATTTTTGCTTCTTCTCAACTTCAGAAAGGTGTGAGCATTTTAGCGTCAGACTTTGAACCGGGGATGTAGCTGCTAATGTCTTAATTTTTCTCGACTGGTCCGAGGTCCCACTCCAGTCATCTTTTGATTTATTGTAAAAGTGTTCCCATTGGTCTTTTTATTACTATCACTCTGTTTTTAGTCAAAAAAAAGCCTGTCGTTTTCTATGACAGTTTTTTGCGAAGTGGCAATAGTTCATTAGAAATTAACCTCTGAGTTTTGACGATTCTTTGTTTACTCTCTCTCTCTCCAGTTAGCTTACAGTCCTTCACAACCCCATCCTAACATTACTGGTGCAAAAAAAATGTCAAAAAATATTGGAGCTATCCAGCAGTACAGTTAGGAGCCAGATGCCAACTCGCACAACGAAAACATACCAAGATCTAGTCTGCAAGTATAATGCATCACAATTGAGCACAGCAGGGAGCTTGCGGCTTGCCGTTCATGTGTCACATCTACAAGTGTTTTCAAACTGCATTGTTTTTTAATTAAGAGATATGTGAAATATGGCGCACACTGCAGACGAATGGCATGCATGGATATCGTCCACAAAGGAAGCCTGTTCTAAAGACCATGATTAAAAAAGCATGCCAAGAAATTGCTGGGGCCCATGCTGAAAAAATACGTGTTCAATAAAGCTCATCCTTATGGAAAGTTTGGAAATTGTTCTTTTACTCATCGCGCTCCTGATGAAATTAGTTCTTTTTAAAGAGGGTGTACTCATTTATACTGAGCACTGTATATAAAAATGTTAAACTATTGCTTCCTAAATCTTTTGGAGTCATTTCAAAAGTGGTTCAAATGCCGAAAAAGTGCAGGCACCCCCCCAGATGACTCGTGCACCCTGATCTTAAGTTCAAAGCTTTTTTTTTTTTTTTTTTTGGAGAATAAAGTAGATTTCTCTTCTTTGTCAACTTAAACTGAGTCACATCTTGACCACCTTGCTGTTCCTCTCTATCACTCCACAGCTCCTGTGCTTAGTCGGAGAGGCGTTCGATGACTACAGCGACGATGTTTGCGGAGCTGTGGTCAACGTTCGCAACAAAGGAGATAAAATAGCTGTCTGGACATCAAACTACGAGAACAGGGAGGCAGTAACACACATAGGGTGAGTCTGAACTCTGTTTAATCTCAACATCTGATGATCTTTTCTTACGTTACTTATGCTTTTACATTTCCTCTACAGGAGGGTTTACAAGGAGCGTCTAGGACTTCCTATGAAGATGACGATTGGCTACCAGTCTCATGCAGACACAGCTACCAAAAGCGGCTCAACCACAAAGAACAAATTTGTCGTTTGAGATGTGCTCTTCTTGCCTCTTTTCATTTTCTTGTCTTATTTGTTATAGGCGCATACATTTCCTTTGCTGCAGAGTTGGCTGGATGCAATCCGGAGGAAAAAAAATGTCGAAGATTAAATGTCACAATTCCCACACCTAATCCAGAACATGTATTAAAAAATAGGGAGAATATACATAAGAAATTGATTCAAGTAATCTTTCATGACACTAACAGTAGCAAACTTTGGTTCTGGATAAATTTAGCGCTGAAGAGTCAAATTTGTGTTGTTTTATTATAATAATTATTATTATTTTTTTTTTTATGGAAAGAAAATTCCAAATGCAAAATCTTTATCATTTGTGCGGCACTTTTCGCTGTACTTTTTTTCATAACAGGACACATGTAATTTATTATATTAATTTTCCTCCATTATTACACAGTTACAACTTTGTCAAATGCCTTTTTTTGCCTTGAACTGTTGCACGTAATCCTTCTTTGTAAAGTATTTTATGACTTTTATTCATTTGGGTGTTAATATAATTAAAACACAGGTTTTGCAATTGTTAGCTATGGTTGTCAGATCCTTTATTTTTCACTTTTTAAATCACGTTCAAAATTCTAACATTTGCAAGTCACTATTAAAGTTTCTACTACCATTTTTGGGCCGTACTTACAGAATGTCCTCCCTGTTCACCCATTGAATGGGTGTTGAAAGGTACACCAGGTCAAAGTTTGACCAATCAGATACTCTGATTTGGTAGTGATGGATGGATAGTCTCCCCTTCTAATTCACACAAGTACAAACTGTTTAACATTTGATCATGGAGGGGAAATTAAAAATTACTGTTTGTGCCCGCACAATATTATGTGACGCCAAGTTTTTCATTTGTCAGCATAGAGCTGTGAATAAAAATATCGTGGAGCAAGATTCAGAAGATTTGTACTGCTTTGACATTTCACACCAAACCTCTTCCATCTGTAGGTGTTGGACATACTCTAGTAGATAGTAGAAAAAGCAGAAGCCCCACCCGCTCCAGAGCCCATGTTTAGCATATTCTTGAATGTGCATCACAAACCCCTGTGTGTCTGTAGGCAAAAATATACTGTCTTGAAAAAATTAAAAAACTGAAATAAAAATTAAAAAAACACAATTTAAAACTGCATTGAAAAGAGATTAAACCCCTGTTGCTATCTCCAAACTGTAAAGATGTTAAAGGCATCAATCATTTAAGTTTAAATTGAAAAAGTGTAACAGAAACAAGCTTAAGTCCACCCACTGTCACCCCATCTTCCTCCCGAACCTTCCAAATGACGGCTGTGAATTTCTTAAGAAGAGCTTACATTGAGTATATCAGTCCAGTGGAATAGAATGGCAGTAAAAATGTCACGACAGCGTGACAAATGTCACTGTGTTCTCAGGGTTTGCCAATGTCAGGCTTTAGTTGACAGCATATAGTCACTAGGTCCTGCTTTATGCAATAAAGCATTAACCTGATGTCTCAGATGGTCACTCAATGACATTATCTTTTATTATAATTTAAAACGGCATATTTGTCATGTTAGACACTACATTGAAAGTATTTTCTGTTATCATCCCAATGTTAAAATGCATTAACAAATCACAAAAACTATTTTTGTTGTTTCATTGAATATCTTTAGGAAAAATAAAAAGTCTTGTCAGTCTGAAGGTATATTACAGTTTTAAAAACTAGTGAAAGCTAAAATTACAGACAAGGAATCTGCAGGGTTTTTTTTTTTTGTGCTAGTTTTCATCAGATTCTTCTAAGAAAAGAAAGCCCAGGTTTCCATGTGGTTATGAGTCAGCTCACCTTGTTTTACCTGGAGAAGGGCCGTGCTTTTTCTGATGTCTGTTCATTTCAGAAAAATAGTAAAAAGAAAAACATCAAAATCAAGTGACAGAAAAAGGGTTTAGGTTTGTTATAAATGAAACCAATTCTGGTTTTACAGATCATTGAAAAAGCCAAATCGTTCCAACTGTGCTTTAATTATGGCATATGAATGAGATTGACAGATTTGATTGAATATTTTTGCTTGGATCCTTATGAGCAAGTATGTAGAAATCCATTTATCATCTCTGGGATGCATGCTACAGTGACAAAGAGACCAATCAAAGAAAAAACAAGAATATTGGTTTTGGTTTGTTAATGATGTGCCTTTGATGTGCCGTCACGGCAACAGTATCTCACCCACAAAAGGAAGCTGAGCAGTCATAAACACTGTGTCAACTCCATTTAGTTCAAATTGTGTCATCGCAGATAATTACAGGAGAAAATTAATAATACTGATTGTTGTTCAATTGAAAATGTGTTGTTGATCATTTCAAAATAGATTTTATGCTCACTTCTTTGTGACTACTGGAGCTGTGTGGGTCCAGAACACTTCACCAGTCAAACATGAGGCTCCCATTCACCCCTGAGGCCAATTTTGGATTGTGCTAGAAGCTAAAAAAAAAAATTCATATCCACGGTTATAGGTTGAGATCCAGTTGTCCCAGCTTCCTTGAATGCATCATGATTAATGGCCTGGCTCTGCTCACCTGTGGTCTGTGCTATTTATACTTACCTGTTTCCTCAGTTCTCTGCCAGATCGTGTATTGTCATCTTGTCACAGCGGTCCAGCCTTTGTAACGTGTTCTCAGTTTGGACTTTTTGACCACTTTTTTTTTTTCCTTCGGATTTATTCAGCTTCCTTCCTGGTTCTGTCTGCAGAGTTATCCCCTGTCTGAGCCTCTGTCAATTACCGGCCCTGATTTGTTGTTTGGGTCTGCTCCTCAACCTGCGTTTTCTCCAGTTTCACTGCAGTTTTTGTTACTCCTTTTTGTTGAAACTTCCACACTATGGAAAAAAAATCAGTAAATCCTCAGTGGTAATTGAATGTATAATCAGATTTTCTGACACATGGTGGCTCTGTACATAATCAGAGCCAGTCAGGAGTTGAGTGCAATTTGCTGGATTGCCAACCTCAGATGATTAATTATGCTGTCGTTTAATGATGACACACTTGTGCTTTTATGACCGCATTTTTGCAGACTCATTTAGAACTAAATAGAAACTGTAAGTCAAAGCTACAGCTGACAGCATGGTGTCTTGCACAGACGCTGTGCATGTGATTAGCGTGGATGGTGCAAAAGCTGATGTAAGACAGTTATTTTTAGATGTTGCAAATATTTTTATCCCACTACAGAGTGAGTAGTTGGCAATTTTATTCATCACATTAAAGATAAAAAGTTTGCATTCGTGTTATGGAAGGATATTTGTATTTTAGAAAAATACAATTTCTAAATAAAATTATTTTTTAGTTTGCAGGGATTGTATTGAATCAGCCAAAAAGTGATTGGTAACACATCTGCAGGTGGAATAGAATTGAAGCACTTGGTCACCTACAGATTGAGGGTTACAAAATAACTTTGACAGCTAAGAACATCGTCAAAGTGGAGGATTAAATTGTGTTTTTGCAGGGTTTTTTTGCCCACGTTTCTGATCTCAGACGTTTATCGAAACCTCAAGCTGCTCGATGAGAAACAGCCTGTCGCATCAGTTAGGAGGACGCATCCAGCTGGGGAAATTCTGGAAATAAAAACCAGGAGGCATCGCCTCTGTCTGACCTGCTTATTTACTGCTTATCTCAAAACAACAAAAGATGCGAAGACTGAGTTTATTCCCAGAACACAGCAGTTAATGAAACACTAATACTAACACTTTTCATTTCTTTATTTTTTTTTTTATTGTTTCCACAAATCCAGCTCATTTGTGTCACCACTTTGCAACCAAAGTGAGCTCAGAGTGCTAAAAAGGAAAGCATATAGTCTAAAATCAGTTAAATTGATTGTAATCCAGGCAATGAACATTTCATTGGGGGGTGGGAATGGGGCAAAAGGCTTTGGAAGGGTGGCAAATGAGAACCTTTACAAAGGAAATGATCAAAAATACGTATTTCAAACTGTTTATTGATTATTGATGAGTTATTATTAAAGAGTTTTCCTAAAATAAGAATTTTTTTTGCCATAGCCATGAAACAGCATGAATTTTGGCTAAGGCCAGGGAGCTGACAGCCCAGATAGGCCGGCACACACAATACTAGGGCGATTAAAATAATTTGAAGGGTTTAAGATTTAATTTAACATTTTTGCTGTTGTTATTTTTGCAATGTTCAAAGAAGCTTGACTTGATTATTTCTTAATCTTTGTCAATAAGTATACTAATATTGACTCAAAAATTGAAGGGGCAAGTAATAGAGTCAAGCTTTTTGCTAAGGGGCAGCTTTTCCCTCCTTTAGCTCCACCCCTGTTTGGGAAATATTTTTGGCGAGTGTCTAGAGTTCTCTAGAGTTTGGCTAAAATTTAAAATCAACACTCTTTAAAAAGATCAATTTACGTTTTGTCCCAAAGCAGCTCTTTTAAAGAAACATTTTTATTAATGCTGGAATCAGTTCACATTTTTGAAACTAAAGTATCTTCAAGATGCAAATTCATAACAAGTTACAGTTTTTTAGATCAGGATCAAACATCTTAACATCCAACAAACAGATAATCTTTGTTTTTGTGTTTTACATTGACTTGATCAATGTGGAGATTTGCCAGCAGCTAAAGACTTGCTTAAGATGTCAATAAAAAAAAAATCAACTTCTTGTTTATTTTATGGCATAGCATGTGTAATTTGATGTGTCCAATTTGATTCTTATGTTGCGCTAACTTATACTTTTTTTTAAAATAGAATACTTTTTATTGACATTTTTTTTCTTTTTTAGGTGCCATTCCTTTACACCATCGAAGCATCTTTTTTTGCATCCCTCTGTATAAATGAAACTCATTCCACAACAGCAAAACTGTCGCTCCGTCTCTGACATGCCTCTACAGAAGATCTCAAAGGGGAATTAGAGTCAGAATGGCTGCATCATGAAAGAGCAAAAATTATAGCTTAACCCTGCAGAGACTGATTATATTAAGACTATGTTCTGTATTAAAATGCTGTTTGTTTGAATATTGTTGAACAACAATTCACTTCACATCATAATTTGTGGTGGATGAAGCTTTTTGTATTGATATTGGTTCATTTTGACTGGTCCCATTCATTGACCTAAAATGGATCCAGTACATCTTTACTCAAAACTTCAACCAGTGTGACTCAGAGATAAATACCTGGTGCTGAACAGTACAGGTGAAGTTTTCCAGATTCCTTGTATTTCTTTCAAAATAATTAAGTGTAATTTAAATATGTGTACAAACAAACAAGTTAACAAAGTTAATGTCAAATCCATTCACGATTTAGTTTCATAAATTTCATCCCACTGTTGTTTTTCCACATCCAAATAATACAAAGGAAACATTTTTGGAACTTTCTACCGCACTGTATGATTACAAGTATGTCTAAATTCAAAGTGTTTCCACAAGTTAGCCTGGAATGATGGTTGATCATTTTTTACTGCATCACACGTGTTGACTGCTGTGATGACACTTGGTCTATTTGACCGTACAAAGTCCATTATTGATATAATCGATTTATTTTATTTTAAAAAATTTCTTAAAGGTATGGGCCGATTGAATTTGATTAACAACTTGCCTCAGGCTGATGGATCTGGTTGGATCAGAGACATATAAATTGATTACTTAATTAAGTTGATTAATCATTACACCCCTAACTAAGTGACATTGAGCTTATAATTGGGTTGATATCTGTCCTTTTCTTGATCTTTTAATTTTTACAGAAAAAAAAGCAGTTTTAACAGTAAACATAATATATTTTTCATTTATTATGGGTTTGAAGTAAATGCAGCTAATAAACCCCTTAATAAAACAAATGTTTTTAAAAACAGTAATGCACTCACGTGAGCGCGTTCATTTGCCTGCTGTTCAAATGAATAAAAAAAATCAAAGTTTGACATGAAGTCAATCAAGTTTCAGTTTTTCAATCTTTTCTTCATAATAATCTTAGTTTTAGATAGTTGTGCTCAGATCTGATCAATATTAAAACTATCTTGAAATAATATAAATATATAAAATATATATTATATCTAAAATATACATGATATTGTAACTCAAACTCCTGTCATGTACTAGTTTAGCTCCTCCCCAAATCCAGGCTCTGAATCCCAGACAAGCTCACATTTTTTTCATGACTGCCTGACAAAATAAAGGAGGAAAAGTAAAAACAAAAACAAGAGTATCACAAACACACTTTCACCAGAACCTCTTTGAAGTTATATAAACTAAATGAATCATATAAAGACTACATATTTCAAATAATAGAATTTTTATTTAATGAAAAGCTAACTTCTTTAACATTTCTTATTCCTTTTTCTTTCTTTTAAAAGCCCAAAGATTAGAACAACAAATGATTAATTTAAAATATCTTTTCATCTGATCAGCTTAAGGGATGCTGAGACTGTAAGTAGGTGTTAATATAATTATTTTCACATGACCCCACACTGGAGGGAGCTGCAATCCCATTTAACTTTAAACGCGTTTGTTCAGAGACAGTAGGCAGCACAAGGATGGATTTGTTTACAGCTTTAAATTTGCATCCTGGAGGCTTTCATCCTAAAAGGCAGTGATTTAGGAGCTCAGTGCTGGGTGTATCACACGCATCACGCTGCTGTCTGTCTGGATTATTTCCCAACTCGAGCTTTGATGGTGGCAGCTCCCAATTCCCAGAAAAAAAGAAATGAAGTTAGGCAGACTGAAAGTTTATTGTTTTTGTGCAGACAGAGGCAAAGAGGGAAATTCATAAGAATTAAATACAAGAACAAAAAAAAACACTTAATGGCTTAAATGAAAAACTCTTAAGTTAAAGGTTTTTTTTTTTTAAATGGGCGAGAAGCGATAGCACAACATGTGAAAAGATTAAATTCAAAGCAGCAACGTGTGTATACACTAACATTAACTAGGTAATGAAACTATAATCTCCTTTGGGGTTTGGATCTAAGCTTCAGCCATTTGCAAAATTAAATGGTTCATGACTTTCATAATGTTGATATCTAATCAGTTCAGGTGCTCAGTAAATGGTATAATCAATATAAAAATTGTGCTTGATCATAACACATGAATCACATGCAGAGAGGCAGTTATGTTTGCTGATGTGGAATAACCAGAAGTCTTGTTAAATGGTTTGTACTTGCGTTATTTTTGCTTAATTATGGACTGTAAAGAGGGAATGGTTGTTGGCAGGGTTTTCTCTGATAAGTGCATGACCCTTTACTTTGTTTCATTAACAGAAAAACAGAGTCTAATCCACACAGTGTAAACACCAGAGTGAAATGTTTATTTTCTGATCTTGAAAAAAAAAGCTATATTTTCTCAAATAGATAGATTTTTTTTCCAAAAAGTTACACTAGTTTATTATTAATAATAATATTTTTTTTGTCTTCGTTCCTTTAAGGAAATGTTTTCAATTAATTTCCACTCAATATTAAAAGTCCCACTATGACCATCTTTTAAACTATTTTCAAAGTGTTCCCATCCATCTCTTAATCATGATTGTGCCATTTTTAGCCAGAATCAAAAAACATGTCAGAATATAGTTTCTGTTAGACATAAAAGAAAGCAAGACCCTATGATCCAGTATTTGGGAAACAAATTTAAGGACAAAATCCTAATTTCTAAGATTTCTTGTTGGGTGTTTGTTTTCTCTGCTTCATGACACAAAGAAGTCCATCAAGGTTAAATTATTTCAAGGAGCCGAAATCATTACCCTCAACCACTGTACAAAAAAGTTAGTAAAAGATATTCATCTTAAGTTTAATCCAGTCACTCCACTTTCGTCTCACTGATCATGACAAGATATTTTAGTTCATTAAGGTGGGTCGAGGTCTTCTGACCAGTCAACTCAACCAGCCATACTCAGAAGAGGGTTTTTTTTGTGCTAGCATGCTAAGCGAAGCTTTTTGATCTGAAACTAAAAGGTGTTTTTTTTATTTTTATCTTACTGTCCTCTGTAAAAAAAAAAGGTTAAATGTTTTCCACTTTTATGGAAAGCATTAAGGATATGGCCTTTATGGCTCCAATGTCTAACATAACACTGAAAACAAAGCAGCTTTTTCAGATCGTTGTAATCAGGCTCTTTCCTGCCACTTCTAGCTATTATATTACATTTTCTTTTGAAATAATTTTTATACAAGAACATCAATTTCCCCATCAGAGAACACAACCAAACTGGGAAAAAAGTCTTTGAGGCTTCTCTGTATTGATCAAAATTCCCCGAACAGCTTTTCAAGTCAGCCTCTTCAGAGTTAGCATGGGAGAATTATGCAAGCCCAAACATGTAGGACTAGACATGATTTGAACACATATTGATCTCTTTGAAGACAAAGTCAAAGAACTTTGACTTTCAACTGGATGAGAGATCTTATGGATTTGAAGCGCTGTGGTCCCACCAGAGTGATGCTTCTATAGATTGGGTTAAAGGAAGATACCATGCGTTAATTCTATGTACCAATATATGTATGTATATATACATCAACAAGCTAACAGTGTCCTGACCTTCTCTGCCTCCATTTAATTCATTTTTTCCCCTTTCTTTGCTAATTAAGACCCTGACTTTTAGTTTGTGTCACCTTAATTAACAGCGACCCCTTGCTTTCAACGGTGGTGCTCTATATCCTGTCCTCAGGACCCACATGCTGCTGGTCATCTATCTCACTGGGGTCTTAATTGCAGGTAATTACATTCACCTGGCATCGCAGGTGTCAATTAGTCCCAACTGATACAACCTGAGTAAAGAGCAGCAGGCCTTTGAAGCCACAGCCAGTGAGACACTTGTTTTAAGAAAAAAAAAATAGATAACGTTATTTCCCAATTAGTAAGTAAGTGAGGGAAAACTTTTCAAACTCCTTCAAAATGCCCAATCAATAGCTTCTCATTAATCTGAGCCTTGCATTCATCCAACTTTTCAAAGGCGAGGTCACAACTGGCAGCATTCACATAAACCAGAGGTAATTAGCGCAGCCTTTGGTGAAGTTTCCTGGTGCTTGCTCCAGCAGCTATGCATTAAATTGGCTGGTAACAATACCCCAATATGCACCCTACATTATTCATCAGTTGGCTTTATTCATTGTGTATTTTTCCCAATTAGAGTCTGTCTTTTACATTCTCATGTAAAGTGTTTTTTGTGCTCAAGAATTGATTAAATAAAGCAAACAAGTCTTCATAGTAACATAAAAATGCACACATTTGCTCATAAAGGCTGCCATCAAATGGCTAACAAGCTGAGCGCTTTCATTTCCATTTAACGACATACTAAGTTTAATTTTTGCAGTTTGGTTCTCTGTTAAATATTACAGCCCCACTTTCCATTTTTTGTTCATTTTGTTTGGTTTTGAGTTAATCAAAATCGAAGGGATTAAAGCGAAGCAAAACAAGGAGTTGAAAGTAGGATTGCAAATGATTTTGTAAAAAGAAAAACACGACATTTTATCTAAGAATTCAAGATTAAAACTATCTGGTAAAGCTGTTTCCATGGTTTGTTTGGTTTTCAAGCAAGGCATTTTTGAAACCTGTACACTTATGGACCGTTGATGTTGTTTACCTTTCGATTTATCCCTTCAGGGGTTGCCACAGCAAAGCAGCTTTCACTGAGTTGAACTGGTTGTGCTTGAAAAAAATGTAGGTAAATTAAATTTTATACATGATTCAAGTTTAATAAAAACACAGTGGATTCACAAATTGTATATATTTTTATGAGTATCTAATGAGTGTTGTCTCATTTGATTCTGACAGTTGGTGCGTCTTCGCAGGTTGATGTTACGGATAACCGGTGAAGAGAAACTGTGAAGCAGGAAGACTAAAACGTCCAGAACATTTACAGCATTTAATGAGAGATCTACAACACATACACCAAAGACAAAAGACACAGCACAGAGACACCCTTAATTCCTATGTTTAAAAGTCCAACTTTACAATGACAAATTAAACATGAGCTCAGTCTGGTGTCAAAAACCTTTTGGGTCTTTTACTTGTGTTTTTTCTAAATCTATTAAATTAGTGATCTGCTCCTTTACTCGGGGTGGATTCTCATCTTCTTGGTTTGCTTCAGTGGAAACAGGCCAGCCTTCGTTTGCCACATTAATCCACACCAAGCAAGCAGGTGTGAATTAGGTGTGAGTCTCGTTCTGCTTCCCAACAGACTCTGGTGTGATTTTCAGAAATTTGCACCAGTTACAAAAAGAAAGTGTTCTAACAAGAAGTGCAACCCTCAAGACCTCCAAGATTGTTTACAGATTTTAGTCTACTAAAGGTCTAATACTAGAATACGTACTGAACAAATGTTCAGTATGAACAATGAACAAATGAACAAATGGTTTGTATTTAGAGCCTGAAAAAAACATCAAAAATGTGCAGCGACACATGGACGCGAGATATCTTTGAACACAGAAGCCTGAAATGCAGGTTTACAGGCATTTACATAGACTTTGAATTAAAAAAATAGTCGCTCGAAAATCAGCTGCTGAGGCCAGCGTGAACATAGCTTTAAAGAGTGTGTTTAGATGAAATCTCCAGTTTTGAAGGGTTAAAAAACCTGTCAGGCCTCATCCGTCCGGATCCACCTCCGACCACCAGAGGGAGCCCTCCTGAACATTGATTCCCTATGTCTCCACCAGCTGTGTCTCATCTACCCATCAGCCTCACCATATTTACATCTGGACTTTACTCAGCGCGAAGTATTGTTTTAGCCAAGCATACAATCTTGAGATTTACCTGTCTTTTGCCTCTTACTGTTCTGACCCTTGCCTGTTTACTCTACGCCCTGTCTCATTCCTCGTTTTCAACTCCTGCCTGGACTTTGACTTTGCCCTGTCTTTGCCCTTACCTACTACTGTCATTGTTAAACTTGCTGCAAATAAATCCGAATGTCTCTGCGGATTCCTCTCAAAACTAGGCTGTTTGGGACCAACTTTTTTTTTTTTTTTAAACACAAAATTATAAATTAAAATATTTTCAAAATACTTGGGTTAATTGGTAGGTAAATCCGACCTGTCCAGAAAGGAGTTTGTAAACATATCCAAATTTAGAACTTATTGACTTGTAGCTTTACCTCCGATAACGAGAAGTAGCATAGAAATGCATATGAAGAAGTATTTCTTCCTTTAGTTTCAGCATTTACAATATTTTCACTACTGGAACTCTTTCATTGTTTACGGAATTGATGGATTTTGCTTGTGGATTCTGAAGTGGAGAAAAGCAGTCTTGCTCTGATATGCAACACAAAATGGCGGATTTTGTTGCAGAGAAAACTGGCTTTCATATGGGCTTTTCACTGTTCTGCAACACTTTAGTAATGTGCTGAATCCGCTGATTCACGTTGATCACGTGAACAGTCAAGGAGCTCCAGTGGGCCAATGACCATGGGTTATTTAGGTGTTCCTGATGACATCTCTGGTGTTAAAGGGTTTCCGTACACATTTGCAGTAAAAAAAAGTGACTTCCGAATTTGGTGTTAGTATTTTTAGGCAGTAAGACTGACCTGCGTGCAGTAAAAGAGTGCAAAATGTGGCCAAAAAGAAGTTAATAAAGCCTACAAGCAACTACTGCGCTGACATTCTGACAAACATTTTTTTATAGTCAAGGAAGGGAAAGAATCAGGGCACTCTAAAGGCAAAATCCTTCAAAGCATTGGCATCTGTCAAAAGGACAGGACAAGCAGGACAAAGGTTTGGTGATGATTTTGAAAGCAATTCATGCAATTGGTTTAAGCAAGATGTTTTCTGGGAACCAAACTATGAGAAATGTTGGTTTAGATTTTGATAAATGAGACATACCAGAGCTGCAGAACCACAAACCAATCGAGGACTCAAAGTATGGGATAAAAAATGGCTTGGTGTGATTGATCAGATTTCTTTTTCCTATACAGCAGTTGAAAGCTTGGCAGATGAATATATTATGGTAAGAAGTCAGCAGGATTAATATTTATTTCAATTTTATTCTGGGAAACCTCTGTCCAGGCAGTCATGGAGATGTAATGATGACAAGTAACGCCCACATACTTCATGTTTCAGAACACAAACACCTCACTGTATATCCACATTCTTTTGGGCTTTTTAGGAATGATAATGTGCCTTCAACGGTTTGGTCGAGGGATTCAAAAGAGAACTTCAAGAAGCAATTTAGCTTCTAGACTTTGTTGATTTGACTTGATGGAACAGCCAAGTTCACTGGAGCTGCCAATTTGCAGCCAGCTGAACCTCAATGGGGCTTGATACCAAACAAACCCATTGCTAGACTAGTCAGGATTGATATGTCTGTGTAAAAAAGGCATTAAAAATATCCAAAAGGTGTTTGCAATATAGATTTGATCAACAATCTGCAGCATCTCCATATAGACAGCTGCAATTTGACACCCTGCCACAACTGTAAGATCCAGTGTTTCATCGAATGAAAGAGCCTTCCAGATCATAAAGACTCCTCCTTGATTGTGCCGCATAGGAAACATTTCAGTTGGGATCTCTTTGTCATACAAATAACATTGGAAGCCATCAGGAAATTGAGATTACATTTATCTCAAATAACCAAAAAGAACTGTCTTGTACTTCTGAATGTCCCATGTTGGTGTTACCTTGCAAAGTTGAATTGCACAGTTTTGCAGCGTTGATGGAGACGAGGCTTTTGAAGACGCTTTTTGTTTTTGGAGCACTTCTCTTGCAGATACCTTCTGATCACTACCGGACAACAGTCGGCAGCAGTGATGGTCTTAATTTGGGTCAAGGATCGTCACGTCTTGGTGGACAGCACTTTGGATCATCCGGGTCTGCCACTTAACAGATTTGTTCCATAACCCTCAGAATATTAATAAAAAATCAAAACTACCATTTTACTGCATCCAAGCTCAGCAGCGATGGTACGTCGTGAGAGGCCTTGCTTTTGCACCTCAGCAATCCTATCACCTTTAAAGAAATTGAGTTTTTTTTTTTTTTTGCCTTTGCCATCCATAAACATTGACAGGACAAGTACTTCATAAAAAATACAACTGAAGGCAAATTTTTTAATGCAAATTCTGGCTTTTAAATAGTGTGGTTTTAAGCCCAGTTTGTGCTTCACAGCAATCAGCCATTGCATCAGTGGTGTCCACATCGCGCAGTCTAGTTCATACAAACGTTGGCTGGTTTTGCTCGTGACTGTCCACTGTAACTGCGATGAACTTCTGAGTGGGTTTATGCTTTCAAGCAACGCAATTGTCTTCAGCGTTTATTTTTAACATGAAGGACATCTTGCTCATGCACTTGCTGTATCTGCGAGCATGCGAATGAGGGAGAGGAGGAAATGGTTTGTTCCTCCATTAAACAAAAGCAGCCAATACAGAGGCAAAAAAAAAAAAAAGAACTGAGTCGAATTGCTTTCTCTAGTCTAGTGCAAGATTATGAGATTTAAGATACAGTATATCTACAAGAGATATAAGATCTTGCCAGTAATCTAGTTGTCCGCTCTCACTGTGCCTGTGTGTGAAGTCAGGCATTCCTAATTTCTTCAGTTAAGTTTTCAAGCGGTCCTTAAATTTTTGATGAACATTCCTTTTCATTTAAATTGTCATTTTCAATAAACTGGTAACTAAATATAGTTCTTCTTTTGCTTCTCTTTTTTCTTTGCATTTTGAAGCTCTGCTTAGAAGCTTCCCGCTGTGATAAGTGGCCTTAGAATGTTGATAATTCATTTTCTTCCTTTTTTCTGTAGCTATGTCTTCTCATTTTAATGGCTACACACTGCATATTTATGCACTATGAGGTGCACTAACAACAGTATTTCAGCACAAAAAAGAGCAAGCAAACAAAGGGAAAAAAATCAAGTTGTAGTCAGTCTCTGGCTCGGTGTGCTTGGCTTGCATTCACCCACTGATGCAGCCTTCAGCTCTTCAACACCCACCTTCGCACCACTTGTCACTTTTTCATGGTTATTATCTCTCCACATATTATCTCTCCGCATTACCCAAACGAGAGATTTTGTGGAACACTGAGCAACAGATCAGACTGTGCGAATTGGAAACGCACAATAAAAAGGGCTTTGTGTTTTGTTAATTGCTCTTGTGAGGTGTTCAAAGCGCACAATTGTGGTTGAGTTGCACCACGGCTGCTGAAGTTACAAACAATTTGAGGGATAATTCACAGTAGTCAATGCAGGTCATAATTAGAAACACTAAAATGACTGTGTAATTAGAATTTTTACAGAGAAGGCAGTTTTCTTCAACTGTTAATCACAGAATTAGCTTGCTAGTTTAGTCCAATCCAAATTCATCCCTTTGCTCTACCACTTCTCCCTACCACTCCATTTGTAGGGGGATTTGTTGAAAGAAAGTGGTGTACGAAAACAGTTTTTCAAGGGCTACCCTTTATTCATGTGGGTGCGCTCTGAAGAACAACGGTTTACATTTAAATGTAAGTAATGACTTCTTGTTTTAGCAAGACATAAAACCGCTGTTGTTATGTATATTCAAGCACTGGAGGGTCCACGCTTACGTAGCTGAACTGCGACTTTTGGTGACATCATCAAGTGGCAGTGATGTCCGAATTCGGAGATACTATTTTTCTCATAACTCTCTGTTTTGGAGTGCTAAATGTAGGAGAAGGGAGAAGTGGTAGGGCGAAGGGAAGAATTCGGATTGGGCATTTGTGTCTGCTCCCATATGTTAGCTTTAACTGCCTGTTTATCACTGTTTCGGGGAAGTAAATTCTATTTTGCTGCACGCTGGCTTCCTTTAAATGTGTAGAACTGTCAAACAAAATTAATTCCAAAGACAAAACCAGAAGTTTTAAATGGAAACAAAGTTCTTTAACAAAAATCAACCAAAAGTTGTCTTCAAGCAGCATAAATTTGAAAAAAAAAAACAAAAAAACATCAAAACTCACCAATTACTGCACTAAAAACTAAAGATCAGAAAGGTTATAAACACAGAGATGCTTAACACTGCCAAAGACTTTTTTGGTGTGTATGTTAGAAGGATGTTCTAGCTTTTCATCATCTGAAAGGTGATGCTAATGAGGCAGTGTTGCTTCCCAACTTTAATCGTAGTGAACATTCATTGCTTTGCCTTCAGTGTTGTGACTGCAATGAATTGTGGGATAGGATTATCCTGTCCTTACAGAACAGGATGGTCTGGTGGATCCTCTGCTAAAGGAGATAAAAAAGGAAACACCAAAGCTTCTTCCCTTTACAAATTGCAGAATTTGACCTTCCTTTACAAAAGAGACACTGACTTTTAGGTCATTTTTCATCCTTCTTGCAGTCATGTCAGCTCCTCTGTATACTCTAATCATTTTGTTGCCAGTATGTTTAAGGTTTTTAATGCAAAATTTCCAATTCTTCTGTCCAGTTTTTAGTCATCATTTCAAGTATTTTTAAAAGCCTAGATAAATACATTTTTCCCATCTGACCTTACATCTCCTTTGCTTGAGTCCACTATAAATCTAAAATTTCTTAAAAAGAAAAAAAATGCCATGGCAACAACAAATTCAGCAAATGTATCTTGAAAGGCTCCAAAAGCACTCTGCATTTTTATATTGATCATTTTTAATCAGATGTAGTCTGTTTTCTAATTCTGAATCTTTATTGATCACGTTCAAATTTATGAGGTTTAAAACTGAGCGTGGTCTATTTATCATTTCTAATTACATAAATAATATGAAATTCCACCGATAGATGGCTGCCAGACCCAGGAAGCCAGCACCCAAGAGACATGGCTGCTGTTGCTGAGGGCCTGGTACTCCCCACCAGGGATGTGGTAGAAGACAGAAGATCAGGGATCCCACCTTGTCAAATGTGTGTGTGTGCATGTGTGTGTGTTGAAGTGTATATTATTGTGGGGTGTGTGTAATAAAGGGTTCAGTTAAAATTGTTGAGTAGGGCACTGAGAGGACATCTCCTGATTGCTTACAGTGATGTCCAAGCACCCTCTCACCAAAGGGCCAGTTTTCTTTCTTTCCCACATTCATGTTAAGAAGTGGATTCATTTTTTTAAAATGTTTGTTTGAAGAGTTTGTTTCCCCCAGTAATCCGGAACACATTTTCAGTCTTGAGTACACCCAAGTGGACTCTGGTCCAGGACCAGGAAATGCTCTCTGACCAATTTTTCAAGGTGGTCTGGGTTCGGACTGAGCTCCGGTTTGCTCTTGAGTTTTCTCAGTCTAAATAGGCTCCAACGACCGGTGTAGCCGGGAATTAAACAATGTATTCCAAGTAGCAGAGCAACAAAAAGACACAGCAACACATTAAAATTTGGTCGGATGGATGGAAGCTCATTAAAACAACCTTTAATGTGAAACCCATTGCTTCTGACACTGTTCTACAGACAATCTATATGTTATAAACATTGTCGTCGCTTCCTCAGTAACTGTCTTGCGGCATGCTTCCACCGTACCAAAGTAGCAGCAAAGTGTTGTACCTGACGTTGATACAGATGTTCAAAACTGGTCAATGAAATTTAAAATTTGAATCAGTGAACCATTCTGACACGTATTGCAAAGCGTAGGACTTCCATTATCCTCTCATTGCTTTGTGCCGCCCTCTGAAGGGACCTTCAGTCACATGGTTTTGTGACTGAAGAAATGTCCACTTGATGGCAGTCTGAATGCAGACCAAACATAAAGTTCAGGTCTCAATCCGGACCAAATTAAGCCGACTCAGTCCAGAAGAACTTTTCCGTTCTGAAAACACCCTTATATTTGGTTATCCAAAAATAAAACTCCCATGAAGAGCATTAAAAAATGTTGTTGTTGTTGTTTTTTTTTTTTTTTTTCAAACCACTGTTTCCAGTTTTAACTACAAAACAAAACAAAAGAGTTAAAGGAGGAAACTGTTCACAGATGGAGCCACATATACAGTTAGTTTTTGCCAATTGGAAGTGCTGACCTACTAAAGCTGACAGAGGGTGAACTAACAGTTTGGCAGCTCAGGCATGAAACAGCCAGTCATTTTAACAGTCTCAGTCTGTCTTTAACACCTGCTGAGGTCCTGTAAACACAAATGTATCTAAATGACTTTTGGTTCAAGAACTTTTTATTTATTGGTTGGTCAGCTGCAACCCAAGTTTTGATTTGAATTCAGTAATAGAGCAGGCCTCGATTGCTCACAGATAAACAAACACAGTGGAGGAAATATCATCTCAAAGCTTTGTGTTCTGGACTTGCTTGTTTCATTCCACCCTAGAACAATTATCTTTATAACTTCATAAAGCCTAGGAAATCTTCCAGATGCACTTTCCTGATGCAATGCTCTTAAAAACCACAAATGCTGGCCATTTTTTTAGGACCATGTGGAGAAAAGGACAAAACAATCTCCACGTGGACAGCATGAAACAAATTGGCTTCAGCAGTGAAAGCACAGCAGCTGCCATGCCTGGAAGCTGCACCAGCATCAACATTGCACAACAAAAAAGAGAAAACAGTTTCCTGGTCTAAAGAGTTTCAGTTACAAATTGGGCATTTAGTAGCTCAAGTCAGAAAATAGGATAATCAAAATAAGAGCATGGAACCTGAATGCATCGTGTCACAAAGCAAAGTTAACAGAACTCGGTTCATTAGAGCAGTTTCTCCAACTTTTTTCAGGCCATGGACCGGCTTAATGTCAGATAATATTTTCACAGACCTGTCTGTACGAGGCTAAAGTGAACAACCGATTTTTAACTTCTACATATCCTTAAGTTTTGAGGGTACAGTTAATCTTCATCCTCTGTAAAATATCTGCAGCTGTCTGACTTTAAGATGTGACAGATAAATACAAAAAAAACCTGGTATATTCTAAATATATTAAGAAACATGAATCCAGTGTTTGAGCAACTTTATTAGCAGCATCTTTGACAGCTAGTTGCTAAATATTTTGCATTATTATTATGGTGTGTGAGAACAACAGTCAAATCCCAAATAAATCCATATTTGTCATAAAGACTCCTGGTTTTTGTAATTAAATGCAGCTTTTATTTTTAAGTCAAAGGTTTGTCTTATGTTTCCTCACTGACTCTTCTGCAAAAAGAAACTTTCTGAATGTGTTAGTTTTTGTTAACTTTGCTAGCTTGGGGGTTTCAATTTAGCTGTCAGTGCAGTAGTTTTGAAAAAATAGCAGAAGAATTTTGACATTGGTTCAGGTTAAAAAACGCTGAATAAAATTTAAGGAAGGAAAAAACTGAAAAGTAAAGTAAGTCTAAAGCACCAGAGACTTCTTTCTATGATCTTTTATACTCATGTGCTGTTGATTCTCAGCTGGAAAAGTCTTGTTAAGTAGGTCAGAACCTTAAAATATCTGAGTCTTGTAACTGGCAAATGACAGGACCGTTACATCTAGAAGACAAGCAGAGTAGTAGATCACAGGACTAGGGTTGGGTGAGCATTGGGAGAGTTCCTTTAAGTGCAAGGTTCAAATTACTGTATGCAAAAAAAACGAGGTCCTGAATCAGTTCAAAATCAGTTTTTTGATAGGAAAGATCCTCGCTGAGTAAAAGATAGAATACTACCCGGGGTGTCTCCATTACAAAAAGGAACTTAAAGCAAAAGTGCAGCGAATGCAATAAGAGAGGAGGTCTGCTGCCTCCTTGATCTGCTTTAGCAGAGGATACAACAAACCACCCTGCCTGAAAGGACAGAGGATAAGACAACCCTACGATTTATTGCGGTCACAATTCTTAAGAGCACAGTAATACATGATTGTTTACATTTAAAAACGAGAAGAAAAGAGCAAAGGCTGATCTTATTGCAAAAGGTTTTCATGATACCAAAATATATTATATATTCCATTGGTGTTTGTTATTTTTGAGCCGTTTTTGATGCTGCAAAGCATATCGCTTGCTGTAAAGGAGTACATATGTTCATGTTCAGAAAAAAGATGTCAAGTGTAAAACCTCATTCACAGCTGCCCACACGAGATGAGAAAAAGTGGGAAAACCTGTACGGATCATCAGGAGCCCCAATGAAATATCATGGTTGTAGACCGCTCGGTGAGCTCGTAGAGCAAAAATGTTCATGCACATTTTTTTCTCCAAGTATGCTGAAGGCGACATAGCGAACATTTATACAATACACAAGGGTAAGTAAGGGCAAAGTAGGTGAGATACAGGCACCAGAGGTACTTGCGAGTGCAGTTCATGTGATAAGAACGCAATCCTTACTGTGCAGCCTGATTGATAGAAATGACAAAATTAGACAATCAGAGGGTGGTTTGTAACACTCTGTCCATGCAACATTTCTGTGTGGTCTGTAAGGAGCAAGTACTCACAACTAACTAATGACTACAGTGTGGCAGTGTACAACAACATGATCTTTATGTCACAGGTTTTGTATCAATACTTTACAATATAGCTGCCAACGTCCCTTAACGTGGCCATACAAGCCTCAAAAGAATGGCAAGACATGCCTACGATCCCCTACGGTGGGGTCATTCCGGTCCACAACCCTCCACGGAACAAGAAAATCCAAAAACCCGGTATAAGTCAACCCCAATAAGAGTGTATGTGACCAAGCAACATTCAAAACGGGCTCAGAAACACATGTTCAAATGACTGCTTTTAATAAAAAGTCAGTATACAGTATAAGCGAGTAATTCACATTTCGGACTTTTGCGTTCCATATGCCCACATCTTTGCAACTGTTTTCAGGTTCTATATACAAAGGGTGTGGCATTTGAACATGTCTTGAAAGTTAAACCAGTTGAACTTTGACACATCAAGGACGTGTAGGTAGGGTCCTTTTCAATACACTGGAGTGTATGATGTGACACCAAATATTTTATATATCAGAATAAAGCTGTACAGACAAAGCTTGGCACAAGATTTGTGAGATTTGCACCGGTTCAACATTGAGCACTAGTTCTTGGACATGCATTCCATGCTTGGTGGGTAAGTAGTGAAAAGCTTAAGTTTGTGTCTCTAAAAATGCAATTTGGACAACAACAGCAGCTCGTGTGATGGTACAACAATTCCTCCAATGTACAATGTATAATGTACAATTCTTATATTTAAACAGAGAGAAGGACAAGCAGTTTCACAACATGAGTTGTGTTGCAGTGTTTTTGCTGAAAAGAAAAACATAAAAGAGGCCTTCACCTTTCTAATTCACTAGAGAGGGGAAATAAATGTCAACCAGAAAGACCAGAAGCATGAAGACCATTCCTGGGCCATTAAAAGATTTTCATATGTCCCCACTTGAGTGAGCTGCAACCTAAATGTCAATAACATTTGGCTTTTAACCAGCGAAGCCATATGATGACCCAAAGTGTTCTTGTGTTGCGCATTAACTCTAGAGTATGACCTTTCAGCCATGGAGGTACAGTCTGACCTTACCCCTGTAAAGCAGCAGTGACAAACCGCATCAGCTGGAGAAGAAGCTGTTCTCCTAAATTGGACCTGTCACCCGCGCTAACATCCAAGTCCTTATGCAACCCCTCCGTGTTTCATGAGATCACTAGGAGTCTGAGCGGGCGGCAGTGATCTCAGTGGAGGGCAAATGGATTCGTGGAAAAAAAACCAAGGTTTACATAACCGACCCACTTTGAACCTCTTTCATGAGGCTTGTGATGTGGGCTGACAGCTTCAACAAGTCCACTACAGAGGGAATTCATTTCTCAACTATTTCCTGCAGTTGGTGCGACTTGTGGCCTAAGAGAGTTGTATTCTCAAGCTGTTAATACCAGAGGACACCCATGTTCTGAATGCTCTGCCATGACACCGACTTGCTTTGGTCCAGAGAGGGCTGCCTCTGTAATTCTCCACATTTTTGGCCTGATGGATTTAGTGACGGAAGGCAGAAAGCTTTTGTCACTGCTACCTTGTTGCACAAGGTTCTGGGGTTCTTTACAGTCTTTGCTTTTCAGTTCAGACTGTTTCACAGCTTTTTTTTCTGTTTTCTGTTTTCTTTCACAAACAATTGTTCCTTTAAGATCACTCTGATTAAAATTGTGTTTTTAACACAGAAAGGTTTCTTGCTACACTTTTGTGGTGATGGAGGCCATAAAGTAAGAAAATAAAACTTAAAATTGCATTTCTGAGTACTTCTTTATTCAGATTGTTTTGAATCAGAAGGAGATGGAAAATGCAGTTCGCAAAACAGCCTGATAATTAAAAGACCAGTGAGAATGCCATCGGAGTGGGGCTTTAAAGCTTATTCTGCTAATGCATTTTTGACCTTTACATTCGCATTTCTTTTTCACATAAAAACTTCTGATTCACTCATCTAACCCATAAATGCCTCTGTTTTTTTTTCCAAAATCACTGGAATAGAACTCCATCACAAAAACCTGAAAAATCCAAATTTGGTTATTTGTCAGGGCAAAAGCATTCTACAAAAAAACTGTTATTTGTATTTGTTGTGCTCATCATATTATGGTAAGGTAGATATCTTGTTTTCTCTGAAACTATTTCCTCCTATGTGCGACCTTGGGTTAAATCTTTTGTTCTGATCAAGTGCTACCAACTAAAGTGGTAAAAAACACATTTTTTGTCACTGGAAACACTTTTAGTTCAGGATTTTATTCAGTGCACATTCTATCACATTAACATGTTATATATATATATATATATATATATATATATATATATATATATATATATATATATAGATAGATAGATAGATAGATAGATAGATAGATAGATAGATAGATAGATATTTATAAATGTGTGTGTGTGTGTTTCATTTTCATTTAATTTTTTCATTTCAATTTCAAATAACATTCAGCAAAACATAAACTACTGTAGAAGAAGATGATGTTAAATATATGTTCATCGTATTTCACATTTTCACAAAATTATGATGAATTCTAGAAAAACAAAAGCAACTATTTATTTAGCATTATTCATTTAATTTCTCTGAGTTTTGATAGGATTTCTGCATTGTATACTTTGTACAGTTTTAGTAAGTATTTTTAAAAGTCCCACGATGCCTCATAGTAAAACAAAATCTTTCTTTTTTGTTGGATCAATCCTGTCAAAGAAATCCCAATCACATCTTGTCACAATTACCATTCATCAATTGACCGCTCTTGATTTTGTGTTAGAATGTTCTTTATTTATTGCTTTTTGTGGAGTGTGGGGGACATAAACCTTTCCAAACGTACAACCAAAAACCTCATCCAACAACATTATGATTTTACTAGAAATGAAATGATGGAGAACAGAGATAAACAACCATTAGCAGAACAATATGGTATTGTCAATTAATAAAATAACACATTTCCAAATGACACCCCTTCCAGGACAACACAATGTTCTGTCTTCTTCGTTTTCTTTTCAGCATCAATGGCAATTATTCAATGCGCAGGTCTCAGAGTCGCTGTGGTTTTATCAATGCCTTGATGAGTTAGTTCTATCATTGATTAAATCTTGCCATGGATTTTATCCAAGCCTTATCACGCCCAAAGGTAAGTTTAAGCCCTCTTGTGAGAAAAGGGAAAAGGAAAACCGTGGCAGACACTTAAAAAGTTCTTTTGAGTGTCTTATTAAAACTATTGTGTGTTTGGAAATAAAAAAGGTCTTACTGGGTATTAAGATTGGGGTTTGTGAGAGAAAGTTAGATATGATATAGATATAGAAAGTCCTTTGTTTCATGTTAGCATAGTGTTTTGCCAATGGTACAGAAGAAACCCTCTAAATTGAGGTAAATTAAGATGCTTAGGGTTTGTTTTATTCTTCATGTGTCTAGTTTTTATGATCAAGAATTCTCTCATAGCAGTGAGCTGCAGCTGACAGCCTTCCCTCATGGATTTGCTGATTGCTGCCTTGAGTAAGGAGAATTTCTAATGCTGACTTATGTCCACTCAAGACAATAAAAATGAACCAAAGAGAAGATAAGAGTCAATCTGTTAATTTTAGTAAACACTTTGCCTGTATGATACATATACTGCAGTTAAAGATTTTTTGGGGTTTTTTTTGGCTTAAAGGCGCCTCAGTTTTCATTTTGTTTTCATTTACATCATCATGGCTGCATCCTGTTTCCTTTATATTGTGTTACTTTTCAAATCTTTTTAATTGCTGTGGTACATTTGCCTGCTAAGGAACAATTAACACCACATTATAGCACTGACTTGCCTCAGTAACAATTAGTTTTAACTGGACATTATTTTACTGGAGGCCGTTTTGTACTAAATTAGACCAAACAGAGGCCTCTGTTCAGGTCACAGTGAGGCTTTGCTGTATAAAGTGCATTAAAAAAAAGACCTATTCCTGTTGCTGTTGCTTTTTTATGTAACAGCCTTATCCTGCCTTAAGTTACTGAGGAAGACTACTAATTGAAACAGGGTCTCTAGCTGCACAAAAAGTAAAATGTAGAGGGATTACAAAGTTGTTTGTCCATCTTTATTTTTTTACTGTCACTGTTGGATGAAGCAAAAGTCTCTAAAAAATGTGTGGAATTTGTTCCATTGATGGTAGTAAAAAAAAAACCTCACTTGGTACTTGCAGTCCTTCGCTCATTCTAAAGGATAAAAAGGAATTATTATTATTATTTTTTTTTTTTTTTTTTTTTTTTTTGCAATAAAACTATTATTTTGGGTTTCAAGAATTGTGATTCAATGTAGACACATGTCAGGACCCCCCCAGAGAAAAAAAACCCCAAAAACTTGTACACTGAACTGTTTCAAGTAGTATTTCAAGTAGCAATAGTATTTCAAATTTGTTTAAGACCCACCTTAAATAAAATTTTAGTTTTTTTTTTTTGTTTTTTTAATATGTTTAGTGTGTGATTGGGACTGTTACTATAAAGCGCTTTGGGCATTCAAGGAACGTAGAAAAGTGCTATACAAGTATACACCACTCACCATTTGTTGCCTTGTTTCATGATGGATAACAAATGGTAAAGCATTTAAGATTAAAACTGTAGTTCTGAGTATTTCTGTGCTCAAATCAGGACCAGATGAAAAACCACTGTTTGAAAAAGTTTCCAGTTGTGATGCAGCAACTGAAACGGGCAGGCCAAAGTCTCCCTGCTCCACTCCATTCTGATGCATCGACTTGCAGACAAAAAGATACACCGACATTTTCATTTTCCTCGCCAGAGTTAACATCTGGCTCAAAACTGTATGGCTGGACAGGTCTGATATGGATCACTATTTTTGTTGCATTGCTAATGTTAGCTTCGGGTTGTGAGTGACTATATGCTAGCAGAACATCATGGAAACAAAGAAATGATGGCATATCAGTTGAGGCTTACTTTCGCATCAACAACGCTGCCCACAAATTCAGAGGTGAATTTCTAATCATCTACTGCTGTGCAAACTTTGTCCTAGAAAAGGATCCAAGTTTTTTTTTTTTTATTTTGCCTAAAAACAGCATGATCATAAAAGACCACTGGAAACACTTTTACAATAGATCACAAGAGGACTGGAGTGGAACTTCAATGTTTTGAGCATAATTTTTAACAAAATAGTTCCATGTGTTAAAATTTTGACTTTGGTTCATCAGTGGGGGCTTTGAGCTATAATTCACACAAGTGCTGTACTTCAGTGATCCAGACAAAAGCAGCTTTTGTGCTGGGAGAGAGCTTGCCTCGTGTGTGCCTGCATAATAAAGGTGCCGGTTTTCATTCCTGATGGGATTCTTGATCCTGTAAGCATCTACTCTGCAGCTGCTGCGCACAGTCACTCATTAAGGCGGTGTAAAGGAGCAAAATATGACCTTTTTAGAGTATTGGAGGAAGTCTGAGAAGCAGGAAACAACCCTAACAAATATGGAAAAAAAATCAGAAGAACCACTGAACACTTTTGTGTAGTCAGCTTTGAAAGATCATAAGAAATGGAAACTCCCTCCTTTTAAATGAGTTAAAATATCTGATTTGTCATATTGTAAAACTTTGAAGGGCATTATTGTGCTTATTCGATTGTCAATTAAGGAATAAAGATATATTACATCAATTATTAGTACTTTAATCTTATTATATTTAACAAATAAATTGTTTTCACAAAAAATGGACTGTGACAAGTAGTTTCCTAGATCGCTTATATTGCAAGAAATATGTTCGATTAACTCGGATCCAACCCTCTGAACCCAAAGCCAATAAATAAAGAAGTTTCATTCATCCTTAATAGAATGATTTATAAATGCGTATTTAGTCTGTATCAAGTAAATAAAGCAAGACAGACAACAAACTATTTAAATTAAGGGCAACATTGTCGTTGATGATAAAAGTTGATAAGATACTGACATGTCCATCATATTTCATTTGCAGGACACAGATCGTTTCTACTGTCTTGCTGTTGAGATAAACTGTGGGAAAATGTATGTCCACCTGGTTTTTCTAAGTTTCTGTTGCTCTGGTTACCAAGTGGCGTTTGGGCCAGCGCAACAATATAGAACTTTTAGGCCAGGGATAGGCAACTCCAGGCCTCGAGGGCCACAGTGTCTGCATGATTTTCTGATATCCAAGTTCCACTCATGACTGATTACCTGGTTCAAGTGTGTCCAGCCAATTAGAACATGTCAGAGCATGGTGTGCTGGAAAACATGCAGGAATGCAGCCCTCGAGGCCTGGAGTTGCCCATCCCTGATATAAGCTATTTGACCAGAGCTTCTTTTCTAGGTGTCTATTATCACTTCTTAATGGACACCCTGGAGCCAATCAGAATAGAGTATTCACCTGGACATAGTAAAAAGAGAGTTTAATGAGATAAGCAATAATCCTGTAGCTTTGGTTCAATTGGGGGTCTTGGGACATCACTGGGTCAGAAACAGACAAGAACAGGAAATAAATGCTTGAACATGATGACAGCGCAACGACAAACTTTCAAAGAAGCAAAGTGGATGCGAGATTTAATTGCAGCTCAGTCCTGGTGAAGGTTTTGAGGATGATTAGGGTCCCGGCTGCACCAAGAAACTGTGACGATGGAATATTCCTCTTTGTCCACAGAAATGCCAGCAGGCAGGGGGGAGAATTTGTTGAGCTGCTCCATATCTGTCCTTTAATAACTTCTGAAAAAAATAATAGAAGTCCGTTCATAGTGTGCCCTTAATATAGTGGGAGTTACATACTAAAAGTAACTTGGTGAAATCTGCAAAGTAGGGTTCTAGATGTTTTAGGGCTGTAAAACTCCTCACTACATATATATTTTATATATGTTATTCACTTTTCTCAGACAGATATAGAAAAACAAGTCCAGTATCGTAGAATGAAAACAAAAATCTTATCAAAGGATCAAGGATCAAAGGTTGATTCAAATTTAGCAAACTGCCTGTATATTTTGTACAGGCTACACAAAACTAATGAGATTGATTGACAAGGTTAACAGCCAATCAGAACACACACAAAAAAGCATGCAAACTTGCATTTGAAAAACTAATGAAAGGTGAACCACGAGATGGGGAGGGACCAGTGTAAAACACAGCCCTAGACTTATAAAATCATATATGAAAACATACGTCTGGTGTGTAGCTGTTTTTTAAGATAATAATTTGTGTGCTGACTTTTAACACTTTAGCATAAGAAATGTCATTGGTGACACCTAAATAACATCCCCTCTTTGACCTACCCAAAGTCTTCAACCCATCAACATAAGCTGCTTTTCTCTGCCAGAGAAGAAGCTACTGTAAAGTGTTGTGTATCATCACAAAGCTGCTTTTCTTCAGAATTCGCTGGAATTAGGCCAATTACGTTAACAGTAAAGTTACAGTTGTCCACAGAATGTAAGCACTAGAGCTAAAGCCTCTGTGTTAATACAAAGTCTTAACACACCATCTCCATTGGGTAAAAATTACAGACGTTTATTCTGTAGATTGACATAATGCTTTTATTTTTGTAGACCTCTACTCAAACTTTCTTTAGAACGGTAGCTATAGACACCAGATTTGTCTGTGTTGCTCTTTTGTCTGAATCTCTGTCTTCGGAGCTTCTATTTTGGTCTGCCTCTCAGTCCAACATGTCAGTCTGCACAGGAGGGGACTGGCAAATCCAGTCTTTCGCCACAGGGAGGAAAGCGAAGGGCTGGCTTGTCTAGCCAGAACCCCACAGAGACGTTAGCCCCACAGGTACATGCTAATGAAGGCAGAGAAATCAATATTCTTCACATCTCCCCCTCAGTGACACACACATCTGCATCTGTTTCTTGTAAGAATCATCTCTCCGCTCTCCTCTGTACTCTTGAGATGCAGCTTCAGCTCCGCTGTTAATTACAATACTCATTCTGAGACTTTTTTGTCAGTTTTGTTTTTTGCCATTGTTGTTTGTCAGCTGTTGAGTCTCTGTGGTTTCCAGACTGAAACCACAGCTTCATGGAGTTTTAAAGAAAGGGTTCAAGATTTGTAAAAACAACAAAAGAGAAATGTTGAATTTTTTATGGTCAACCTAAGGTGTGAGAAGCCAAGTTAGAGGAAAAAATCCTGGAGTAAAACAGAAAAGTGCTGGAAAAATAAAAAATATTGGTTCAAAATGTTTTGCTTTTTCATGATGATTTGAATCAAATACCCCTCCATTACATGGCGCTGTCCGTGGTGCTAAAACATGAAAAATAGAAGTAAGGGATCAAACTTAAATTAAAATGTGCCTGGTCCTTCATGCACCTGATTATAATCAGGTTATCGGCTAGTTTAAACAAAACATTAGTGGAATTGGTTTGTTATATCACACAAACAGCTGCAGCTGTCTTCAGAAATCACCAAAGCTGCTAATGCTTCCATGAACTGCTGATTCCAATTGCCCTTTGTTACGTGAAAACTGACTTTTTGTTACATAATCAAACAAAGGGCTTTAATTTTTTTTAAAAAACTGTTGGACAAATTTATACTATATTCCAGATCTACTTAAATTCTTTTCACAAGACCAATTCACACCCAAGGTCATTTTAGGGTCATGCACCAAAGCTCTCATACTGAATCAGCAAAAAAAAAAAAAAAAAAAAAAAATTCTTTATCCAAATTATTTTGAATAACTTGGTGAAAAAAAATTTTAAAAATAGTTTTTTACTAACTTGGAAAATACGCTGGGTGGGCCACAAGTTCCCTGCTTTGCTCTTTTCTGATGAACGAAGCTAATCTTTTTTCTTCTTTTAATCTTCTTTATTTTGTTCTTTTTTACGAAAGCCTTTAAATTGCAACAGGTGTAGCTTGCGGGGCGAGAGGTTATGGAGGGTTTGGAGGAGAGCCAATGCGTGCAGGCATCAGCCGCATGCAGACGGCCGGGGGACGAGCGGCTGCTCAGACGTTGTTCTGGAGTTTTAGTCATAAGTTTGAGTTGTTCTGTTCTGTTAAAAATGCTCTTTTGGTCAAGTGTTTCACCAGCAGCTTTTGCATGGAGCGTCAAAGTAACCTGATTTTTTTCTTCTTGTGTATTAGTAATAGGTTTGATAGTTACATGTTGTTGTGGTATTTAAGTTTTTTTTTTTTGTTTGTTTGTTTTTAATGAGGTGATCTTATAATAGTAAATAAACTTGTTTTTAATTACTCCTGGCAAGACACTAAATCAAGAGCCCGTATGTGCTTTATCAGTCTGTAAAAATATAACACTGTCATAGCTTAATTGTAAAAAATTAAAAGCCAGATGTTTAAATACATGGCCTAATGGCCATAATAAAAGACTATTTATTTAAAATGTGTGGTGAGATTTTGGAGCTCCTTCTCAGTTTTGTCAAACTGGACCAAATGGTTCTTTTACAGGTTGCATAGCCCTGGTTTAGCTGTTGCATTAATAACATAGTTCAAAGTGCACAAAAAACACTTTTTACACATATACACACTGTGTATACTGGCAGTGGAATATTTAAAATGAATCCATATCAGACTTTAACAACCTGTCCACACATGTCAAATAAAGCGTTAATGAATCAAACTGATATTTAAAAAATAATTCAAACTCAATTATTGGTGGGAAATCTGAATTTGAATTATTCTGCTCCAGATCTCATCTCATTAATCCTCCCTGTCATGAAATCCAGAATTAAACTAAAAACCTTCAGGCTGGCTTCTTAAAAATAAATAAATAAAAAAAGTGCCTAAAGAGCCAGTCTTTTGAACAGCTCTTTGAAATGATCTAAACGATTTGGCTCCCATAAAAGAGCCATAAATCCCACCTCTAATTGTGAGTCAAATGTTCCCCAAATAGAAAATTTCTAGCGAAAGTCTATCAACACATAATGCCCAGTTATTGTTATGAAGAACAGCAAGTGTATAATAATTACAGAAGACGTCATGTTATGTTTCAAAATCCGTCCTTTTTTTTCTCAACTGCTTTTAACTTTTTGGTAAACCATCAACAAACTATTAGAAAAATGTATTAGTATCCCATGATCTGTACGTGTACACAGGTCAATCTGTCTGGAGTAAAAACTCCACCAAACTTCATGAGGTTTTGGTGAAAAATCCAAACGCAGGACTGCAGGGATAATGTATGCTGGGAACACATTCATTTAAAGAACCTCAAACATATATATATATATATGTGTATATATATATATATATATATATATATATATATATATATATATATATATATATATATATATATATATATATATTGATAATTCATTGTAAATTTGCATCAAATTGGATAATTCTGGAATGATTAGGAATAAAAGAAGGAGTGGGAATGAACAATTAACAGAATAATACGAGCAGGAAAAAAATCTACAGTAAAAAGAAAGCAGAAATCAAATTACTTATACTATGGATAACCAGATTTGAAAAAAAAAAGACAAATATAAAAGAATCAAACCAAAAAAAGAAAAATTCTCCAGTCAGCGACCTTGACAAAGACACAGAGCTGTAATCAGATTATGAAACAGATGCAACATTTAATCCGTTTGTGCCAGGTAAAGTGCTGAAGCAGCCTTCTGTATTATGCTTTTCACTTTCAGCTGGTTAGGCAGTCAGAGTTTATTATGACTTTTGCATCATCAAATCCTCTGCAAGTGATGCAACCTTTCACCTTACATGGTATGAATAATTTTTTTCAATGTGGATTTAAAAAGAAACCTCATTCATATTTAGATATTTATTTTATGCTAAAAAATATTTTTTTGATTGTAGATTTTTTTTATGAGACAAGAAATAGATGCAAAAAAGGAATGAAATTTTTTGAATTTATAAACTTTTATGCCCAAGCAACCTTTTTTCTTTTTTGCTAAATCTGTCATCTTTTTCTTGTTTTTAAATACAAACAAAAACCTAATCAAGACCCAAAACTTTCCTGACTAAATGCCTTTCCTCCTCTGCATTTTCCCCTCACACCTGCCTGTCTCTCAGAACATTTTGTTCCTATATGTGTCAAAGTGTAGGAAAACGTTGTCACATATCTCATCCCATCATTATGCTGCATGAGAGCCGAGGCTCCCTTGCGACTTAGTTACAGGGAAGAGAATGCCACAGAAGATTAGAACACGAGGAAGCGGAGTGGGTATCAGTAACGGGGGCAGAGGGTGCGATGGATAAAAGATGAATACAGATTAAGAATGGCAAAACGTAGAGCCAAACAGAAGCAAGAAATGAGGAGGGGTAGGAAATGAAAAGTGGAGGTAGATTGATGCTTCAGCTGCCGGTATCTGACAAAAATCTGGCTGATTATCAGGAAATTTGAATAATTCCCCTTCGTTTCATCTCTACAGATAAAGGAATCATGACTTTTCCATGATAACACTTAAGCGTTAAAAAAAAGGCAAACCTATAAGCTATATGTTATTGTTCACTCTGTCTGTGTGCCACACGTGACAGGGGTATTGCTCTTTGAGTTGTAGCATCAAATTCTCCTCCGAGCAGGAAAGATTGGATCCGAGGGACAAAAGAGCCCGATACTGATCTAGTTTTAAAACCTGAGCTTATCAGGGACTTTCAGCATTGTCCACTGCTCATTTAAAGATTCATTTGTTTCCAGCCAAATTGATCAGAGAATTGATTCATTTTGGGATGTCTTTATACATTTCTAGCTGATCTGACATTTTGCTGCAAAAAGTGGAAGCCTTCACTGTGATTCTTTGTTTTCAAGCTGACTGATTTATTTAAAAATATATAAAAATCTAGCAATCTTGTTTCTACATGCCTGGATGAGAAAGAAATCTTGTAATTAACCATTTGAGCAAAAATGGAGAGGCAGATAGGAGTCATGGGGTTTTCAGTGAATGAACAGGTGGAGATGTAGCTGAGTTTAGCCTGGAGACAAGCTGCAAGACAAGGACAGGTCCAGAGGGGTGGTGAGACAGAGGAAGGAGGGCAGCAGGAGATGAGGACTGGAAGAACAGATAACAAGGCTGCCGGTGTGACAGAACAGGTCGAGCGCAGAGTCAGACAACAAAGAATGCTGAGAAGAGCGAGTGGTAAATGAAGCAGTTCGGAGCACTGCACCTCTGACGAGTCAGCTGGGCTGATGGTTGCAGAGCTAGAAACTGAATTTCAAGATTTTGACAGAGAAAAAAATACTTGTAAAATACTGTCTTGTTTGAGTTGTTTGACCACCAATTATGTGAAAATCAATATTCACATTGCTCTCGTCAATGCCCATTAAAGCGGCCACTTCTAATGAGAAGTCGGTGTAAACTTACATTTCAGGCTTTTTTTGCATTCAAAACTCTTGGGTTCACGTGTAACTACTAAAGTTTCCACAACCATTTTTGTGTTCTACGTACAAAACGCTCAGCCATTGAACTCACATTGAAATGCAATTGAACCAAACAGGGACTCAGATTTGGTAGTGACCTATGGAAGCCTTTGCATTTACTTCATAAAGGGCCAACCTTTTGAAAATGTATCATGGAAGAGAAATTAATAGATGCCATTTGTGCCTGAAAGGTATTAAATGACAAGTTTTCCATATATTGGAATAGAGTTGATGGCTGACAGGTCCTGGATGATGAGTCAGACAAAGAGCAGTTCACAACCCCCTTTATGAGAAGAACAACCATAGATCTTGTTACAGCGCCCGGATTGGCACTACCGGGGCCCCACCCTGGAGCCAGGCCTAGGGCTGGGGCTCACAGGCGAGTGCCTGGTGGCCAGGGCTCCTCCCATGGGCCCCGGTTGGGTAAAAACCTGAAGGCTCAACGTGGGATCACTCTCCTGTGGGCCAACCACTTGCAGGAGAGCACAGAGGGGGCCAGAGCAATGTGGTTTTGGTGGTAGTCGAGGGAAAGTGCCTCAGCGGCTCCCCGGTCATGGAACTTGGCTTTTGGGACATGGAACGTCACCTCTCTGGGAGGGAAGGAGCCTAAACTTGTGCAAGAGGTACCGGCTAGATATAGTTGGGTTCACCTCTAGGCACAGTCTTTTATTGTTGGACTTCTGTGCTTGTCATGGTTTGTCCATAACAAACACTATCTTTGAGCACAAGGGTGTCCATCAATACACGTGGCATCAAGACATCTTCGAAAGGAGATCAATGATCGACTTTGTAGTAAGTCGACCTTCGGCCCTGTCTTGGACACTCAGGTTGTCCACTGGTCACTGCCTGGTGGTGAGTTGGATTCATTGGTGGGGAAGGAGGGTGGAAAGACTTGGCAGACCCAAACCTACCGTTAGGGTCTGCTGAGAACATCTGGCTGAGCCCTCCGTCAAGAAAGTCTTTTTAACTCCCACATCTGGGAGAGCTTCAAACAGGTACCGAGGGAGGCTGGTGACATTGAGTCTGAATGGATCATGTTCTCCACCTCCATTGTCTCTGCTGTTGCGCGGAGATGTGGTTGCAAGGTCTCTGGTACCTGTCGTGGTGGCAACTCCAGAACCCGGTTGTGGACATCGGAAGTAAGGGATGCCGTCAAGCTAAAGAAGGAGCCCTATCAGATCTGGTTGGCTTGTGGGACTGCAGAGGCAGCTGATAGGTATCGGCAGTCTAAGCGAGCTGCGACCTGGACTGTTGTGGAGGCAAAAACTCAGTCCTGGGAGGAGTTCAGTGAGGCCACGGAGAAGGACTATCGGTTGGCCTGGAAGAGATTCTGACAAACAGTCCGGTGCCTTAGGAAGGGAAAGCAATTTTCTGCAAGCACAGTTTTAAATGCAGGTGGTGAGCTGCTGACTTCGACTGGGGACTGGGGATAAAACAAATAAATTACAAAAAATAATCCCAAAAAAGACAAAAGCAGCGGTCTTATTCTAAAATAAAACACAAGAGAGGCCATTGATCATTTACATGTTCATAATATTATGCTAACACACTGTCACAACCTTAAGGAACTCAAACTCACGGAGTCACAGTTGATGGCAATTGGCCGGCTCTGACAGGCACGGCCTAACCCACGGGCAACCCTGACAATGTTGTCTCCCCTCTGTGCAGAACATGCTTTTTAAAAAATTACACATTGTAGACAACAGCAAAAAAATTGAACTGTTCTGGAACAGCGGTATATGGAAATAAAAAAAAACCAAAAAAACCTCACGTCATCCTGCAGCTCCGCAGGCTTGCAGATCTCCACCCTAGTCTTGCTAGTTAAGAGCTCAAAGAACTTTGCAGCTTACTTCAGGGTGCTGCCACACGCCATCATAGAGCTCCGTAACTCTTCAGAAGGCCAGCTAACAAGACCTTTTTCACTCTAAAAGTGCAGCTTATTTCTGTACCCCGCCACATGTGGGGCATGTGCCAAGCCAGGATCATCAGGCCGTCGTATTGTGATATCCTCCCACCCGTGACAATGTACTGACTTGTGAACTTTGAGTCTCAACAAAAATAATAGCGCCACTTACTGGCCCCTCACGGCATTACTTATTTTAGATAGGTGTAGTTCACTTGATCCGATAACTTCACTCTATCTGTAAACTATGTTGGCCCTGAAGTGTAAATCAAATACAATATTTCAAAGTAAAAATATAAAAATACAAATGACAGTTAAAAAGGGTAAACAAATAAAACTACAACATTAAATAAAAAAAATCTAAACACAGTTTCAGAAACCAAAACAAAAAAAGAAATGTCAAAAATATGAAACAACATAAAAAAACTGGAAAAGCTAGGTACTATGGGACATCAATGATTGGATGAGGACGTTTGAGTTTTGAAGAAGAGGGAAAGCAGAAGGATGTTTTCCCTGAACTGTAGTGTAGAGTTGATTGTAGAAACACTAAGCTTTTGTGGTGTCTGTGGAAAAAGCCTAAAAAATGTTTTCTGTCAGAAGATGATGCCATGCCAAATAATTTTTGGTTAAAAAGTTGACAAATGTCATCCAGTCAGTGATTTCCCACAATAACTACCTTTTCCTGTTTTTCATTGTGTTTGATTTTTTAAAATTTCCTTTTGATTTCTTATTCATTAATTTTTTTTATTTTGATTCTTTTTTTTTATTTCATTTTGGTTCTTGGAATTTAGCTTTGATTTAGCAAATGCTGCTTTTTTTGGTTTCTCTTGCTTTTTCTTGGGAAGTGCTGAATTGGAATATGTTTTTGCGTTGTACTTCAGGTCCATTGTAATAAGTAATCTGCACTGCACTTTAACAAAAAATTGGAACAATCAAAGTTTCCATGGAGAGCCAGAAAGCGGTTGGTTCCCCCGAACACTGTCAGTTCATGCATTTATAATAGACATGGAAGTGTGTGGTGAGAATTCGACTTCAACCCAGTGAAATGTTGTGAAAAGACCCAAATTCTACCTGAAGTTCAAAACCAGCTAAAACCTTTGTTCCGTAATGAAGACAAAGACACAAACTGTTTGGATTTGGTCTAGTTACAGTTTTGAATATTTCAGGGTTTATCCTCTCAGGCTCCCTCCTCCCTGCGGCCTGTAAGGTGATTAAGTATAATTACACTCACCTGTCACCCCAAGTATGAACTGCAGGAGTAACCTGATCACCTCTACTGGACTAGTGTCAGGTATCCTGTGACCTCTGAACCCTCCTCAACCTAGTGCATAACCTCCTATGGAATACATCCATTCTGACGTGGAGAAAAGCAGCTTTTCATTTCAGCTTTGCACCAATATGCACATTGCTAACGTAAAATGTTGCATACTGCCGCAAAGCTGTCTTTCTCAGTGACAGCTGATTTATCTTGATCGAGTGACCGCACCACTACTGTAAAGTGTTTTATATCAGTGCAAGGTTGCTTTTCTCTGCTTCAGAATCCGCTGGAATTACTCCAATTGCCTCAATTGTTAAAGAAATATGGTACTCGAAAGAATGTCAACACTGAAGCTATAAAACCCAATTCAATGAAATTGATGTTCTTTGTGTTTTTAGCCTGTTTAGCATTTCTCTCATGATGGAGGACAAATATAAAATGATCTAAGATTAAAGCTGAATTTCTAAGCTTTTCTTCATTCAAATTATGTTGGATCAGGAGCAGATGAAAATCTACCAGGCACAGGATGTCTATTAGATACCTAATATTCATCTACTGTCTACAGGACATCTAGACAGCTCTATTTGCTACTCTATTAGATGTCTACCAAAAGTGTCCTGAAAGTTATCTGCAAATGGAGGTCTACTATACATCTATTGGTAGTCATTTAATCTTTGGACATTTTTAGATGTCTATTACAGTATATTTTAAACATAGCTAGTTAAAATACATTCAGCAATTCACATCATTTATTCATCTTCAGGGCCCACTGAATCCTTTTTAGCGTCACACGTTTGCTGGTTCCAACACAGTTACTGTTCAAGGTAGAGTACATCCTAATCAGATCACCTGTTTGTCACAGGGCCACACAAACACCCAGGAGCAATTTGCAGACATTAGCTAACCTATGAAACATGTTGAATGTGGGAGAAATCAAGGAAAAAAAACCCTGAAGAGGAAGAACATTCAAACCACACAGAAAGGTCCCTGCAGGGATTTGAACCAGGTTCTTCTCACTGAAAGGTGACAGAGATAATTACTATTACACCATGCAGCCTTTTTATTCACAGACAACTAGTAATGGCAACGTTCTACACTTCAAGTAGTAGAAAACATTTCTACTGAAATGTACCTGGGGTTCAATGTCTCAGAAACTTGCATTAAAAAAACAATCCAACATAAATATTTATGTTTAGATTTTTAACTTGTCATATAACTGAACAAGAAGATGGTAAAAAAGCTTCTCATTGGTCAGAGTGGATTATTAGAATGAGCTTAACAGAACATTTTCTTATCTTCTGCTGTACAACAGTGTCTAGTTGCTGTTCAGAGGCAACGTTCTTTAAGCTAAGACTTGCATTTACATGTATAGATTAGGAGGAAGAAGTGGCTTCCACACCACTGGATTCATGTTTATTTGCAATAGTAGAAGGAGAAAAAGGATGACGACAAACCAAAATGACAATGATAGAAACATGTTTGACTTGGCTTTTCTAGTTTATATCTAGTAAATGGTTAAAAACACTCTTATAGACATCTCAAAATATCCAAAGAATAGATGTCTACAGGTAGATGTGTAGAAGACCTCTGAATGCAGAACATATGAATTGATGTTTATCAAATGCCTAACCCATATTTATCTGAGCTGCCATCTGGCTCAAAACTGTACAGCTAGGTAGCTCCAATTTTTCTCACTATCTTTTTTTCTACACTGCTATTTTAAAATATATAGTGTATGTAATATATAGTGTATGTACATGTAGTGGGAATTTATAAAGTTATGCAAACGTTAAACACTTCATAATATAATTATAACAGACTATGAATCGGAATCTCATGATTACCTTCTAAAAAAAAAGACATGCCTGATTAGGTGCAATCTCATGGCTGAAATGTAAAAGGTTGTGGTTGGGTGAATTGATGCATTACAATTGTGCAAAATGTAAAATCTTAGTTGTTTTCGGCTAAATTCTCAATTTCTCCTGTTGTGGATAATTGAAGTTTACTTCACAGCTCCTCAACATTTCTATCCCAGTTTTTTCTCACAAACGTGTCACAAAGTTAGATGACAATTAAAAAGGAATTTCATTCAAGATGATGTTTGTCTGATGCAGAAATGTAGACTTTAAAATTTGCTTAAAAACAATACTACTTGTTCACTTTACATTTGAGCTTGACAAACACATTTTTCCAAAGTTGCAGCCTACATGCAGGACATGCAAATTGCTGCCCTCAGCTGGCAACTTTTCAGCACAACCTCATCAGTATTGTCACCATGATGAGTTCCAAGACAATGGAATGTGCAGTGCAGGTCAGGACCATTGCCCATGTCATGTAAAGTTGGTCCAAAGTGCTGAGTTTGAAGAAATCCTAATCTAGTAGTGTTATTTTTTACTATGAGCTACACCTCATACAAATTTAATGCTTCATAGTTTATTTCAGTCAGTCATTTGCTCTTAAAATGTTGCATTTTACAGTTAAATTTACAAACAGTAGATCAGTAGAAACTGAACAATGGACACTAATTTCAGTAATGTTTACATCAAATATTGCTCAAAAATGTTCGTTTTAAGAAAATATATTGAAAATTTTGCTCCTGATGTGGTTGAGCTTCACTCACCTGTGAGAAAAACCCATAAAGCATTTCTAAAAAAAAAAAAAAAGGATGTTATTGGAGATAAGGAGCCGCAGAAGAGGCTAATCTCTACCGTTTACATGTCGCTTCCTTAACTACCCCACCCTTCTGTCCATGACCTAGAAACTGAGCTCAGCTAAATATTTTGACTGATGTTTCAATTCCAAAAAATGTACCCTTAGGAGAGAGGAGGCATGCTGGAGCTGTGAGCCAGAATATACAGCAGCAGATGCTTTTGCAAAACTGGCTCAGCTGTGAAGACTCGGTACATGATTCCTATGACACAAGTGTTTTTGCAAACATCTCTACACAACTTGCCAAACACCCCCAAGCAGTAATGTCAAACTTCTCACACGGACCATGTGAGAAATAGCTTGACAAGGTCTTCTTACTGAAGTAAAATGATCAAATTCATACAGAAACTGAAGAATGTAAACATTACACACATCAAAAAAGAACTGAAAAGTAGAGCCAATTGGGTTGATATTTCAGACAAATCGTGCATTTTGTGATATAAGCACCAAATATGACATATATGTACTGATCCCCTCTTAGAAAAGCACATTAGCCAGGAGAAAACTTCAAAATGGGGGACATTTGTAAAGATACGGCTGTACACTCAATTGTCACAAAAATTATTTGCCTGAGTCGCAACAACATGAGCTTTTAATCCACAAAATGCATTCTTTAAACTTGAGGTGCACCTACAGAACATTTTTTCATGGCAAATGTGTTTTTCTAAAAGAGGGGATCCTGAGGTAAATCCATGTCAAATTTGTGCTCCTACCACAAAATGAACAATTATTTTAATAACCAACTTCACTGAAAGGAGAAACAAATAATTTGAATAAAAGGCAGCAACATCGACAACAAAACAAACTGAAATCACGTTAGGTTTAAATTAATCGATAAACATTATTTTTTTTAATGGAATTTTAGCATAGAAGCATAAAATGAATAAGTTGTGTCAAAAATAACTAAATCAGGCTCTTTTTGTTGTTCAGTGTCTTCTACATGCGGCTAAACGCTGCAACTAGCCTTGGTCCCTTGGATTGTGACCTGAAAGAGGATGAGCTAGAAGTAAGGTTGCCCAAAAGCCTTCCTGTGTGCTTTGCTTCTGTGTTTTGTTTTGTTTTCCATTATTGTTATTGAATCACATTATGACAATGGAAAATATCAAGGCAATGAAAGTGCTGCTTCTCTGTCTTTGATTTTATTTAATGTTGAGCCATTAAGGACAAAGAAAGCTGAAAAAAGGCTCCAGGAGGTTCTGGGTTTTTTTTTTATGACTTGGAGGAAAAATGTTCACAGTTGCTTTTCTCATGACTACAAATGTCAGGTGCATTTGTGATGTCACTCTCTGACCAATCAGCATGATCAGAACCAAAAGTCCTCAGCCTTCCAAAAAAGTAGTGCACAACACGCACTGGCACAAAACAGAAATGCCATAGTTTACTGAAGAACAAGGCTGAATATGTATTTTTCGCCTACCTCTTCTCCCTACATCTACATTTACCCCTCCAAATGGAGATGTGTGGAAAAATAGTGTTTGCTAATTCGGACATCACTACCTCTCGATGACATCATCAATAGTCACCGGTCAGCTACGTTAGCATGTAGCTTCCAACACCTGGAAAATACATAGCATCAGTTTAATAACTTTAAAAAGTAATGCTTAAATAAAAGTCGTTTTTAAATGTAAACTTCTGTTCTTCACAGCCCACCCACGGGAAGAAATGCGTTTCTCCTGCACGGCACAGTGCGACGTGGAACCCCCTCTTAGGGCGGAGCGAATAAAGAGCCCTCCCCTACTACATAATAATATATATATATATACTATATATATAATAATATATATAATAATATATACATAATAAATATATAACAGCCCATTGCAGGGGCATTTGGAGGGGTAGAGAGAAACCGTAGTGGTGGAGAAGAATTTGGATTAAGCCTTGGTGACCTGAAGTGATATAAAGAGTTTAGTTGACTTGTTAGCATGTTTTTTGTGGAATGGTTGTTGGAATACCAGTAATTTTGTTGCGTTAATATACAAAATTCCTCCGATGTTTCATGAAGCTAAGTATGGCTGAAGTACTGAAGTATATTCAATATATTATTGTTATCTTTTCCAATAATATAATTTGACTTGCCCCTGCGACAGACTGGCGACCTGTCCAGCGGTGTCCCCTGCCTTCGCCCATGAGTGGCCGGGCTAGGCTCCAGCAGCCCCGTGACCCCGAAAGGGACAAAACAGGTATAGAAAATGAACAAATAAATGAAGGATTGAATGATTTCCTTCAAAATGAAATGTCCGTTCCTGTTGATGTATTTTTAAAAATACATTTCTCTCAAAAGTGCCACTTCGTATAGGTTTTTCAAAATTCTTATTATGCATGTTTTGGCCGCTGCAGCTTAGTCCAAAAAAATCCAGTAATTCAGTAGTAAGCAGCGAGTGGGTGATAGGTTCAGAAATGTTACAGAGGACAAGTTTACATTGCTGATATTCAGAAAGTGCATATGTGCATACACAGCTACATATGAAATATATGTCTTTCATCAAGCAAACCTGCACATGTATACATGAAGACAGTGTTTAGATGTGATGATAGAGCTTACAATCTGCCGACTATAATTTCTACATTCAAGTTTTTTCAAACAACATTTTTCCGTCTGCTTTGATTCACCACAGTTTGAACCAAAATACGCTCAAATGCAGTTTTAAATCTTGATTTTCTTTTTTTCTATATATATAATATATCTTCTATTATGAGAAGACTGCTGCAGCGACATATTTTAAACACCAATAACACCATTGTCGTTGGAGTTGGTATTAAAAAAAAAACTATAGGCTGTTTTTAAATCATTGCACACGTTTGAAAAGACCTGTTTATTCAAAAGAGCTCCCACTCCTCTAAATTAGCTGCATGACAATTTGTTCTAATTCCTAAACATTTTAAAGCAAACCTTAAAAAAATGCAAGTTTTTGATGTTATTTAATTATTTATTTACTTACACCAAATGCAGTGAATTGATTTATTCACAGAAGATCATTGATCAGAGACAACAAAGTAAGTTCATGCAGCAGAAGCTGCAGCAGATAAGGATCCCTGTGTGTCTGTGCTGCTAGCAAAGACACATCTCTCAAAAACTGGAAAAACAAGCATGTCTAGGCAAGAGTAAAAAAAAAAGACAAAGATATTGTGGTCACACGAAGGTGGTCACCTTCACGGCCAGAAGGATCTGGAGATGTAAAGAATCTCAGTTTTCATCCTTTTAGTTTAGAGTCAGATTCTCTAAATATTAGATCATTGTTTTACTTGTTATTTACACATGGATGGATGCTAGTTTTGTGGCATAGACTGCAACAGGTACCATTTGGTTTAGTTGAAAAACATCATGAAGATATAGTTACCAAGTTCTCTGCCTGAAGCCAAACTTTTAAATATAAGCAGGACTTAAAGCATGGATAGGCAACTCCAGGCTTCAGGAGCCACATTCCTGCATGTTTTCCAACATACCATGCTCTGGCATGTTCTAATTAGTCGGGCACACCAGGTAATCAATCATTAGTTGGGCTTGGATTTTTGGAAATAATGCAGACACTGCGGCCCTAAAAATGGGAAGGAAGTAACAAGGGACATGAATAGTTCTAAATGAAGAAAAAAATACAATTATTTAAAACTTTTTAAACTAAATTTAAACTGTTTAAAACATTTAAAAAGGAAACTATGTGCACTAAATGATTTCAGCAACTTTAAAATAAATAAAAAAAAAACATATAGGGAAAACATATTACAATTATAAAAACAGAAGAAACATAGAACTAAACTGATTAAAATCTTTATACTTGAGGCAAATTTGGAGCCCAAATGGTTGATGGATATCTACAGTAAAAGTGTTTTCAGTTTTCTGAAGGATTGAGTAATATAAAAGAGAGTGTCATCAATATAGTTTAAATCTCTACACTGTAAAAATGTTCTCAGCAAGTCAAACAATATAAAATGTAAGATGTGTTTAAGTGAAAAGAATCTGTCAATGGAATCAGTAGATTTTGTCTTGGTAAGATGTCTTCAAATACATTGGAATTCCCTTCCATGATGAAATAAAATCTTGAAACTGGTGATAAACATTTACATTTAGGTGCTCTTTATTGCTCTGGTATATGGAAATATTTGTCAGAAGTCTGAGTTCTGGTCTCCGGCAGGAGCTATCTCCAGAGTATTGACTGGACTCAATAACCCATCAACCCCAGCTCACAATGTCAGGAAGCCTCCCACCTGACTCTCATCAGCTAATCAGCTACAGGTCACTTGAGCACTGCTTAAGTGCAAAGTATAGTTTGTGCCGTTCAGCCTGCATACCGATCCGTACATCCTGATCAGATCACCAGTTTACCGGACTCTGACTCTGACCGACCCAAACGCCTGGATTCGGACTCTGATTAGCTTTGTGGACTCTTTGCTGAGCTTTGCTCCTGTCTGACTGTTGGAACCAATAAACCTGATGCAAGTGGAACCATCTGTCTGCCACTTTGTGAAAATATTATTTCTTCAAATAAATGTTTATTGCTCAAATTATGTCAATAAAGTAGGCAAATGAATACTCTTTCCTCAAAATATATCATATTTTCAGATCTACTTATCCTCTTTTATAGAGACAAGAACATGTTCTCTTTAAAAATGTTAAATGTATATTTGCTTTCAAATTGCTGTTCTGTTGCTGTTAAATGTATTTGTCTGGTTATGATTAAACAAAAAAAAAATAAATAAAGCCAGGTTGTTTCTGGAAAAAAGACCACCCACCATTCACAGTTAAAAAAAATTAAGTAAAAAAAAAAAAAAAAAAAAAAAAAAAAAAAAAAAAAATATATATATATATATATATATATATATATATATATATATATATATATATTGATTAAAAAGAAATGTTTTCAAGGTCAAATGACTTCAAAAGATATTCTGGATTCATTGTCCTAAAATAAGTCAATACATCTGACTGAAAAGTTACCAGTAAGTTTGTTTTGTCATATACCAAGTGTTACGATATTTGAACCAGAAATCAGACAAAAACATTTGGTGAGACTGTGTTTTTGTGATCAGCAGCTAAAACTCCAGTTTGATTATAAGCATGAAGAAAATTCTTACATTTTTAAATTTGCAGCTTTAACTGACCAAAGATGGGAAGGAAGACTTACATTTACTTTAAGTCTGACTAATCCTTTTATGACCTTTTCTGAAAGTGTTCCCAGTGGTCTTTTAATTCTGATTATGACATTTAATTGATAGTTTAATTTGATTATGTCGTTTTTCTAGGACATGGAAATTTGCCTCTGAGCTCTCGTCACGCCAATGGTCCCTTATGGCCTTATGGTGAGCCTGCCTCTACTTCCCAGCATCCATTTATTAACATGCTCACCCGCTAGCTTACACCCCCTCTCAATCCCTAACTAGCGGTGCAACAAAAATGGCGAGAAATATTGGAGCTACTCAGCCATACAGTTTTGAGCCAGATACTAGCTCTGATGAGGAAAGCAAAGCCCTACATGGATCTAGTCGTCTACAAGTGGATGCATCATACTAGAGCCAAGCAGGGAGCTTGTTACTGTTGATTGTAGCCTCGACGTCACAAACTTTTTCAGACGTCAGTTTTACTTCTGCTCCTGATTTACAACAGTTTGAATAAAGAAAAACTCAGAAAAGCAAATATTTTAGTTTCATTTCCTTTATCTATGTCCTTCATCATTGGAAAAGTGCTACAAAACCTGTTAAAGACACCAAATACACAATTTTCATTGGAGTAGGTCTTTAATCACATACAATATATAAGTTTTCCTGCCATCAATAACTGACATGATATTTTATTCAATAAAGTAAAACAAAAGTTATTTTTTAGGTGACTGACAACAATTTTTAAAGAAAAAACAGTCCATTATTCCACCTGACTGCTTTATTTCACACAGATTGTTTCTAGGAAAAACATATAAACATCATAGGGAATTTTTTTTATCAATGCTTTTTCCAATATTTAAACATTCCATAATTTTCTTTATTTCCACGAGGTTTTGTGCTCGAAATCAGCCGTGAACAAAGTGTTACTCTGTGCTTGGACCTCAGCTGTGAGCTCACGTCAGGCTCTTACTCTGAAGGCAGGCTCCCAGCCTATTGAGCCGCAGCTGAGGGCTTGACGCATCTCTGTCCACATCTCCCTCCTCTTCCTCGCCTCTCGCTGTCATCCAGCGCGGTGCCCACACCTTGCTCAACTCGGCGCACGAGCTGTCTGCAAACCGGTGGTTCGGGGGACCAGCAATTCCAAAGACAGGAAAGGAAAAGAGAGACTGTTAGGAAAACGCTTTTCTTTTCTTTTCTTTTTTGAACCTACTTAGTTTATCCCTCCTTTATTTTAATTTTCTTTTTTTCTCACGAGAAGCAGACAAACTTTGAGGATTGCGTTGACAATCAGAGCAAGTGCGTCGCCAGAGTGCGCCCCGCGGACTCCTACAGGGATGGAGAGCGTGAAGGTGGATTTTGGCATGTAGATGCGCAGGTGAAAGGTAAGACTTGGACATGCTTTAAGACCAAATAATCATGTTGAAACTCCAAAATATGTCTCATAGAACATTTAAAACCTGTTAACTCATTGATATAACGACATTTTGGAGTCATTTGAACATCGGGGGAGTCCCTAATTTAATAGGTAATTTTACAGGGAGGTGATAATTAAAAGAAAAAATAGGAAATGTAGGATTTCGTTGGAACATTAAGGGATTTTCTTGAAGGAAAAGGATGAGCTGTGCCTCCCTCTGAGATGGATTCAGTATCCGTGATTTTCTTATCATTTCATGAGGATGAAACATATATAACAATTTTGGGGATTATAAAAGAGTCTAGAAACCAAGTCTGGCCTGTTGATGCTGTTTCCACATCGCACTGTTGCAACCAACAGATTCCATCTGGATGACAGGAACACTCTTCACAGGGTGGATAGATAAAGCGCTCCCTGAGCCTCACAGCAGGGATGACACATGCTCTTTGTGAAGTTGGCAGCTGGAGCTCTGCTGTGGGTCAAAGTGGCCCTGCAGCTAAGGGACAAAGTGCATTTTCTATTTTTTTATCCCCCCCACCACTCTCCACCACTGGATCTCTAAAAGCCTGAAGGAGGGCAGTAATAGGATGGAAGTTAGCTTTTATGTGTGCAAAAAAATACAACTTTGTTCCCTGCCTGTCCTGACCTTAAGTATGAGAAATAGGGCTGAATTATAAACGAGTTATTCTCCAGCAGAGGGACTCTCTGGCTCCTGTCTGTTCTGCCTCTGACTTCCATGTGCATTAATTGAGTATGGCGTGGCTATGGTAATTGTGTGCAAATTTAATCTGGCCCTTCTTATCTATATAATGAGGAGCAAAGTTCAGGGGGAAATTGGAGGAAACGTATTTGTGGACTGAAGTGAACAACGAAGATTGAAGCTGTCGAACTATAGGTAAAAAAAAAAAAGTAGGAGTTTTTCTTTTTTGCCGGAACTTCTGTGGTGACAAATGCACTCAGGTGGAGGGAGGGGTCACCGTTACCTTTGGGTTTTGGTCTCCTTGCTGTCTCTAAGCAAGAGGGATGCAAATGGAGGAGGGGAGAGGATGCTGGCTCTGCCGCTGCAAGATCGAGAGACAGTGTGAGCGTGTGTCTGCCAGTGGAAGTGTGTGTGTGTGAGGCGTTTCCATGGCAACCTGTCAAGGGTGTGTTTGTTCCCTAGAGATGTTGAGGAACCCGGGGTAGAGAGGAGAGAGATGAGAGGCGAGGAGAAAACTATCCCTCATTAAGAGTGTGTGGAGGAAGGGGTAAAGGGGTGTTAGGAAAGCAGATAATGGAAAGGTGAAAATGCCTCCGCCCCTCTCTCCTTTCACGAACCTCCAACCGTTCAACCTCCTATTGTTTGTCTTCTCTGACGTTGGCAGGCCTGCTGCGTTTCGACTTGAACATCGGGGCAATTTTCGCACGCTTCAAAGCAGTCGTCTTACCAGAGTCGTTCTCAACCTTTTGGAGTCGCAGACTTTCCCACATCCACGCCGTGGCATCCACAAACGCCGTATTGCAAAAACCTTCTTAGAGCAATTTCATCATTGGTACCAGCTGACGTAATTCATTATCCATTGTCTAGACTAGATATTTTAATCCTTCCAACACAACAATACACCAACCCACACAAATTGTCTGGGAGGTCCTGACCCCCTGTTGTAGATTAGCATACTGCACAGTTTGCATACTGATTATGACATGAGCGTTGCTCAGGAATTTGAGAAGTTGCACAACATGGTTTGTTCAGGATCTCTGGAGTCATAAGAGCCAAGATACTTAAGCTAAAAACTTTTTTTCTCCTGCGTTCTAAGTACTGATGTATGTGGTGCAAAGCGTGAATTTAGAGTTAATATAAGCTTTGTAAAGATTCAAAACTCAACTAAATGGATTCACAACCGCAACTGGATGTTCGCACATAAAAGCCTCGAGAGCAGCTTTGGGATTGGTCAAGACCATAGCCAATTAATTCAAGCACAGTGGCGTTTTGTCGCATGTAAGTGACACAACTAAACACAGCAAAAAAGAGGAACGCTGTACATTTTTCTCGGCCATGTTAACACTGAAAACTACCTTAAAGTCTGCGGCAGGGCGGCAGAAAGCCACCTGCTCTCTGACTGGACAGTTTGATTTGTGACCATCCAATCATAAAGACATGTAAAGACAGGGACAGAATTCTCTTCTCACATGCATTTTTTTGCCTCACATCTGCAAAAAAAATTGCTAAAAAAAAATTAGAAATTATTTCACAAATGCAAATGTTTTTTATGGGCATACAGACCTCTTTTTAAACATTTGCAAACCTACAGTTTTTGGGCAAATTTATTTTGCGGTATGATGAAACTTATTGATTTATGTGCAAACATGCAGTTGCTGTTGTGAATCCATTTATGTGCAGTTTTGAATCTTTATGGCCCTATATTGAGCCCATACACGAAGGGTACTTCTGCGGGTTTCTGTGAGTCAAAGAGGATTTTGGATGGACATGATTTTGATTGAGTCTCTGGACTTTGGTGCTTTCCTCCAAACTAAGCAAACTTTAAGTAAAACCATAGTAGTTGGATGTAGGGCTTTTACACTATGGTTTTCAATTAAACCATTGATTGTCTAACTGACAAACAGAAGATCGGTTGGTCAGTCAGTCAATCAATGATGCCCTTTGCTCTATGGCAGGGGTCTCCAACCCTGTTCCTCGAGGGCTACCATCCTGCTTGTTTTGCAGCTAACCTTACTTCAGTAGATGCTGATTAGCTGGATTGAATCAGCGCAGTTTCTGATTGACTGAACACACCTGATCCAGGTGAGCAGCAATTACTGAAGCAGGGTTAGCTTCAAAACAAGCAGGGCAGTAGCCCTCAAGGAACAGGGTTGGAGACACCTGCTCTGTGGTTATCTGAAAAATTGTACATCTTTTGCGCTAATATTCTAGATTCAGAGATAAATCCATCAGTCAAGCCGTATTAACTGTGTTCACAGTAATTCTAGAGCTTGTTTGGAACATGTTACACGTTACCCATGTTAGAAGTGTTAGCATATTCACAACATCTGCAACTCCCAACATTGTTCGCAACATGTAAAAAAACAGACTGATACCACTAAAATTAACGTTAGACACGGTGACTAACTCCCAACTTTCTAAGTAACACATAAAAAGAAAAAAACATTGTCCGACATGCAACATATTAGCCACATTAGCATATTTGCTGTAACGCCAAACCTTGTTTGAAACTTGTAAAAGACAAACAAAGAACAGACTCACACTCACAAACAAAATCACTTTGACATCAGTAAACACAACCAAAGTTCATCCATATAAAAGGCGCCCCGAATTGTAAGGTGAAAGTTTTTTTTTTCAAACTAAGTGTGTCTTATAGTACGTCAAATTCAGGTTTTGTCAAGTGTGAAAGAAAATCTGAAGGCTGTGAACTAAACATCTCAGTTTGAAAGTACTGCATGACCTCCTTTGATGATCAACCTTCCTTAACAAGAAAAACCAGCAACAACCTAAAGGCCTATTTATCTCTACAACAAATAGTAAATTTACTAAAACATGGAACAGGAAAATCAAAGATGGACAGACAGAATTTCTTGTCTTTCTTTGATTATATTCCCCTTGGAGCCTAAAAGATTCAACATAGGGCAATCTTAGTATGATTTTATAAAAGGACAATAAAGAAAATGTTTTTTTATTCATAAATATCCTTATTTTATGTTTTTTAGTCAGACAGTCGTATTCATCTACTAGAGAATCTTTTGATACCAGATTGTGTGGGAGCCTCCTCAGTGCTCCACGTACTGTGAGCTACTTATAATTCAGTCTTTTCACAATCCTAACATTTCAGGAATCAGTCCCTACATACAAGTCTTTCTCCGGATCCTTTACCTTAGCATGACTTTTTTCTGCCAGGAGCAGGTAGAGTTTTAGAGCTGTGGCTTCTGGTCTTCAATAGTCAGTGACAGCTGCTTTTCACCATGAAGAGGGAACATTACAGATTTTTGTTTCTTACAAAGAAACATTTAAATAAAAAAAAAAAAAACCTCAATGGATAATATTAATATAATAATATCAATAATATTACTGATGAATTCATCTCTGTCTTGCATTAGGTTGCAGGTGATAAACAAACATAGACATGAAACCCTTGACTATATTGGAGGTTATAGGATAGAGGCTCAGTTTCATTAAAAAAAAAGAAAACAATACAAAGAAAGAGCATAATTGCAACCATAGTTTTATTCCAAAACAGTAACAGTAAAGGTTTGGTTTTAAAAAAGAGCTCTTAAATGTGACAAAAATAATACAGAGTAACTTTAATTTGCGTTACATTACCAAAATGAGCTTTTTTAATGTCTTTTTTAAAATGTCCAATATAAAGTTTACAAAATCAAGAATTTGTCACGTTCTAAACATTAAATATTGTTGGTAGAAAGTCAAATGTGTTGCATAGACCCACAGAAATTGAAAAAGTTTCCTCTGCAAGTCTTAGTTTTACGGTGGCCCACAAGGGTCACAACACAACACTTTAAATCCATGACACAACAAACGACTATTTGTCACAACACGTGAAAAAATGAACTCACAATACAAAAAACTCAACTCACAACACAAATGGTCACAACACACTTTAAATTCATGACACATTACAATTAGTCACAACACACACACACAAAAAAAATCACAATTTGTTTGTAAACAATTGAAGAAGCTGCTTAGATGAGCAGTGAAGCATGTTGTGGATAAACCTTAAAAAACCTGAATAACTGGCAATTTCCACAGTTCTTTTGAGAATTCTGTGGTTTAGTTTGGGTTTTGTTATATTTGGTCATGTTCTAAGTTGCCCTCGTCAGTCACACCAGTTTCACGTTAATCATTCATAACTGTCCTCATTTAGTTAATCAGCCTCAGTGTATTTAAGTGTCTGGTTTTGTCTGGTGCGTCTTGTCACCTTTTTGGGTCTCCAATGGTCTTGTCATGTTTAAGTTTAGATTGTGATCTCTGGCATGTTGGGTCCTCCACCACCAGTTCCTGACAGTTCTTAAGAATGTAACATGAACAGGACTTGTTTTTTTTTAAGTGTGCTGTTTACTTATGATGGGCAGATGAAACCTTTCATCCCATTGGTTCACTCTAGTGCAATGCTTCATGAAGCTTCATGAAGCTTCATTTGCTCTAGGAGGACATTTAGTGGACACAAAAAGTATCAGTTGAATTAGAAGTGGAATTGTGAAAGAAAGTCCATTATTAAAGATGTCAGCAAAATAAAGTAGTTTACAAAACATTTACATTGCTGTGTGCTTTCTTTGTGTGTGTTTACTTATGTATTGATAGAAAAAAAAAATTTCTCAACCTCAAAGGAAAATTAGGAAATGAAGAAAATGACAATTTTACAGTGAGGTGAGAGTATGAATGGATTTAGATTTTGATGGTGCTGGTGTTGAACCGGTACTTTAAATGTAGGGTTTGTGTGGGTCAGGGGGGCTGACCCAATCTAAAAAATAATTTGGTTGCTGTATATTTTTCTTGGTGAACCTTTTTTTTTTTTTTATGTATTACACCAAGTATGAAAGTGCTACATAAATGAAGAGTGATGATTGACTAAAACTGTTCTGGTATCTAAAGGGTGGAACAGGTGCTTCAAAGATGAAAACAAAAAAAAAAAAGAAATAAAAAGCCAGTATTTCCAATAGTATATAAATGTAAAAAAAGGAGTGTAACATGGTGAAGGAGAGCACATAAATGTGCTTAAGATGTTTTATTTCATTCTCTCTCACAGTCACTGCAGCTCTGCGTCTCTGTCTTCATACAAGCTGAAGTAAACACATATTTCACTGCTCGCTTTCCTTTACTTCTCCCTTTTGGACTGAAGCTCCACACACCCTCATGACCACAGCCATTCATATGAGCCCGCCCACAACAATTTTAAAAGGTAAAATAATTGACTAGAATTGTACATCAAAACTGAAGAGAAAAACAATTGACACAAACAAAGCATCGGTACCGACTTGGTACTGAGTTTCAGCACTCATCCCATGTGAGGGTGGTTCAGGTTTGGACAATGATGCTTCCTTTATAATACTGTGATCAGACCTGTGTGTTTAAGGGACACATTATTTGTTTTAATCAATAATAATAATAATAATTTCTCTAAATCTCCACACTCACCAAAACTATCTCCACCTCTGTCCAAAAGCTTACTGACCGTAACTCTCCTTCAAACACCAACATTATGAATGGAGCCCGCAGGATTCATGCAGCTGTCAAACCTGCGGCACAATGGGAACCAATCCAAGAAACAGTCATGTGGTCCAGTCAGGCAGCGAAGCTTCGGACGTCATCATTTTCAGATGAAGCAGCCTCTGCACCGGCACACGCTGTGAAACCTCCATACAGAACGCCACATCACTAAATAAACTAAGACTTTACAGCCTTAAAACATCTATTACCAGTATTCTAAACAAATGAAGATGAATATTTCACCAATATTGTCTACAATATGCTTCGCAGAAACTCCTCCTCCGCTACGCGACACAGAAGGTCACATCACTACTGCTTACAGTGCGCCAGTGACCCTGTTACAGCAATCTTTGGTTTCTTATTACTGCTTCTATTGTCTATGGTTTTGATGTTTTATGGCTACTCTGGGAAATATTCTGAGTGGTTCTCAAAAACCAAATTCCCCCTAAAGTTTTAGTGTCATTTGAATATCAATGACTACATTTTCTGTGGCTGTTTTATGGCCCACAATGTTGCAGGTTTCCCAATAGAATCTAGTTTGAAACAAAAACTAAAGCCCAGTTTCTCTGGCACCTTTCTCTTGTTGTGAACACACTGGTTTTAGGTGTCCCAAAATATCTGCATGCAAAGGAGCATGCTGCATCTGTAGATGGTAACTATTTAAGCCATGATCAAGAACTTGAAACTTCTTTTTTGCACCGTCCTGTGATGGAACTGGTTTCACGTGATGCTGCACTGCTGCATCTTACATTCTGGGGTGCTTATAATAATAAGAAGAAGTGTCCACTTTTTTCTTTTCCCTAGAATAATTGAATAATAAAAACACATTTGTATGCAGTGGCGGAACTAGAACATTTTATATGGGAGGGTAGGAGGGGGGCAAAAGACTTTGGAAGGGGGGCAAATGAGAACAGCAGACTGGACGGCCATTACAAATAAAATAAACAAAAATAGGCTTTTTAAACAGTTTTTATTTGCTTCGTTCAGCATTTGCAATGCTAATTACTAATATTGACTCAAAAACTGGGGGGTGGACAAAGCTTTTTGCTGGGGGAAGTTGCCCCCCCCCCCCCCCCCCCCCCGTAGCTCTGCCCCTGTTTGTATATCTTTAGAAACAGCGAATTCTGCACAGTATGACAATGAACATTCTCCATCTTACACACGTAATTCTGTACATTGCTGCGTTAGAATTTTATGAGAAAAAAAATGAAACTCACAGTGTGGTCCAACATCGTCTGCTTCCTCATCCTCACTTTTGTTTCTGCTTCTGACTCAAATCTTCGACTCCATCCTAACGTTCTCATCCTCTTCTTAAACACCTGTTTCATCCTCTCAAACAACAAACTATTGATTTGAATTATTTACAATTAAAATAATTAAATTGATTAATTAAATTAATCATTAATTACAATTATATATATAAAAACACTCTTGTTTCAGCCTCACATATATATCCAAAAACTCTAGTTTTGGCATCTTACTCACTCCACTCTACGAAAAAACTAGTGTTTTGCCGTAAGTTAATCAGCTGCCAAAACTGAGATTATTTTAGTCCTTAAAGACTTCAAAGAGATTAGAGCTGCTTAAAACACACAGCAGTTAGTCAGTACTTCAACGGGTTGTTTTCTTAAAAGCCTGACGTTCACAAGGTTAAACACTGGAACACAGTGTTTCTAACTTTTAGAAGATGGTGCCTGGGTTCCAATAATGTCAGCTGCAGTTAGAAATGATCTTGGTAAAGAAGCTTTAACAAGTGCTTTTAATTAATCTTGGGACAGCTATTGGTTGTAAAAAAAAGGAAAAAACTGCCAGACAAACACAATTGGACACGTTTGATGCAGTTCGGTAGCTTTTGAGAGATGTAGGATAAGATTTTCTTATGTCAACATGTTCTTAAAGCATTTTTCTCATGATGGAAGACATATTTAAAGAAAATTAAGCTCATAATTGCATTTCTGAGCATTTCTTTGTTCAAATTGTTGTGACTCAGGAGCAGATGGAATAACTGGAAAAAGATTGTGAACATGATGCACAAGTTACCATGGCACAGGTCACCAGGCTGTTGCAGGGCAACACACTAGGGGTGTGTATTGGCAAGAGTCTGGCAAGACGATAAATATTACGGTACACGTGTTCTGATACGAATCCCAATGAATCCCAAGACAATATCAAAGACAACATTTCAATTTTATTCTTAGATGTAGAAAATGTTCTGAATATTAATGCACATTTCACTCTAAACTACAACTGATTTCTTGATCAGACCATTAAGTTCTGCAACTGTATCTCATATACAAGTTGCTTTTAACCAAACAAATTCATGTTTCATTTCTTTTGGTAATTTAAGAAATATTTTTGCCACACTTAACATTGTTTGATTTTCATAACGTTTTAGCACAGGAATAAAACCACAACAATTTAACGTGCTTTAACCAGTAATGTTCCATATCTGTGGTTGAGAAAATAATCTGTGGTTGCTTTCAATGCTGCTAAATGCAGCCAAACCAGTACTTTTAAAATGGTTCAGGTGCTTGAACAGATGCTTTCCAGAAATATTGTGTAAAACATAAGTGTGATGAAGCAGCGTGACAGGGTGAAGGAGAGCGCTTGATGATGTCTGTTTTCACACGGGTGGAAGTAAACATGGATTTCCCTGCTCATTGCCACGATGACAGTCTTTTTTGTTCCAGAGCATTGTACGTGTCTCTCTGATCTATCAGGTCACTGAATCAGAACTTTTACACTCTTTATAGTGAACTTCAGCAGAACTTTGGCTTGCTTCGTCTTTAGCATTTTCACCGAAGCTCACTCGTTCTTACATGAGCCACAAAGCACCAAAATCCTGCGTTTTTATACAGTACCAGTACCAACTGGGGACAGATTTTTGATTCAGTAGTCACTCTTAGTTAAAATTAAGTTGTACATGTCTCATTTTGCTATGTAACTACAACTGGCTCATGAGTTTGCGTCCATCACAAGCTGGTTCTCCTGAGATGTTGTTGTGTTTTTGTGGTGCAGAGCTGCTTAAAGACGCTCGGTGTGCTGTGCTGCCAGCTAGCGGTCAGGGGTTTAATTAGAACACAAAAGTAAGTTGCTGAACTACATGTTTGGTCATAAATAATTAATAAAATATTGTTATTTTAAATAGATTCAGGTTTGTCAAATAAAGTATTGGAATATTTCATCCAATCAATATTTTCTTACACCTCTACTACACACACATACACACATAGGGCCAATTTAGATTCCCCAGTAAATCTATGAAGCATGTTTTTGGACTGTGGGAGGAAACCAGAGTGCTCGGAGGAAACCCACACGTGCACGAGGAGACCATGTAAACTCCACAGCACCTGGGCAGGATTCGGACCAGGGCCTTCCTGCTGCAAACCACCATTGAATTAAAACATGAATTATTAAATGCTTGTGTAATGTTTAAAATAGGATATCAAAATGTATTTTAGAAATAGACATATTTGCCACCTGTTGCCCAAATCTATTTAATATTTGTTGCTTTATATTCTGTTGATAACAAATGTGTTTTCTGGATTTTGGGGTTTAATTAGATTTCTTTATTTTTGGATACATAATTAAGGTATATAATATATAATAATATATATAATACATGTTATGTTCCTAACCGATCAGTGGGACATCAGATTATTTATCTAGAAATAAATGTATATGGTTAAATCCCACTTAAAATAGCTAAATACAAACCTGTGCTGCTGATTTGTATTGTTTTTTTCTGTGCCTCCATTTCATCAAAGAATAACAGCGTTTGATATTGGAAGACACAACTGAAGAAATGAATAATTCCAGTTGTAATTAAAACAAAAAAGGGAGACAAAAATGACTGAAGCAGAATCTCATGAATCACAAATGTTTCCTGTGAGCACCAACCTCCACCCACCCACCACCACAGGGCTAATCAGCTGGATTGACTGTATGAAAGATAATGAAACAGCAGAGGAGCAATGGCTGTAAAACAGTACCTCCCTGGTTACGTTTACTCGTCTGACTAATAAAAAGTCCTGCATAGTATCTAGTTATATACAGATGGTGCATAGAAAAGTAAACTATATGTAATTTTCCCATCACAAAGTACACTTCCTGTGCCTGCCACCTGTCATTTAGACATTTTACTTTAATATAAATTTTTCTTCATTGAGCAACAGATGCAGCACAAAATTCATTTGATTACTCAAAAGGTAAACAACACTGAAGGGTCAATCCTGGTAAATATTTTTCTGCTTTTGTTAGGGAACCTGTAATTTTCTGCTAAACCAACTCAATTTAGAAAGTGTAATAGACTGTAAATCTCTTTGCTCTTAGTAAAAAAATAACAAAAAAAGCAGAATAATTCCATCTATCATCCACTCTCGCTTTATCCTAGTGGTTGCTGCAACCTCCCCACTACCTTTTCCTTTTTTAATTTAAATATGTTTCAAACATGTTAATAACCAGAATACATCTATATAATACAAACTATAGATGATAACATTAATTATAGGTACAACAACAAAAACATAATCATTCAATTGAAAAGCAGGAGACTGAAACGTAGCTTATTAAAGCCTGCCCTAAAAAACAAACAAAAAAACCCCAACATTTATGATTACATTAATAACAGTTCAAAAGAAAAGAGAGAAAATATCAGTGATAATAAATATTAATGATAAGTATCAGAATATATTCTGGTTCAGAATTCAATCTTAAAAGCTAATTACAAAAAAATAAAAAATCAAAAACAATTAAAAGAATCAATGTTTGTTTGCCCGTTTTAATTTGTATATCCACTGATAGAAAAAAAACTTTTGTCATCTTGAATTTGATCTCACTTTCAGGCTCTGTTTTCTTTTTTTACCCACACTAATCTTTAAAGAAAAAAAAAAATACCAAAAATATTTGACTTCTGTAAATTACATACAATTTATACATAGAAAATTGTATTTTCCGTACACATCTTTGTAGCTTTTTTCTCATGATGGAGGACAAATATTAGGAAATGTTAGTCCAAATTGCATTTCTGAATATTTCTTTATTCAAATTGTTGTGAATCAACAACGGATGAAAAAATGCAGTTTCAAAAAGAGCGTGTTTGTGGTGTAGAAAACACAAAAGGCAGGCCACAACCTCCCTTTCCCTCCCTCTCCATTCAATTTTGATGCATCCACTTAAATACATTCATGTACATCTTTATTTTTCTCGTCTGAGCTGGCATCTTGCATCAAAACTGTATGGATGGATAGCTCCAATATAGGTTACTGTTTTGTTGCACCGGTAATGTTGGGGTCGTGAGAGGCTGTAAGCTAGCGGGAGAGAGTGTAAACAGACGGGTGATGGGAAGTGGGAGCGGGGTTGCTCCATGCATGCTCTGAGAACGCTTTCAAAATAGATCAAAAAATGATTTGATTGTCATTTAAATGTTAAATGGCAATCAAACATTGATGCTTTAATGTCATAATCTTTTCACAAATTCACCTACGGAATTTTTATTTCCCAAAAATGACCATGCAAATTGATTTTTTTTTATTGCTTAATTAAATGAACAAAAAACCTCCATAATTAGAATCAGGTTTTACACCCCACAATTCAACACCTCTCATTAATGACTGTGTTTTTCCATGTATGCTGTAAAAAAAAAATTACATATGCATGAGACTGCAAGTGAAGCTTAGCGTGTGACACATATCTGTTCCTCCTTCACATTATTTTACAGAAGGCTTGGTTTGTTTGGAGCATGCAGAAACACCAGTTTTGCAAATGTTTGACAAAAATGTTTTCTGAAATGTTTCCTTGCGATGCACCCTGCACTCGTATTCACATCATTTCTTGAGAGTATCATCTTTAATTCATGCTCTTTCCGGTAGGTTTCTCTGTAGATTGCAGTAATTGGCCTTCAGACCATCAGGGTTTTGAATGGCTCAAGACATCCATGTTCACTTTGTGCGTTAGGAAGAAAGAAAAGACCCTCTTTTCCCTTATTTGGTTGGAAAGCAGAGCTGAGTGCGTAAATAATCTAAATAAATACAGATTTAAACCTTTTTCTAAGAGAAAATAATAATAAAAAGACAAATGTGGAGAAAAAGAAAGACAACTTAAGAAGCATTGATGGTTTTTTTTGAATGAATTATTCATTTTTATTCTATGAAGGAGAAAATGGCAACACAGAGAGAAAAACAGAAGAGACCTTCTAATGCTCGATAACGCTGATGCAATAATGTGCTTCACAGATGACACCGCTTTTAAAATAGCTGCAAAGACGCGGCGCATCCCAGGATTTTGAATGTGTTCGCTCTGTAGAAAAAGAAGAGAAAAAGATGCTCTGGCTTTAAAAGTGTATCAAAGATGAAGCGCCTGTTCTTGAATTACAAAGTCTAAAACCTTTAATCCTCAACTCCTGGGGAAAGTTCTTAAAAAGAAAAAAAAAACAAAGAGATTTAAAGATAAATAGTGATAAAAGTCATGGGAGAGAAGAATGGGGAGCATTGCCAAATGATGAGGTGGAATTATTTCACAGCATCTGTGCAGCAGTGAGGAAGGTGACTCACTTTGCTACCACAGCCTGACTGTGAATACAGATTTGTCCAAAAAAGCAGAACAGTGAAGACCTTCATGATGAAGCTCAGTGGGCTACAGGACGCTTAGCTGTTACTGGAGACAAATTTTTAGCTCGACAATGAAAGCGATTGAGTTCAAACAACCTTTTTTTTTTTTGTCCTGGAGTGTGATGAGAATTGCAGATGCTCAGAGTCTGCAGGCGTCAGTTTTAGCAAACTCAAGTTGTCCCCTCTTTTCCATCGGGTTGATTAAAATGTAACTGTGGAGCACAAGACAGTAACCAGCGCAAAGTGTGCCCATTTTATTTATTTATTTATATATTTATTTTGCTCAGGTGTGCCTCCTCCTCCTCCTCCTCCTCCATGTGCTCCCTTGCTCTTTCTCATGCTCAAAAAAGGGCTCGACCCACTTGGGCTCTTTCAGTGCCAGAGCCAAAATCGCTCGAATGCTGCCAGCAGCTATTATTTTCGGCAGGATTTTTTTTGTCATCAAAAATTAATTGGGGAGTGAAGAAGTGAAGGAGGGGATTGTTGGAAGTGAGATGATTGACATTCCTTGAGGAACAAAGGAATGAACACAAAAAAGCTCCTGAAGCCCTGTAGTATAATTAGTACCAAAGTATCCTAATACTATTGACCTATTTCATTAATTATAGACATATTAAGTTTGTAGAAAACAAGATAACCATTGAATTATAGAGGCCCAACCACCTCACAGCCCTCCTAACAGGGTGGTGCTCTTTCATTTCAAACCAAAACTGTAAGCTGGTGACCAGTTAGAAGTATTTGTTACTCTGCACAAGCAGAACCTCCTATAATGATTTTATAATAATATTTATTTATAAAATCCAAAGCTATTTATGAAAAAAAAGAATCTGTGTCCTTCAATCTCAAACTTAACAGAGTTTACATGATGAGTAAATGATTCGTGTGTTAAAGAGCTGCTGTGTTTTTATTAAAATGACATTTTGCAAAAATTAAACAAAAATCTCAGTTTATTCAGCTTAGTTACATTTTATTTCCATTTTTTACTGTACTGTACTGTACAGTTTGCCTGAGTCTGGTTTTACCTCATAAACATGTCATGTTGCACTCCTTCTGAAAGAACCTAGACCAGTGGTGTCCTTGGTCATGGTCTGGTTCTTATTCCACAGACAGTTGGTACCAGGCCGTAGTGAAAAATAAAAAAACACGAACTACTTTTTTCAATTTTCTTTCTAATTTAATTCTGAAGGAAGTTTTATTTTGGAAAACTGCTGGATTTCCCCCCACCACATCTGACTCATCCTTGATGCATGTCAAGCCGCTCGGTCGAAAATCCATCCGCTTCTTTCTTAAAGTGGCTGCGCTGACCACTAAATTGAAACCCCCAAGCCAGTAAAGTTAACAAAAAACGAAAGTATGTTCCTTGGAAAGTTTATTTTGACAGAAAAGAGCCAGTGAAGAAAACAGAAGAAGAGCCTTTGACTTCAAAATAAAAGAAATCTGCATTTAACAGACAAAAACCAGGATGTCCTTTACTCCAAATATAGATTGATTGTGACATTTGTATCCACAGACCATCATTGTAATGCATAATAGGAACTGGCTGTCTAATCTTATGAGGATGCTGCTAATAAAGTTGCTCAAACAGTTGATTCCCGTTTATGATCAAATTTAGAAAATACCAGTTTTTGTTTTTTTGTATTTATCCGTCACATCTCACAAATCAGACGAGGCTGAAGTTTATTTGTTTAGCCTCTACTTTGACAGTTATGGGTTTAGGGAAAATCTATTGCACATTGTAATGATTCCTAAATGAAATTTAGCATATAAATAAAGTTTAAACCAGCTGTAGTTAAATTACAAAGGATGAGCATAAACTTTCATCTTAAACGTTAAAAGGCCTATAAAATGTTTTTTGTAAGCCTTTGATAGTAAACAATATCCATGATGATGATCATATTTTACCTGTAGCACACTAAAGAAAAAAATCATTTATGAAATACGAGTTATTTTTGTGGACTCTTCACACCCAGAAGGAAAACTACTCAATCTCTGAGGCACCGCTTTTCGCTTCTTGTGAGTGACACCCACATCATTCGCTCATTAAAGCAAACACCAAACTTTTTTAAAGATAGATGTGCACGTTGTGGAGCCATAAACTCTTGACCCACAATCCAATCTTGAATTTCTATCTGCGAGGTGCAACGTGTGTGGAAATGTAACATTAGCTTGTGCATTATACGCTTATACTGCGTAGTTTCAGCTTGTTGCATGATTTACTTACAGATCTGGAATCTTTATCAAGTTTGATTGCAGCTCTGAGGATCAGTCTCCCAGAAAATCCACTTTGATACAGGCCAAGTTTAACAAAACAGTCATCTGTGAAGTGGTGGTCACAGACAAAAAGTTGCTCTGTCGCGCGCTCCTAAAGATAAACTCCAACTATTTCTGATGAGCAGGCTCTTCTTTGGGATGGCTGAACAAACACCTAAATCTCTCGCAAGAAAACATTTTCTCCACCTAAAAGACATTGCATTGCAAAAAAAGCTAGCTGTTGATTTCTCTTCAGATCAAGAGGAACCAATTCTTCTGTGAGTCGTTTCGCTGATCACCTCTAGCCCCCTTGGTGGAAGTGGGTGTGTGTTTGTGTTAGCCTGGGGGCGGGAAATTTAAATCTTTTCTCAAAACTTGCAGTGCAGACGTTAAACTGGCCTGTGGTCTGAAAAAACTGCTGCTATAGACCATAATTTTGGTTAAATCCCATTATCGCCCATTGTCACCACAATGATTCCGGTTTTACTGATTCGCACATTTGGTCCATCCGGACTGGGGACCGGCACAGGGAAACCCAGACTTGTGCCCTTTTGTGGCTACATAGTTAGGCAGTAGCGTGAAGGGTCTTGCTTAAGGACCCACTCTAGATTCAGCTCATCACACCCCTTGGGAAGCACACCTGATTTGCCATGTGCCAGTCCTGCACTTAACCTACTGGTTTATCTAGCCAGCAACTCAATAACTTTGACCTAAAAAAATCGGATGTGAAAATATTGGAAAAAGCAGTAAAACTTGATACACCAACAGCCCATGAAAAAAGATCTCAATCAAGACTGCTGTTGAAGTCATTGGTAATGTTATAACTTTTTTTTGGGATATCTTGTGCAAGTTTTTATATGTCAGAAAGAATTATTACTATACCAGAGTACATTGAATAACACTTCTTTTAGCTGAAGGAGGAAAGTTGGCATTTGCAGGTTTCTGGGAGTCATCTAACTGAGCTGTGATCATCCCTTTCATGCTTCCTGAGCCATGAGAGGAGATCATGTTCTTTACTTTAGATTGGAAGACTAATTCTGACACTAGCGATCCTTTAGTCTTTGGGCTTTATATTTAAAAAAAAAAAAAAAAAAAGATGTGAGCTTTTGTTGTCTGTTGTTTTGAAGAAGTTCCACTCCGAGCCTTCTGACAGCTGCAGTCTCAGGCTTTGCATGTTTTTGTTATTTGTTTGGTGTTAGCAGATCAGCTGATAGCTATGATACAGATTTTGCCAAAGTCTGTTAGAAATGAAGGATTTCTCTTTTGCTTCTTTAAGGCGGTTTGGATCAAAGGTATCTGGGGTTTTATTTGTCTCGGAATTTAGTTATCCTGAAAGATACATTACCACCTGTCTAAGGCTGCAATCCGAAATACAGCCGCCACAGCGCAATTGGGAGGCATTGGCAGAATCTTCAAGATTTCATGCCTTTGCTCGATTTTTTTTTTTTGAGAATCGACTGTGTGGCAGCCATCAGGCGTGCAGAATGGCCTGCCTTTATATACCGGTGGCTACACGGGCTGACGGCCGTTCGGACGGCTGTAACAAGTGCCAAGCCAGAGACATTCACACATCGTCTAGTCAGAGGTGCTGCCGGCAGATGATCCGCCCTGTAGCTGCCCAGCTGTCGTCTGATTTCATAATGGCATCATCCCCACCTATCACTGGACTGCCACCGCGCGACCTCCAAATGTGCCTGGGTGGCCACTGACCGATGTCATCTTTAAGAGAATAATCGTCCAGTTGCCGTAAAATTTAAAGCTTTTCTCAAAACTTCCACGGCGTGTAAAAATGTGACTGCCGCCTCCCAGTTACAAATGCTGCTGCGCTGCGACCTGCCGAATGTGCCTTAAAAACTGTGCTGTGCGGTGGCATTTACGAATATGTGACCTTAGTTTAAGTCAGATGGTATGGAATCACTGGAAGAATCATCTTGCAACAATATCCTGTCATGTTAATAATGTAACAAGAAACAGCTGAACCAAACCCAGGATGAAGTAGCGAGAGTGCCAAACCCTAACCACCAGCCTTCTGGGATCCCACAGTCATTCGGTTCAGCCTTAAACCCTGTTATGACCACTTAGAGGAAGAGCTTGACGCTCATTGAAGGCTTTTTCTTTTCCTTCCTTGAGTAGGAACTCAGCAAGTGTTGGACAGAGGCTGTGCTGGCAGGTGGTGCGTGGTGGCTGAGCAGCTGTGCGTGGTCTGAAGACAAAAGCTGACGAGATTCAGGAGCAGTTTCCAAACTGGAAATTTGCACACTTGCGGCCAATTTGACTAAGATTCCTAATAAAGAGAACAATATTGCATGCACATGCAAATAGTTTGTGAGCGCTGTTTGTTAAGGATTTGTTGGTGATCAAAAAAGATTGCTCGCACAGTAGATAACAAAGTAGAAGGTTCTTAGCTGTGCCAGAAAATAGGAGAGAAGAGGGAAAGGAAAATGGAAATAAATGGACTTTTCTTGGATAATTTAAATCACGCTGCTCGGTGTAAGAACTGCTTATTAACCCGCTTATATTGAGCTGCACTGTGCTCTGCCAAATCAAACCTCTCCTTGTTTGGCCCATTGATTTGTGCACATAGAAAATAAGGAATTGAAAATAAGGAATTCTTTAGTTAAAAAAAGAAATTGTAGCTCATTCTGAAGGTTATTTTTTACTTTAATTGGATCTTTTAGCATTTGTTGTTGTTACAAAAGTACACAGGGAATATAGGGAGCTAATCATACGGCGTGTACCAAAATTAAGAGTACATTGTTCAGTGATGTCATCAATTCCGTAGCAGTGGTAACTATTGTAAAATACCCTTTTAAGAACATTTACTCTTAACATTTAAGGAAAAATCATCATTTATATAAAAAAAAACATAAACCAAAAATAGGTTGTTTAGTTCTTTAGTTTTAAAATCTCATAATCCCGCACAGATCTACTAAAAGGTCATGCAAATCCATTGACTTGATCGTTGCTAAGTCTGCAAAACAATCCTTCTTTTACAAGAAAACTTGAGGAAGACAAAACTGTCAGGATTGTGGATTTTGGTTTGGGTTTTGTCAGTTGTGTTGTGACTTTTGACACGTTCTCTTTTGTATCGTCCCTCAGTCACAGCAGTTTCATGTTCGTGATCCACAGCCGTCTTAATTTCTGTTATTTGCCCTCAGCCTATTGAATTGTCTGGTTTTCAGTTAATCCTTGTCAGGTCACCTGTTCTGCTTTGTTTAGTCACTCCTTTTTTTCTCCATGGTTTTGTCATGTTTCAGTTTATTTATTATAGTTTTTTTGTTTTTGTCACAAGCCTGGTCTCCTGCATTTTGGGTCCTCCACCACCATCACTCCGTGACAAAAACGTCACTGTTTTGAGATGTCATATTTTACTCCACACAAAGCAATGCACTTCTGGTACAAACACAGTGGAAACATTCAGTATGCAGACTTTCTTTTCAGTAGACTCCTGTCCAGTGCAAACACTTCTTGGTTTAGTGAACAGCTTTATTGGCAAATCAGTCTTGGTTTCAAGCTTTATGTAGAATTGTATTCTCCACAAATCAGTGTGCATAAATGTAAACTTCAAAGCTGAGCATCTGTCTGCGAAAAAATAAACTGCATCCACTGCTGACTAGTATTATATCCATTTGGAGTGGCTTTTGCCATTATTCATCGCTCTATACGGACGTCAATGAATTCAAGAAGTGAACTTTTGGTGTTTCTTCTTCCAAGGAAAAATGCAAAATTAGGATGAATGAACCATATTTGGTGGGTGTTAATTAAATAGAAACAGCATTGATATTATTAATGATGTGTTTTTTTTTATTCATACCATGAGAGTTTAGGGGATCTATGGTAGACAAGAGCTTTCCATATGAACCAGGCTCCAAATAAGGTAATTTCAAAACTACATGTTGGAAAACATGCATGCATGCAGCCCTTGAGGCCTGGAGTTGCCTTTCCCTGGTCCAGCCCTTCCCATGTTCTCTAATTCGCAGATCATTTCTACTGATTGGCTGAGGACAGTTGATTCAGATTGGACTTTTGCTAAAAAAGATGGCTAGACCATATTCTTCCAAATACCTGATATTTGTCTGATAAAATGTAGTTAAAACTGTTACAAACCTCTATAAGGACAGACCAAAAATGATAAACCAGGTTTATCAAAATGTTTTCAGTGCGTGTCACTCTGTGCTATTTATAAAAGTGCTTAGCACTCAGCAATGTCAACAGCACATAATGGCACGCATCTCTCCAATTGAGAGTCGAGAAAACACAGCAACAGGCAGGTCTCTGGAGGACCCCCTCCTGTAAGAGACTCCATGAAAGGAAAGGCTTTCAGCACAATGAAGCTGTCTTTTTTGGGGGGAGTAGAACATTTTTTAAACAATTTATTAGTAAAAGAGTGGAGCACAAGGTCATAAACTCTTGATAGCTTTGCATTTACTATCAGAAGTACTAAACATGGAAAATATGTCTTAAAGCACTAAGAGACTCATCTGATATTAGTAGCACTTTACAGTAATGTTCATTGTTTGAGGCAGTGAAGGACAACTGAGACAGAATGCACGGCCATACATGTTAGGGCAGCTCAATGAACAGAGACGTTTTCACATTCATTGTTGCACATTAGGATATATTGCCATTTTTCTCTGTTATCCACAAGTCATTCCTCAGCATATTCTCTGTTTTTCCCCTCCTGCGCATGCATGCAGGAGTGCAAGTGAGTTACCATGGCAACGCCACATTTTGTCTCTCCTGACAAGTTCAACTTTTCTCTGATTTTCAGTTCATATTAGCAACTTTTATCGGAGTTTTTAGACTTAAAGATAGCCTATTAGGAGACAAGCATTTAGATTTAACAAAGTCTCTACCGGTTCATTTTTCTGAATCAATTATGTTTTTGGTTTATGTTTGAGGCTACAGCACTAATAGAAATGTATGGGCTGTAATTAACCCCACGGCTAAACTATAATAAAGAGATTTTGGATTATTTTGTTTTCCAAATGAACTAGGATATTTATCAACTTCAGTGCATTCTTAATGGTTGTATCCCCCTCAGATAAACTAGCCGAGCACAAGTGGCCATCTCATAAATTATTTCAAACAGTTCAGATGAAATGCAAACGGTGGAAATAATGCCTAATTAGCTCTTTTTCCTAACAGCTATGTTTCTGTTTAATTTATTCTTTAAAAAAACTGCAATAAACACTGTGAAGAAAACACACGTTTGGCTGTGAATAAAAGAGCTAAAAACTGTTTATTGATGTTTGGCTACACTTAAAAGGTTTAGAAAATCTTTAGTGACACATTTAAAAAAAGTTTATTTATGTTCTTCATATCAGTTGATACTTTTACATCCAGTAGATGTACTACTAGATCAAATAAAGCTTGAAGAAGAAATGCACTGGAGTGAACCAATTGAATTAAAAGTTTCAATGCTTCACGAAGCCTCATTTGGCCATACCGACGACATCTAACTAACACACGCTCTTTGACATACTCGTCACCCATCCATCAGCGTGAATCAGCGGATTCTGACTAAGAGAAAAGCGGCTTTTCACACTCACTTTGTTACAGTATAAATAATAACATAAATATAAATATAAAAACTTTCATGTTAATAAAATGTTGCTTAAAGAATGCTTTTTTTGAGTAAAGCCGCTTTTCTGCATGACCATGTCAGTTGATTTATTGAATTGCATAAGCGCTCCGCTGCTGTAAAGTGTTGCATATCATCGCAGAGCTGCTTTTCTCTGCTTCACAATCCAGAATCATGTTAATTGCTTAAACAGTTGAAGATTTGCGTTAGTCGAAAGAATGTAAAACATTGGAGTTAAGGCTCCAGTGTGAAAGCGTTGAAAAACAGCTCAATGTTGATTTTGAAAATTCATTGTAGTCAGTCTTTATACTAAGCTCATTTGAAGGGGTTAGAAATTCTCATTAGTGCTGTTTGCAACAGTACACTGTTTTGTTGACAAATCTGCTGCTTTGACTCAAATTGGATTCATAATTCATATTCTAAACAAGTTCAGCAGCTTTTATTGATTGTGCACAAACTTATAAATAATGCCACTTATGACCCTCTTAAAAAAATGAACGCAGCGATAAGTCTTCTGTGGACTTCGGAGCAGACAAACAGGAGAGGTCAGGAATTAAATGTGACATAAGCCAAGAGCCAGATTTGATACAAGCTTTTCACCTGCTCGCCCTGCCGCCCTCACTCTCATCTCTTTCTATTCTCATATTTATTTCAACATTGAGGTCTGTAACCCTCCATCTCAAGGAGGTGCGCCTGCATCTGGCCCACATTCTATCATTAGCTCCTCCGACCTCTCCCTTGCCGCCTTCCTTCTTCTCTGCCATGGCAAATTTACTTTTGTCACATATACAGGGAATCTGATAGGAACACTGGCAGGCAAATGGTTTGCTCGGCATGCAGGTGGTAAAAAATAAATAAAAAAGAACAGACGGGTGCTTGAAAGTAAGGTGATATGGGGGGGAAATGTAAACAAGATTTACTAAATTGAGTGACAGAAAAGAAACGATGCCAAAACCAGCAGGGAAGCGTTTTGTAATGTCATTTTAGGTTCACAAACAATATCAAATAAAGCCAATCTGACACAAAAAACTGTGGAAGAAGTGGTGATTTATTCTAAAGAGATTTTTGACTGAAATGCACAACGGGATAAAAAGATTCCTCCTCAAATATTTTAGACTGTGACTTGAGATGCAAAGCCGTGGAAAACTAACTGAAATGTAGATGCTCCTGGGTGGATTCTGAAAGTTTTCAATACTCTTGTTTGTGTTTCACGATTGAGGAGCATATTTTTTTGAGTATAATGCTACATTCACACCACCCAAGTCTTTGTAAATGTGTATATGTGCGTTTTGGGCCTTTAGAGGTTAAACCAGCTAAACTTTGACCAATTAGGGCCTCAGATTTGATAGTGATATATGGATAGCATCCTTTTTAATTCATGAAGCAGAAATTAACAAATGCAGTTTTTGCCAGAATTAAAGACACCAAGGCCGAATCCGAATTCTTCTCATATCCCTCTGGGTTCTGTCTAAACCTCCAATTGTCTTGCATTGTATTGTCGAGTTTTGTATCCCTCCGCCGGTAGGCTGGGCTGCGACACGCTGTGCCATAGAGGAGGAACACATTTCTGTATGTGGGTGTGCTCTGAAGCACAGAAGTTTACCTTTTAAATGTGAGTGATGACTTTTTGTTTCAGCATGAGTTTTCAAAGTGTTTAAAGCCAATGTTTGCAATCGCAGCAAAGCCCTAACATAGCTGACTGGTGACTATTGATGACATCCAAATTTGAGGACACTATTACACCATAATTCTCCCTTTGGAGGACTAAAGGTTGGGGGAGGGAGAAGTCATTGGGGTAGGAGAAGAATTCAGATTCGGCCCAGGTCTTTCATATATAAGTTGTGCTTTTTTTTTCCGGATGGCTTGGCCGAGGGTGTGACTTATATTCAAGGGCGACTCATATGTGACTTTTTAAAAAAGTGAATAGGCTAATATCTGTTTGTTGTTTTTACATGCACAACTGCTAGAGGGTCTTGGCAGAGTTGTTCAGAAACTAGGAATTTTTCTCCCAAAAGTACAACTTAACCTTATACATGATATTTTTTTTCTTTATTGTGCTTTTCTTTTATTGATGTGACATATGTGCAGAAAATACAGTAAATATTGCATCCTAATTTGCTAAGTTAAAACCAAGTGATAGAACACAAATCAAACTCACTTTCTAACATCAAATACATGTCAATAAAAAATTGATTGTTTTCATTTACGAAGAAAAAACATGACTGCCTGCTGTAGCACGTCTCCAAACAAACATGATTCCAGTTCAAGATGAAAAATGTTCTCTCGGCTGAAGGCTTTTCTTTTGTTTGAAAAGGAGGTAACCGCACAAATGAAGAAGAGACTGTTGTTGCTTCAGCGATGCAAAAGACCTGCTGCAGTGTGATAATGACCTCATCAGTGCGAGTGCTTAGAACAACTCCAGCTTAGAACATTTGCATCTTGGTTAAAAAGCACTTTGAAGGACATTATTACCACAGAGCAAACCGGACCACTCACGGTTCGGCGCTATAAACCCTGCAGCATCTCAGCTGCCTTAGTTGCAGCGATGCCAACGCTCCGGTTGATCCCCCATCTGAGAGCACACTCTTTGCTGTTGGGGACGTTTGGCTGGTCGACAGCCAAAGTTGCAGCTTCAGCTGCTATGACTGTGGTACTAGAACACAAGCTCCATAAGCTATGCAATTGCTAAGATTGTTTTTTTTGTGTGACTCTGAAGTAGAGTTCCTCAATTCTACCTTTTGGTCGATCATTTTTATTCTTAGAGACGTTGGGAAAATGTGCTTCAGTAGATCAAAGGTACCAAGGACAAAGATGGGATGACTTTGTGACTAAGTAGGAATTTTATTCAGTTAAAAACAACTTAATTCTAATTACACACACTTTTTGTACTAAAATAAAAATCTTTCTGTCAGATAAAGTTGTATCCAAGTAACGACTTCACAGCACGAGATGATGGAGATTATATGTGTTACACTTGTAAGCCTGCCCAGCAGTGATGTCACACTTCAGAGACATCCTGGACAGCACTCAGCATCACCCCAGCGAGGTAAGATTTTCAGAGGTGTAAAGGTAATCCGTCAAGTTCCCATGAAGTGGCCGGGAAAGAGGTGTTAGCTTTAGAATATTAACGGCGTTTCTGCACAACCAGAAGCTTCACTTGTATGCGACTTTTGAAAAAAAATGAAAAAGCCTCAGGTTGTCTCTGATTGGTCAGCTAGACTAGCCCAATGAAGCCAGTCACTGGATGCTGAAAATAAAAATTTCATGAAATGTTGCTTGAACATGAGGAATTCCAGACTTCACTCAGGAAAAAAAAATCTTCCTAGACAACATTTTTAGGGTTTTTAGGTTTTTAGTTCATCTTTGTTTGTTAAGGCAATGGATTATACCAAATAAATGTAAAAAAAAACAAGATGCTGCGTTTTCTGTGATCGCTAAGACTAAATAAAACAATAAGTAAATTTATTGAAAGGTAAGTTCATCAAAAAATAGGATAAATAATTAAATTGTCCAAAAATTATTTGTGTAATCAAATGTCATATATGTTTGTCATACAAATTGCTGAGAAACAACTCTTAAAATGTTTTCAACATGTGAAAAAAATTAAGAAAAGCCTAAAAAAGAGACTGAGATAGATATTGTAATTATTTTTTTAAAAAAGTGCAATATTTTTCGTATCTTAAGGCGCATTTAAACTCCTTGATTTTTCCTTTCAAATAATGAAACTGAAGCAGCCTATATTTGGAACAATTCTGTTCTGATGTCGAAGTGATTTGGAGGTACATGGCACTTACTCAAAATATTAGTGCGGAAAAGACATAGATAATAAATAATAGATAATAGATAATAAACTGTTTTGGGGGTTTTGGCATAAATGTTAAAAGATGTGTATTTGTATTGCACTTTTCTACCTTCCTTGAAGGCCCAAAGCGCTTTACACTCACACACTGATGGCGGCTCCGCTGCCAAACACTTGTGCCAACTTAGAACCGCCAGAGGCAATGTGGGGTTCAGTGTCTTTCCCAAGAGTACTTTGACACATGGGTGAGAAAGCAGGACTCGAACCTGTACTCTTCAGAAATTGACCGCCCTACCTCAGCACCGCAGCCACCCAATTATCATCATCCATTGAGACAATTTTAAACGTAGTCACGCTGAGTTTTGATTTGCTAACGTAATTTAAACAGAAACATTTCTGTAGCTCGTTTGAATTTTTCTCAGCCGTTTCAAACAAACAACATTCTGTGAGATAGTTATAACATATTTAAGCTTTGCAAACCCATATTGAGGTGCAAAGTCTGGACTCGGTCATACAGCAAATAATTTTGAGCTCCTTCAGAAGCTCTGCAAATTTTGTTTAATCCGTTGTCTGTCTCCTCTGTAAAAGAAGTGCATGTGCTATAATGCTGTCCAAACATACTTTAGCAAATCAAAGCCTTTCACGGTGTAATTCTGGAGGAACACAGCGTGTTTGCTCAAAGACATTTTTTAGCACAACAAATGTCTCGCCGCCGTGCGAATGTTACACTTTGGAGCAGCCGAGTGAAAGCGGAGCGGCTGTTGGGAAAGGGACGATTGGAAGAGAGAACATCCTGAATCTGTTGCAATTTTCTAATCTTCCAAACTGAGAGAGCACCCTTTCTTTACGTGTCTGTCAGTCGCTTTGGGGATTAATGAGCGGAGCCATGATGGAATTGAAGCCGCAGCAGACTTTTTCTTATTTCACACGCTGTTAGTGTGTGAAATAAGAAAATTTCCATGTGCTTCTTAACAGAAGGATGTTTTTTTCCTCATCTAACACATCAAAACTAGATTTTTGGTAAATTCACTCATGTTTCCTTAAAGCGTTCTTTACTGAAGTGTGAACATTGAGAAGTGATCTGAATATTTTACACACTTTTTTTGACACACCATCTATGACTTTTAGGAGGCAATGATTACACATTACTTTTCGACTCGTAAGTTTTGTTCATCCTGCCTGAGTTCAGGTCCGCAGAAGCCTTGGTTGCTCCCAAAATTCCCATTTGCATTTATGTTTTAGACGTAAATGTTATGTGTTTGTATTTTTACGCTCCAAATGACCTGGCAGAACTGTGGAAGAGTGGAACAACATCATGAGGCTAGTGAGGAGCATGATTCACAGTCTATCTGTCACAGCAGTAAATGGGGGGAAAGACTATTGACATGGTCAAATTTTGTTATTTGGTTCTATCCTTATTACTGTCTTAATTTTTGTGGTAATAAATATCAAACTAAGGAAACTATTTTTTCTTTTCCTTCATTATTTGTCATTTCAAAGGTAACTTTTAGGCGCTTTATTAAAATTCAGACCAAATTGGAAAAGCACTCATGTAAATAACAATATTCCTAACTCATTGTGAGTATATGTACGTATAAATATGTAAATTTGAGCTAGAATTTGACTGATTAGTGCATATTTCCAATGAAACTCAAAATAGTTTAAAGGCACACTCTGGTTTTTGCATTATTTGTTCCGAGAACAGTTTCCATCTTGTAACAAGTTAATAAACGGCTCAGATCATTCTGGATTTTGTAGCTCTCCACACGTAATGCTGCTGCCTTTGGAGACTTTGTTCACTTGGTGGCTCGCCATGTCAATTATTAGCATCCGAGTGATTGCTGGACGATCTTACTTATGAAAAATTTGGCTCTTTCATTCATGTTCTCATGAGAGAACCATCCGACTTCAGGCCGTGACATTTGCAGAGCCGTACAGGATAACATTAATCTCTTCCTGAGTATATTGAGGAACATTTATTGTGACAGAGCGTTTCAATTTCCTTGTTTGTTTATATTTTATTACTGTCTCCTCTGTTGTTTATTTCGTACAGTAAGTAAGTTTTGCTTTTATTTCCCAAAATGCCTTTAGAAGTCATCTATAGACGGAAAAAGACATTACAGCATTTACTGCAAATCAAAAGAATCTTAATTGTCTTGCATTAAAAACTGCTTTTTTCTTCCACTTTCTGCCATGCTGTCTTTTTCCCATGATTGCTGCAATTATGTTGAACTCTGAGAGACAAGCCGAGCACATTAACGGACTAATTCCATTAGGATTTTTGCTGACTGCGCTAATGCACCATGTAAACATGGCTTTTTGAGTGACAAAAGGTTAAAGGAAATTAAACAGTCAATTACCCACGATCGCTAAGTGAAACGTAAGAATACTGCTTGTATAATCTACTAAAAGGCTTTAATGTTTACTGGCCACTTGTCAATGTTAATGGATCTGTAATGTGGTGCCACTAGCAGGGTGCACTCTAGCTGCCAAGGCGTGCGCTAAAACATTCTCACCTCTTTGCTCTGACTTTGAACTTGGCATTAAGCTGATGTTTCTTTCTGTGTTTAAATGAAGAAACATGACATGACATAGGGTAGAGATTTACACTCTTGCCCAGTTTCTATTCCAAAATTTAATGCAAAGGTGCCATATGCAGAAGTTCCTCCAATGACCTCTGGATGCTGGTGTCAGAAAAAAAAAAACAATTTTCCAATTCACACCCATATTAAAAAGTCAAAATTTCACTCTGGATTGCATATTCATTCTGGTCTGACTTTAAAAAAATATATTTTGGTTAGTTTTCTAGTCTTGTGAACTCTGTGCTTATATTCCTTTGGGGATGAAATTTGAAATATGTTTTATGCCTAAGTGTTTTTATTATTTGGGGCTCAAAATTAAGTATTCTTTCGTGTATGAATTTTTTGATTGGCTGCTGTGTGGAACCAGCTAGACTGAAGAAAACTTTCTTATGTCTTGTCCCACCTAATTGGGTGCGTTTGGCACGTTGTTGGGTTAAAGTCAAACCTAGTCACCATGCCTGACCCACTTCAAGCTTAAGTTTCCCTGTCAGAATCCTAAGGCTGACATCAAAGGTCATCTGTCCAGTGTATATACGTCTATGGATCCACCGTAGTTCTTAGGCAACAGACACAGCGCTGAATGTTGATTACCCAAAGATAAACAAGGAGTCAACGCTGCTCTGCATTAATCACATAAATGTAAATATCATGATTGAGCAAATGGAACGTCTTTGTTGATCACAGAGAGAAAACGTTGAATTTTTACAATAAAATGAAAGTGAAAATTAAATGTGACCTTGGATGTATTCACAACTGTACTGCAGACCGTGAAGACAAAAGATAGCAAAGACCATAAGTCAGGATTTTTTAGTTAGGTTTTGTTATTGTGTTTGTACATTTATTTGTTTATTTGTTTTTGTCACATTCTGCACACTCTATGCGGGATTATTTTGTTCGACCTCCTCCTGGTTTTTAATTTCATGTATTTGAATTCTGTTATACAACCATTATTTCACTAAAACAAACAAGCAAAACAGCTGGATTTTCCCATTTACTGTATTTTCTGCACAAGGGAATGCCTGTTTATTTATTTAATTTGACCATTTATCGACATACTAAAATGCGTCAATAAATGTTCTAATTTCAAACGTGTATCATATAAGGCACACCAAACTATAAAGTGCATTTAGAGACAAAAGAGTCAGAGATTTAAGTGAGAGACAGAGTGAGTCAGAGTGTCAGTCAGACTTTTTTAACTGCATTCACAGTAACTCCAGAACTTGTTTGCAATAAGATACATGTTAGCTGTGTGAGAAACATTAGCCACATTAGCTTATTGACAATGCATGTAACTCCCAAACTAGTTTGCAGCACATAAAAACACAAACTGATATTGCTAGAACTGACATTACTGTGACTACATTAACTCACCACCTTGTTATTAAAAAAAAACAAACAAACAAACAAAAAAACAGTCAGACTCTGTTACACATTAGCTGTGTAGGTAAATTCACAGTAACAGCTAACCTTGTTTGCAGCTTGTAAAACCAGACTAATAAAGCTAAAACAAACATTGACATTTGACAGAGCAGTTGTTTTGTTTTCCAGCAGAAACAGTAATGTTCTAGATATGAAGCAGCAAACATTACTACTGTAGCTTTGGCTGCAGCTACAGGTCTTACCATGCATAATCAAAGAACAAATGGAGAGGTGGATGTAAGAATTGGTTTAGAAGCTGTGTTTCGAGAGATGTCTTTGGCTCCAAGTGCTTTTGAGACACAAAAGTCAACTGAAACTGGCTACTGCTTCTCAGAACTAAAAACAATTCATGCTTCAGGTCAGAGTCGCCAACAGTAACCAGGAAAAATTGCTGCAGTTCTTTGAAGTAGACACCAGTGGGATCTAAATATAGTAATAACTTCTCCAGGCTGGCAGTGTTGCTAAAACAGTTGTCCAGAGGGACAACTGCTTTTCCACTCTTCATCCTCTTCTTCCTCACCTGTACTGATCTTTGCTACTTTCTGCTCCACATCAGCTTTGTCTTCTACTCTGTGCTCTCTAACATGTTCCTCATTCATACGCTCTTCAAAGGTATTTTTCCAAATTTCCATCACACTTGTGGAACTTGTCAACACATTTCCATCCCTCTCCTTCATCATCCTAACTTTCTGGTCATCCTTCCAGCTCTGTCTCTCTGGCTTTCCAACTTGTGCAGATCCATCTCTTTCTCCTTTGTGTCCTAATTCGCCCTTCGTTTGGTCTTCGCCACCGCCACCTTTATCTTGAGCAGTATCTCCCTGTACTCCTGTCTGATCTCTTCTATCTCGTTAATTTTTCACTTTTTCTTAGCCAACCTTTTTCCTCTTAACACACTTTAGAATCTATTCATTTCACCACCAAGTCTCCTTATCTGCTTTTTTCACTTCAGATGGCACACAAAGTACCTTCATACTTGTCTCCCTGATCACTGCAGCAGAATAGCTGGATAATTAGAGCAACAACACATCATCTGTAGGGTAAAACTAACCTGTCTCCAAGCTCACATTGCTTATTATCAATCCAACACTTGGGCATTGCCACTGACAACATTCACCTTCAACTTCCAGCTTCAGACTCATCACCCTCTGACACTATCTTCACAATTCTTCCTTTCCTTTTCTCTCTTTGCCTACAAACATGCCTTCCTCCTCTATTTTTTCCACCAACATTAGTCCAATTTCCACCGCCATCCTGTAGGTCAACAGCCCCGGTGATGGTCCCTGTTTATTTGAGTTTCAACCAATCCCATATGAAAGGTCAGTTAGTGATTCCCAAAATTTGATTTGACATCGGTTTATAGCCAGGTGCCTCATCTGAGACAACCCTCTGCTTTTACTTGGATTTGGGACTGGCACATGAAAGCGCTGAATTGCACTTTTATGTGACAGGATTTCTCTTGCTTCAAATTAGCATACTTTAAGTTCAGGGATAGGCAACTCCAGGCCTCGAGGGCTGCAGTGGCTGCATAATTACCAGACATCCAAGCCCTACTCATGACTTGTTACCTGGTTCAGGTGTGTAGGCTTGGACTAAAATACATAAATATTGGTTTTAAAAAAATGTAGTGACATTACTTAATTTTAACTTGTTTTTTGTAGATGTAATTGAAGTAGTATTCATAATTTTAATGTAATAAATCATATAATGAATTATGTGGACAAATACTGTATAGTATACAAGACTGTAAATCAAGACTGACAAAGTCATGATTTGACGGGAGTAACGCACATGTTATTCTGATGATAAAATCAAAATGTTGGTGTCTGTTTAGTCCTTTGTTTACGTTAACTAAACTATAATAAAAATTATATTATCAACAAAAACTCTGTTATCTAAGATCTGTTGGTGCAATGAAGCGAAATTCTTCCCATCTGAAACAGCTGTCATTGGAAACTTTTCTCTTTCAGAGTTTTACTGACCAAAAATTGACACAGAAGTTAATGTCTGTGTGCCACACATCACCCTCATCCAGTCAAAAACATGGACTTTGCCACACGTACCCCATTCCCACATGAACTTTGAATTGATTTCCTGCTATGAGTTTTTTTTTTTAATCAGCAAGTTACATAATGCAGCAACGTTATAAGTGAATTTGTTCATATTCTGCTGAATGTCAGCATTGTGCTATACGAAGGAGCTTAAGGAGCTGAAATAAATTGGCTCTCTGCACATTTTCTGACATATTTCAGCATAAAAATGAAAAGTACAGCTTTACCTGTATTTATTCTTGTTAGAATTTAACTTTGACATCTAGAATTTATTCTACAGAGCAAATTTTCAAATGTCATTCAATGTTTTCTGCATGTTTGCATTTTAAAAGAAAAACATATTTTAGAAAATACAATTTTGCAAACACATAACTCATCCTAAATAAAGGAAGTAGCAGGTGCACAAAGCAGGTTCAACCCATTAGGTTTTCACTAAGCCCACTCACAAACATTTTACTCCGACATGAATTGTTTCAGTTCCTCTGCAAAGAAATCACAGGAGAGGAGCTTTGGCTTAAGAAGCAGAACTCCATGCATCTGTCATTACAGAGGTTAGAAACACACAAAAGGTGGACAGCATCTTACATTGGGAATCACTGCCCTGAAAACGGACAAGCATCAAGGAAATTTCCCAGACCTCGGTTTTTCATACTTAAAAGGATTAACTGCAGCTGTGTTTTAAAAAATGTAATCTCATGAGGATTGTTTGTCTTAAAAATGCTACCAGCAATTAGGATGATTTGTCAACATGTTTTTTTTTTCCATGCAAAGTATTTTTTAGGTCATCCTCCAAAATAAAAACATTATTTTTGACTTTCGGCCTTCACAGTTGGTGCTTAAATGAATATATTGAAAAGTGTTGTGCAATATTTCAAAAAACCCTAAATTATTTGTCTATGCTTTAAATAAACAGGTATAATTTAGCATCTCTTAAAAAAGTTTTATTTAATGTATTTACTGCCATGTAAAGGTATAGTTAATCATGCCATATATATATATATATATATATATATATATATATATATATATGTATAATTTCAACAAAGTATAATCAAATTATGCTTTATGTACACACACATTACTGAGAAGAAACAGCCTAATCCTGCACATTTTCTATATGAGCCTCATTGATGCAGAATCAAAGGAAAAGTTGCAGCTATTTCTGGCATATATATACAGCTCTACATGACTGAGTTAGGTATGTTTGGGCCCCAAAAGAATCCAGTGCCTCAAGGCAGTTTCCCACTTCACCCAGCAGGTGATTATGTAGACTGTGTTGAGAACATAGACAAAAGCAGAAAAAAGATAGAAGTTGGATTACATTAAACCTCACCATGAACCTTGTCTTCCTTCTTCTGCAAGTCTTTCAAAACATTCTCCCAGTTTAAATGTATTCCATTTGTTTAATGGGGTATGATATACTTGATGTAGACGTTGATGTCATAATGCAAAGGTCTTTAGTGACAATTCTTTTAGTGAAAACCAAGACAAGTTTGCTGAGAATGCAACATGTTGAAGCTTTAACGACCCACTACAATGAAAATAGTTTTTTCTGTGTTTTAACATGTTCTACTGGCATTTGTTTTACAATGGAAAACATATATAAAGAGAATTAAGCCTAAAATTTCACTTTTGAATTGTGAATCAGGAGAAAAATTGCCATTTCAAAAAGATTACATTTGTTACGTTGAAAATACACTGGGGGGATCATAAGTCATTTGCTTTGCTTCATTCTAGGTAATCCTGTTCTGGATGACCAAGTACATATGTAAGTTAGGTTGGAGGTGTAAGTCAGTGGGAGAGCATGTAAACGGAGAGCTCTCAGAGACAGGGAGGGGAAGGATGGCGGTTTTGTTCTGTGCCACGATGCTGCCCACTACTCAGAGGTGAATTTCTAATAAAATATTGCCGTTCAGCAGGAACTATGTTCTAGAAAATGAAACAGGTTTTTGGCTTAAAATGGCATATTAATAGTTAAAAGATTACAAGGAACATTTTTACTATAGAAGAAAAGATGATGGGAGTAGGTCTTTGACATACAGTTCTCCAAAACAACGAGATATAGACTAATTGATTGCTAAGAAAATAAAGCACCATGAAAAGCAAAATAGAGTCTCCAAAATATTATTCTTGTAAATCTGAAAAACATCTTCACAAAAAGATCAGAATGTCTGTCACAGGAAGAATAGCCTCCTGACCTGAAGATTTCACACAATTACGGCAAAAATATCTTCGGCCTTTAACAATGAGCTTTATGTGGACTGTTTTCATTCTTTTGACTAACATAATTCTTCAACTGTTGACCCAATTGGTGAAGTCCCTATGGATACTGAAGCGGAGAAAAGCAGCTTTGCACAGATGTGCAATATTTTACAGCAGTAAAGTGTTTAAGTAATAAATGTAAATTAGCTGATTCTGTCACTGAACAAAGCAGCTTTGTACTTTTGTACAACACTTTATGTTAGTAATCTGCTGGACACAAAGCTGATATGTGAAAGTCGCTTTTCTCCGCTTCAGAATCAGCTGATTCACGTTAAAGGTTGAAGATTTATGGTACGTTAAAGTCTTATTCAGGTGTCGCCATCTCAATCAAGGTGTTAAAGAGATAAAATATTAAAACACATCTCTGTCTGATATTAATCCTTTAAAGAAACAAAACATATACATTGCAAAAAAATGACCTTTTTATAAAAGCCTGTTGCTCAAATCACAGTGCACATGCTCACCTGACTGCTGACCCTTTTGATTCTATCACATTGTTCCAACACTGTTCATGCACAGCTTGGTGCCAGACTCTGCCAGAAGGTTTTGACAAAAAAAGAAATTCTTCCCCTTTTCAGTCCAAAGTCACCTTGGCCGTCACACCGACTTGAATTCCTTTGGAGCTAACGGGAAATCTCCAGTGTGACAGTGGGGACTGCTAATCCGTCAGACTGATTTGGTGACAGGCAAAAGTACTAATCCTCCCACATTATTCAGTGCCAGTGAGGACTGCCTAATCCTTCACTGAGGGTCTGATGAATGAGATGACGCTAACTAAAAGTCTTTCCAGGAAAATTATCAGAAAGGCCCAGCAGTAAGTCCATTCTTCTAATTTAAGGTTCCAATCATGTTTCTCCTCCAGATTTCATAATATATTATAAATTGTGCTTTAAATTACAAAACCCCAAACCTTTGAGAATATTTTAAGCAAAGTACCACGTATGAACCTGTAAGAGAAACATTCGCTTTCGCTGGAGAAGCAGAATACAATTTCAGGTTTAATAGAAAATGTGAGAAAATACAAAGATCCAGGGATTATGAAACCTGTACATAAACAGGCTACAGTATTTTCTGCACTAAAAGATGCACTGAAAAGCTTTCATTTTTTTCAAAAAACAACAGTGCACGTTGAAATCTGGAACACCCTTATATACAGAATGGACTAATTCTGGTTGTGCTTACTGATGTCAAAACAGTTCGAGAGTTATACGGCGCTCTGTCAAAAGGTTTGGTTGGGTGTCAGTGTAAATATGCTAACAAGGCTAACATGTAGCAGCGTCTGACTTTTTTTATGTATTACTAACCAGGCTGGGAGTTAAAATGTTTAAAGTAGCATTTGTTTTTAGCAGTAAAAGTCTGTTTTTTTTTACATATCGCAAACAAGGTTGGTAGTTACAGGTATTGTGAAAATGCTAACACCAATAATGTGGCTAACGTGTTACAAACAAGTTCGACAGTTTTTGTAAGCGGGCTTTATCTCTCTTAGTGGAATTTATCTCGGAGTCTTTTTTCTCGCTTAATGTGCCTGATAGTTCAGTGCTCCTTATTTATGACATAATTTCAAAAATAGACCATTCATTGGACATTATAATCCAGTGTGCCCTACAGGCAGAAAATATGATAGTTCTTCAAGAATTGACACTTCAGTCAAAAAAGGGTTGATTGTTTCTTTTGTGGGGGAAAATAAATGTAATAATAATGGTTTGGTTTATTATTCTCAAACTAAATTCATGAAAAAAGTTATATTGGCAAGAATCTTTCCCATTTATCTATACCAAGCTTAAAATAGTCTGATGTGCTAAGCTGCAGCACCCACTAAGGCAGATATTTAAGAATAAGCTTTAAATGAAACCTTTCATTAATAATAAAGGTCACATTTTTGTCTTTAACTGGTTTAGTTAGTTGCTGTCATGTTTTTAAATAAAAAAGTGTTTATGCAGATACTCTGAGACATTGTTCTTGAACCCACAAATCCGCTAGGAATTCATTTTCAACATGCACTAATTAATCACTTAATTATTAGCACTGTGATGTAACTAAGGCATTGTAAACAGTGAGCCTCCCTTTCACGCAGATGACTCATCTTTTCTGACTTAATGAGAAGACTGGATCTGGGAAATGAATGGGCCCAGGAGATCTGACATTAAAAAAAACTGTCTAAAAAGTATATGCAAGTGTACAGCATGCAAGCAACGCCACAGTGAAAATTCAAAATAATGGTCTGACATTTAAGGAAACTTAAGGGAACCACTTATGTGAAATCTAATAGGGGTATAGCTCACAATAAACAGCAAGCTTGGCTCCATCCAAACTCAACTGGCACATGTGTAGCTCACAAATAAGCAATTTATATTCTGTTTGTTGAAACCGAAGCCTGTAAATGTCCATCTGTGGGTTTCCAAGAATTTAACTGGGGCAGTAAATTATTGGACTCTCAACTCCATTGCATAAAATCTGTGTTTAGATATTTTATTTATTTTTTCACCCCCAAAAAACCTGCAGTAAAATGCCTGAATGTCAGCTCGTATTGTAAGATTAAATTGGATATGACCACTTCAAAATTGTAGAAAAAAAGTTCCCATTAATCTATTATATATTTAAGAAATGTTGATATTTCTCTATCCTTGAGAGTTAAAATATTACAAATAACAAAGACAAAAATAATATATATTTTTTTATTTTTTTGCTATTTGGACACATTTTTAAAATCGGTGTCAAGTCAAACACAAGCTCAAGCAATGTGCATCGGTTAAAAAAATATGCCCAATGAAGACTTTAAGGACATGTTTGCAGCCTCAGCTCTGGTCTTGCCAAATACTAAAGTGCCTAAACAGTGTGTGGTTTTAAATAGAAACCATTCCACTTAGTGGTCCCATCGGCCCTGTCACAGGCAAAGTAATGCTCCACATGATGGAGCGAGCCCCTTTTTTTTAAGAAACTACACCTTCAAAGGTTTGTACAGTATCTGATGAATAAAAAAAGCTTTTTTAATAACATATTTTATGTTGAAAATCTGTATTTTACAACCAATTTTTGAGCTCTAAAAGTAAAACATTCAATAACTCAATGTGGGTAAAAAAAAATCAATGTCATAAAGTTGTTATTATCAGTAGACACTGGAAAAGAATAGATCAGAAAGGCAAGTTCTGGATTCCTTTTCTTGTACACATTGCTCAAGGTGTTTTATTGTTTTAAAAAAAGTCTAAAAGGTAGATCAAGTTGTTCTGAATGCAGGGGCAGGGGAACTGCAACCGACTGGAGACCTTCTTCAGGGTGAATCAGCAGCTGAGTTGGTTCCAGAAACCCTGAAAGGGATTCAACAGGTTCTGAAGATGGATGGATGTTTGGAATTTATTTTTTATTTTTTACTTGTCCTGTTCAGCAGCTAAGCAAATAGATAAGAGCTGAAGAACTATTGTGTTGGATACATCTACTGTCACAATGTGGGCTTATAAATCTTCAGACAGACAAGGTTATATTTGTATAAACTCATTTTATATTTGAGGCTAGTTTATAAAAATAATTACTTGTGGCAGAGGTTGAGTGATCTACCTCTTATTGAAAGATTGCAATTTGGTTTTTCCGCCCTGCCCACCCGTATGTCGAATTGTCCCTGGGCAAGAAACTGAACCCCACATTGCTCTTGGTGATAACAGGTTGGCCCAAGTGTGCAGCAGTGAAGTGCTATATAAGTATACATATACGCCACTTACTGTACTACTTTGCCATTAAGACCTTTTCATTTTTTTTTCTTTGTAGCAAAACCTTTTATTTGATTTGCATTTTATTTTGGCATCAGTTTTTTTATTTTCTAGAATGTCTTCTGAATATAATTAAATTCAAGTCAGAACATTCCTAAAGAAGCACAGTTCCAGAAACCTAATATTTCACCTGAAACAAAAAAGGATTATGGGAGATGTAGTGTCAGTTATTTTGTGTCTTTGAGAGAGTTTTATGGTATGTTTCTGATCTTTATGTTGCACCATTCAAGTGCTTCATCTCTTACTTTGATTACAGATTAGACAATTGTTGATTTACTGACTGAAAGTTTTGAAGTTTGTCGCAGCGTTTTCTTATGTCCTCAGTCACATGTAACTGTGGTTGAAGATTTCCTCCAATTGAGTAGAATCTGTGCACTATGCGCCGCTGTCTGGATTGATTTTAATATGGTTGTTGAGCTTTCATACAAGCTTAGCTGAAGATAATCCTGACCCTTGCCACAGCTGCACTAAGCCCTGCATGGATATAATGCAACCTGCTAAAAGTTGGAACTAATAAAGCCGTTTCCATTCATATGATTCAGGACTTGCAGCAAATCATATTACACATTACATTAAGGGTTGGGATAAACTGCCGTAAAACAAAAAATATTAAAATTGCCTTTGGAGGAAGGCCTATCAGTGGTGGTTTACATGCTTCATGAAAAATTGATGAGTTCCACCTCCAGATACTAAAATTAGACAGAAACTGAATATAGCGCCTGTCCTTCAAGTAACACTGATCTATAAGCAACAACTGGCAGGAGAGATGGAGTAAAAGATCAGGCACTCCACCAAATACTTTGGGTGCAAACATGTAGCAGAAAATCTAAGCATTTCTTTTTATCAAAATGTTGCCAAAGTAAGATAAAAAGGCCAGTAAAAATATGGTAAGATAAGGTATGTGTTTATGATACATATTTTGCTGAACTTGTCTTAGTTAATCAGGGAAAAAAACGTGCTCAATGTGTTCTGCCATGTAGTTCATCATCGTTCCACTAAGAGCATTAAAAGGGCTTTTCCTGCTCATTTCAAAATGGCTGCCCTTGTGGGATCTCAAAAACACTTTTTGCGGGAAAAGTTTAGCTACTTTTCAAAACTTTATGGTAAGAATAGTCATAGAATAAACCAAAACTAACAATTGTTATTCATTTTTAATGACTACTTGCAGTGTTGAAAGAATGCAGACTTTGATAATACTGAATTAGTTATAATACACTTACACTATGTTGAAAATATGTGGATCAAATTTGAGACATCTTAAATATGGTATTTTTTTTCTTGTCACTGTTTTTACATTTTCAATAACACTGGTGTGAGCAAAAACGTGCAAAATCTCCTAACGTATCATAAATAAATAATCTAAATCTTATTTAAAATTAGATTGAATTTTTTGTGTGGATTTCATCAAAAGGATTTATAAAAGATCACAATTTGAATATAGTGTCAGTTCTTTAATGTAGTTTACATGTTTAAGACACCTTTTCTTTGTTGTTTATATATATTTCTAATTAAGAAAAAACATGTTTTAATGTCAGTATCTAAACCATTTTTTAGAATTGTTTGCTCAGTTTTGAACATTTTCTCTTTTGAAATACTTCTGAGGGAGCACAGAGATGGACAGAGTGAAAATTCTCTTCAAGTCTTCTTAAAAGCTAAACCAGAACAGCTGGCAAGGCATGAATTTTGTCCATTTTTTAGGGGCCACAAGTGTGTTGATTTTTTGAGATCTTGCTTACTTTGAGAAGCTGGGTCGGCTTTAAAGAATAGATCTCACTAACCCTCTTTGGTGTTTTATGACTGCTGGCTGTTCAGATGTTATCTAAAGAGAACAGGAAAATTGTGGATTTCTTTTTTTACGTCAGAGGTGTCATCCAGGTATTGATCATAAGAGTGAGCAGGTATGATGCCGGTCTGGATACAGATATCCACTTCAATTGAGGAAAAATTACTTTAAAGGCAGGTATAAGGCCAAAAGAGGGGCATAATAAAGGGACCTTGTGAAAGTATAGTGAAGTATTAAAACAATTTGTTTCTCTTCAGGCGCTGAGGATTCGCTTGTTTTTTGAGTTCAAGACAGTTCTGAATCATGATTGTTTTTTTATGGATGGTGATGGATTTAAACTTTTTCAGATTCATTGTTTATTTAAAAGCTAAAATAGTATGTCATAATCAAATCGAATCAAATCATATTAAATCAAATTGATCAAAATCAAACAAAATTGAATCAATTCAGTTTGAATCAATTCAATTAGATTAAATTAGATCACATTGAAGCTACTTTCTTTTTTTCACTATAGGATTTTCCTTTGACAGTGTAGCTAATAGCAGAGGCTAACAATCATCAGTAAAATCAAAACTACAACACACATACTTACAATAAACTACATAATATTTCCTCAAACCTGCTGAAACAACTAAATGAAACATTTAAAAATAACCAAAAAAAAAAGATTTTCCACTGAAACATAAAAGTTGTATTTTTTTTTTTTATTCATTTGGTTGCCTGTTTCTGTACATTTTCAGACTTCTGATTAAAAACAGGCACTTCTAGTGATGTATGAAACTCTTTTTTTCCCCCAAACTCCTTCCTCAACAGTTTTATCCAGTTTATCATCTCACTCACGTTTTTATAGACTTCTCTTTTTGGTTAATGTAGTATTTTAATGTTGCATTTCCATTTAGACACAGCAAACACAGGTGATAAAGCCTCCCTGTTCTCCTAATGCCATTTAAACTCATTTCTCAAGAACAACCACCATCCCTGTCTGCTAAGAATTCAAGAGGGGAACTCTAAATGAACAAACAGGCCCTGAAACAATTCATTACATAACTACCTAAACAATAGATGCTTTGAAATGGGTTGACTCCAATAGTGTGATCTTCTTTTCCACTGGGAGAGACGGTTAGTCCAGCAGAAAACTGTGAAGACTACTGGTTGTGTAGACATGTGATTTCTTTTTATTCTTTGAGGAAAAATGAGTCTGGTCTGAGGGAGGCTTCTGCTGTCACTCATGAATAATACCACTCACGTCTCTGTCTCCTGTTCCTTTTTGCAACTAGATATCCCTTTTTTGTCAGTGTTTATTTATTTATTTATTGTTTTTTGATGCTTCTGCACAACATTTAGCTGTAAAAAAGTTCAAATTGTTCAGTAGCTTTGAAACGAAGTGAATTGGGTTTATCAACCAGATTTTGGACTAATCTGGCTCACTTTTGCAGACAAGCTTTGCAGCATTTCCGTCTGAAGGCCTCTCACAGTTTAGCTGACTTTGCAAGGCAGCTGGATACTTTCGAGACTCCTATGATGACATGTTTGCAATAAAATCCATTTGGTCAGTCAACATTATGTTTAAGCCGTTTAAGGCAAATTAGTGTTCTAACTGTCAGCTTTGGAGAGCTCAGCCGACCATGGCTGCTCATAAAACATCAGGTCAGCCCACCCCTGAATGTTAACACATCATGTCTGTGTTAACATTCAGGGGTGGGCAGGCCTGATGTTTGGAACGCTTGTGGTTGACTGACACAGAATCAATTTGGAGATCCGTCACATGATTTGATTGACTGAAAGGAGTGCTTCAGAGGGCTCAGGAGTGCACCCTGCTGGCAGGGGGATGCAACATTTTAGAGGAAAATGTGTTTAAAAAAGGTATAAAAACACCATAAATATGTATGATCATTAAAAATCAGAAACATCATCTCTGTATTTTTCCTAAAGTTTGGGATAACGTCACAGAGGAAACTTCCAAACACTTAAACGCACCTTTTGGTTTTACAAACGAAATCAAACCCTGCCATTATTTGGCTTATCTGATATTAACGGGTTATCTAAACTACAATGCAACAGATTTTACTCTTGTAAATATTGTAAAATAAAGATAACCAGCTAAGGTTCTTAGCCTGTTCGCTACATGGAGCAGTGTCTGTGTCCATCTCATTTACAACGTATGGAAGGCATGGATGATGTTGAGAGATCAGATGTATTTGTTTTGAAGATCTCTACAAAAACATTGGTGATTACATCTCCATGTTTGGGTTCACTCCAGAGAGAGGGTTGTCTCTACAGCTGCTTCCACGGTGTTTCAGTCTCTCTCTGACTGTTTGAAGGTTTGCAGTTCCGCATTAACAAAAAGAGAGAGCAAAAATAAAATCAAGTATAACTGTCTCAATGACAATGACAATAAAGTTCAGGAGGCCCAAGCAGGCTGCCTCTCCATCCAGCAGTGGTTCTCTGTCTGGCCTCCAGCTTGTTTCCCATGAGCCAGCATAGCAAGCGCGACATGATTCCAGTGTATATCAAGTATACACTCAAAAGTATACATAAGGAAGTCAAACATGCACCCTACTACTGACTGGAGTGACAGCATCAATCATACATCATCAGTGTGTGTAACTTACATTATCCTTACAAATACATCACACACTTACCATATGCACACCAATCGGATGTTACATTTTCATGACACCACTTAAGGTGGTCGTACAAGCCTCAAGGGGAACTACAAGACACACCTTAAGGTGTACGACCCTACATGGGCGTGGACATCCCAAAAACCCCAAATGTGTCAACCCCCTGTAGGGGTGACTAATGCTACATTCACAACAGGCTTGTATTGCACGGTCAAGACTGCGCTACACGTTGTTTCGTGAACGCCCATTCAGCATACAATGTCTACACCTGACAAACAGAGAGGGGCTTCTTCTTCTTTTTTTACTGTTTACTAGAACATGTCTGCCACCTACAGTCAGATGAAGCTTAGTTCCAAAGGCTCCCGGCTTTTTCTTTCACAACTGATCCGATATTTGAATGACTTGGTGTCATAGAATTCCGGCCGGGCACAAAATTGCAATTATTAATTTCTCCTTCATGATGTAATTTTTAACTGGTTGTCACTTCTGTGTTTTAAAAAGGAAGCTATACAACACAACCAAATCCAACTCCCTGATTGGTCAAAGTTCAGTTGTTTGGTATTCAAGCAGTTAAAACTTCAGCTGGTTAAATTTTCAGCAAATGTTCAGCGAATGCCAGGTTTATACGTAGAGCCTGAAAAATAGACTTAAAAAATTGAATACCGATGCGAATTTTGAGCACGAAAACCTGAAACACAGGTTTCACATAAACCAGGGGTGTCAAACTCTTCGCCTCGAGAGCCAGTGCCCTACATGTTTTCCAACCAACCTGTCATTGAAGCTCCTTACTGGCTAAACACACCTGATTCAGGTAATCAGCAGCAAATTCAGCAGAATTTCTGGAAAAAAAGCAGGAGGCCAGACCTTGAAGACTTGAGTTTGACACCCCTGATGTAGACTTTTCACTCCAGTTGCAGAGACCATTGCATAAGCAGCTTTAGGCGTATGGACAAATACACAAATGTGTTTGTCTGTCACTGTGTTATTGTCTCCACAGTGGGAAATGAATAAGTGCATTAAACTATTTAACTATATTATCCAATAAAACTGTCACTATAGAAAAATAGGTAAAAATGTATAGGATTTTTACCGTAAATTCTTGGTTAAATGTCACCTTATGAGTGAGCGGCTTTCATTCGCATTAGAAAGATTAAAATGACTCTCTCTGCTCTTGGAGCTCCAACAATGTTAGTCCATATGGTGACTCAGAGCCACCAGTTGTTTCACATGAGCTAATTGAGCTCCTTATGCTTGCAAACAAAAACACTCTGCTTAGGTTTCATATCAAAATAACCAGTAATAACACTTGGAAAACGTTTTGTTGTTTAATCTTTAAAGCTTTAAAATCTTTTAAATCCACTTTATTTATGTAGTCTGCTTTTTTTCTTGTAGTTGCCTGCCTCATCCTTTCTGAAAAATCCATAGAAACGTTTTATAGCAAACAGTTTTTCTTAGTTTGTTGCTTTTCACAGACTTAGATTTGGAACAACCTTTTAAGAAACAAGAGATTGTTACACTTTTCAGAAACATGTTGCTGCGCTCTTTAAAATATGTTTTTTTTTAGATGTTCTTGCTTTTTTTGTGCAAATACATGTGAAATACAGTGTTTGTATTCTGTGGTTTCTGTCATTTCATGAATCTGCTTAATGTATCTAATTGGTGGCAGTTTGTCTGTGATTGATGGCACAAATTAAGACATCGACTCAATCAGTTTTTTAAAGTGTCTGTCCGTGGCCAAGCACTTTGCAACAATAACTTCTTAGATGGTTCATCAGCTTATGGTTTCTGTTTCCTCAAAGGACTGCCAGGAAAGGGTTTCAAATGTTTTGCTGCAAAGACTTACATTAAATGTATTCGGTTTTTCTTTTTTAGATGAATTCTAACAAGTGGAGAATGCTGCAGTGTGAAATGACAAAAGACAATATATGTTGCTTATTAAAAAAGTGTTTTTTAATTAAATGGAAGATATTCAACCTTTTCTAGCTTTTATTATTAAAACATGTTAGAAATAATCATCTTTGGTGTTTGGGGTATGAGTAATTATTACGTTAGTGGTTTGTATGTCTATGAAGGTATCACTGATGCAGAATTGTTAATTGAAGTGGGTCTTGCTACAAGCAAGACATGTTTTTGCCTGGGAGGTCTGTGCTCATCTCAGCAGCACAATTCCAAGCCTCATTCTTCACGACTTACACCAGCAGGGTTTTATAGATGCTGGAAGCGTGTGCTTCACTGGCCTCCCTGCAGAGCTCATGTGCCTAATATTGAAAAAGGTTGATCCATCATGAATCATGCTTATCTCCTGCGTCCTGCTTTATATTTCATATTTACTTAATTTTTAAAAATCTTAGAAATCATTTGTTTATCCTAAACTATGGTGGCCCCGAAGAGCAAATCACATCACTCGACCCGAAAACATATTAAAGATCCCAATGACACCTTTTTTTTCTTTACCTTTTCCGGTTTGTTCCTTGTTTCATTTTTTTCATATTTCATTTAGATTTCTGGGAATTGCTTTGGGTTTCCAATTTTTTCTTTCTTTTTAGAGAAATCAGAAAAGGTAGGTACTATGGGACGTTGCTAATTGGACGATGACGTTTGTCCATTGTATCAACCAAAATATATTGGCATGAAGCGATACTGAATATGCTCTGTACTAATTATAAAACTGTTATTAGTATGCACAAATTGAAGACAATAAACCCTCAAAAATCATATTTATTAATCTTAGTTTTATAGTGTTTTATAAACATTTTATGTTTTATATAACATTTCATGATGATTTCGGGAAATTACTTTTGCTTTCCAAAACATGTGATCTTGTGATCTTTAAGATGTTTTTGCATTGACTGATTTCTTGGAGTAATCCTCAGGGCCACCATACTAACAGATTTTTTATTCTCATAAAACAGTACTGATGTTGCTGGTTTTCCAGTAAAATGTTTTATATTTAGATTCATGGGATGAAAAAATGTGCTTATTCTGTTAAAAAATCTTCCCTTTGAATTACTTTACTACAAAAGAATTCGTATTTGTCATGTTGATCTTTTATGCTTTACGATTCCACACAAATATAAATTCTTGCATGAAACAAATTATCAACATCATTTTTTTTAAGGTTCTTACTTTTAATTTTTGCTATTCTCCTTGTAAATGTATCAATCAAAAATGTTTTTCTGCAGCAGTGATGATGCTGGTTTAATGAGCCCAGCAGACAAACGTCTGCATCACTGTAGCTGGACGGAGTCCAACAAGGTAGGCGTCAATACTGCCACCATGTGGTCAAATATAGAATGATTTTGTTTGCATTAACGTGTATTAACGTTAAAGAACGACAATAAATATATCTAAATGACAAACCGTCTCGTGCAGTTCAAACTGCTCCACGGAACTGAGAATGTGTCACACACCAACATCGGTGAGGCTGTGCCGCACTCCCATCAACCCCTTCCTCTGTCCGCTCCACCAACCCCCACTAAGGTTAGGAACCACACTTTTTTGAAACCAACTACTTCGAGGGTGAAGCCACATCACTTGTGCACCTGTGAACAGCAGAGGATTCAAACAGGCCACACGATGGCAGAGGATCCGAATATGCTGGTGACGGCTCAACGGGCCACCGCTTCAGAGGAAATGTGACCGGTGAAGCAGAAAGAAGCTGCTTAATTGGCGGAGTTTAAATGCACAAGCTCTAATTAGCCCAGAAGAACTCATCTCAACTTCCGATTCCCAACAGCAAACTCCGCTGACATTTGGTTCTCTGCAGAATAGAGAGTGCTGAAGGATACGATTCTCAATTTAGAACATGCATTTGACTTGTTAGTATTTGTGGTGAGCAAACAATCATTACACAGAACTCTGGCTACGATAAAAGGAGATCTTTTTAGAAGTGGTCCTTTTTTGCTTTGCTCATTTCACATCTCAGATGTCTCAGGACTTAGAAGTCCTTTCTCAGCACCCTCTAACACACATTTGATTATGATTATGCCATTTTTAGCCAAAATAAATTGCAAAAATTACAATGCATTTTTCAGAAAAATAGTTTCTGCAGAGCGGCAGTAGTTTGCCTCTAAAAAGTGGGCAGAACCATCTGTTTGTAGCAACTCCGCCCACCCTTCCCCTCTCCGTGTGAGGAGTCTGTGCTTGGGTTTTGGTCATGTTGTTTTGAACTGTCCCTCAGCCACACCAGTTTCAGGTTCATGATCCACAGCTGTCTTCATTTCTGTTCATTACCTTTAGCCTATATAAGTGCCTGGTTTTCAGTTAATCCATCTGCTCTGTTCTATCAGCGGTTTAGTGCATGAATTCTGTCAGGTTTTGATTTAAATGTTCAGTTTCTGTCACCAAACCTGGTCTCCTGCATTTTGGGTCCTCCACCAACACTTCCTGACTGAATGCTGAGAAGGTGGCTGATTCTAGGGCAGGGATGGGAAACTCCAGGCCTTGAGGGCCACAATCCTGCATGTCTTCCAACTTACCATGCTCTGGCATGTTTTAATTGGCTGGACACACCTGAACCAGGTAATCAGTCATGAGTAGGGCTTGGATATCTGGAAATCATTCAAACACTGTTGCCCTCGAGGCCTGGAGTTGCCCATCCCTGTTGTAGAGGCCCAGACTGAAGGGGGCCACAGAGGCCCCTAACAACATGATAAAACAGAAACAATAATTTCAGTAAGTCAGTAATCTATAATCCCAAATATTTTTTTTTCAATGTCACGATAACCATTTTTTTTGTTTTGAAAACATCCACATCTGTAGGACACCCCCTTCCCCCTCCACACCCCATGTTTATTTTAAAACGGTTCACTCCGACTGCATTGAACTGCTGCTGGAAGTGCAGCAAAGCGGTTTGTGGCAGACAGGGCCACAGTGTGTGAGAGAAGATGTGCCTCAAAAACCAAGATGCCAAGAAAGGAGGGAAAAGAAATTAAGAAATGAAAAAGAGTTGAAGGGTCAAAAAAAATGTCACTTAGTGTTTTAGAAAAAATAGGTGGCTTTGTGGTTGAAAATGATGGAATATTAAATTTGCCCTATAACTTTTCTCACTGTGTTAGCTCAAGAAAAATGCTTTTTTTACATTTCACTTTTTGATGGGTAGAAAACCTTTTTCACAAGTCTCTTTGGCAGGTGAGACAATGTTCATCATCTCTGACATGGGGCTCAAACTCACAACCATGACGTTTATGTGTCTGTCTCCCCTCCCCAACATGGCTACCAGAACATTCCAGAGTTGGTTCAAATATTTAATTATGACTTTATTACACAGATTTAGTAATACTCGCATTTGCTGCAGCAGGAGTTGCATTCATAGGCTGCAATGCGATTTCTGCGTTTATGTGCTTTTAAGAACTCACTATTGCTGCATTCAGGTAACCTGGTTATTCCTAGTATTTTCTCACACTGATCTCAGCCAACACAAACACACACTCACTCATTTCTCTAAGTCATTGTTACTCTTTGACGTGACTAAGACTCACAACTATAACACACTGATCTGTAAGAACGCACACAATAAGCCAAAACGTTGTACATATTTCAATACATGCATGTTTTTTTTACAGTAGCCCTGAAGTGCAAATCAAATCAACAAATCAATCGACATAAAAACATTTTAAAGATCACAGCAACAATTAAAAAAGACAAAACAAATGTTAAAAATCAGCATTACATTTTAGAAAACAAAACAGAATTTCAGAAACCAAAACGTAAAATAACGTAAATGAAAAAACATTTCAGAAAACAAAATTTCCACAAAACAAGATGAAATGTTCAAAAGAGAAAAAAAAAAACATAAAAGAAAATTAAATGTCATAGAAAAGCTAAAAGAAACCGGAAAAGGTTGGGTCATCGCATATTGGATGATGATATCCAGTAGTGCTTCAAGCCAAATAACTTTCAGTTCAGATGAGCCCTGATTATATTAGTTAAATCAATCCATTTGAACATTCATGAAGATGTTCTTATTCAATAATAGTGGACATCCCCTCTGTCAAAATTATTTTTCTGGAAATTCTGAACAGAGTCAAGTCCTCCAAGCAGAAACAGCAGCTGCAGCGTCAGGCTGTCAGCCTCCAACTGAACCTGATCCAGCCGCAGAGCTCCTCCCACACGAGAAATGGAGGGGAGCTGCTGTGGGTGGTCAAATAATACTATTAATAATACATTTTACCACAGTTTCAAAACAAAGGTGAGTCTGTCATAAGAATGATTAATTAAAGTTAATGAAATAAATAATCTATAACTATTTTAATAGTTTGAAAAAAATAAGCCCTTCACAAAATGAAAATGAAAATTATAGTGAAAAATAGCATCATAGTGCATAATTGTACGTAAAACAGCATGAAAAAATTGCTGCTGTGTAGGGGCCCTGTAAGAATTCTTTTCATGGGGCCAAAAATCCCTAGAGCCGCCCCGGCTTCCAGACACTCAGTCGCTTAGAGCTAAGAGTTTGTGGCCCACCCTGCATATTTTTATGCCACAAATAAGCTCTTTTTCAACGTTATTTTTTGCTTGCTCCTGATTCACAACTATCTGAATAAAGAAAGGCTCAGAAATGCAATTTAAAACCGAATTTTTTTTATAAACATGTCCTCCATAATAAGAAAAACTGCCACAGGAAGATGTTAAAAGCACCATTTTCATTGGAGTGGGACTTCAAGATAATAATTCAAATTGTATTGCTTCATTTATGTGTATTATATATCCTTGTATGGCTTTTTAAAAAGATTTCCATGCAGTGCGTTTCATGTTTACCATTTCAAAATAATCAGTAGCACAAGAACTCTGGCATATGAAATAACAACATTATTAAGATGAGAAAAAAATAAAAGCAGAACAACAGAGGAAACGATAAGACAAATTAAAAACGCACTCTGCCTGATGTTTCCAGTGATTCAAAGTGACAAATGCAGGCCTTTATATTTCCCCCTATATAACAGGAAAACATATGTAAAGTATGCAATAAAGCTATTCTCCATGTGGCGAGATGCAGAACAATTACTGTTCTATAAATGAATCCAGAGCTCATACTGAAGTCTGACAAGAGGCGAATAGATTTATGTAAAAATTGCTCTGCACCACAATCAAATGAATGTAATGGTTGCACACCTACCTCTATTTGAGAACTACAAACATGTAATGGTGCAAAAACACAAAAGGGCTGATTTATTTTCCATGTTGGAGCAAAAACTAGGTGTCCTGCATACATTCTGTCAATGACATTTATTGCCAATTTGAAGTTGCTTTCCTGGTCGTCGATAATGTAACTCAATTTTAAAGCAGCTTTAAAAATTTAGTGACACAGTCCAATCAAGCCTTTGTCAGCCACTCGCATGTTCATGCTGTGCGTAATAAAGACCATAAATTTGGTTTGTGGTGTGAAAATGAAAAGTTTTAATGGGAATCTTCACAGATTTAAAACACCAATAATTGCTGAAGCATTACTGAGATCTCGAAGAAGAGCTTTAATCAGTCTTTTAAGCTTCACTCTGTTAAGATCACATTAGAAATCACTGTCAGATTAAGGAAATAGAGGGCTTTATCTCATCTTCTCAGTGCTGCATTTGTCATTTTGCCATGCACATCCTCCTTATCTCTTACTTATCTGTGTTTTGTGTTGTGTTGTGATTTTGTCGTGATCTCTCACCCTACACGCCAGCTATTTTTTGCAGTGATTTACACCAATTCAAAACCAGATTTAAAACTCTCAAGCTGATGAGTTTTTCAAGAAACCTGTACTTGGATTCTATGAGCTTTTGAATGTTTTCCGTCCAAGTGTTTCTGAAGGACATTTAAGCTCTCAGATAGAGTGAGGAGCTGTCTCTACAGACCTGTAAATGCTTCAGTAGTCAAACCGGGGTTAGACTGTGGACACCACCGCTCTAAAGTGGCCACTTTTAGTGCAGAGTCAAACTGAAATTAGAAAAGGTCTCTTAATGCATTTGAAGATAATAGCTCAATAAAAGTGTAATCTCAGCTGTTTCTATTTTAGAGAATTTTTTTACGTATAATCATCCTTATTAAGAGGTTTGAATAAAGAAATATTCAGACATAAAGTGTTGATCATAATTTTCTTTAGATTTGTCTTCCATCATGAAAAACTGGAAAAATTAAAAACACCAAAAACATTAAAAACACCAAATTTTCATCGAAGTGAGTCTTCAGCTTTTGTCTGTTTCAAAGTACTGAGAAACAGCTTTGAATTATTACTTCAATGAAAGTATTTCCTTGACTTAGAGTTTTTTCTTAATTTTCAGTAAAATAATGGTCACACACGTATCTACCAAAAAAAGCTACAAAATATTTTCCTCTAGGACAAAAGCTGATTAGCTAGAACGCCAATGTCTCATCAAAGATTCATTGTCCCCACGTCACTAACATTTCTAGATCTACATCCATAATTCCCCGTGAAAAAGATTCTTTCAATACTGACAAGTATAATAATAACAAGATTCTTACTAAACTAAAAACAAATAAAGTTGAAAGACTTGAAGTCTATTGTTTAGAAAATTATTTTTGTCACGCTGATCCTGGAGTAGCACGGCCATTTTGACTGTCGTGCACTTTGCCTGGACACTTGAGAGGGACAAAGTTTTGTTGAGCTCACTCAACTGCAAATAAACAAAGATGCCACTAATTATACACATATTTGAGTTTAAAACATTTTTTGAAGTGTACCATAAATAAAATTGTCAAATTTTTAACTTCGGGCTATTTTTGGGGTAAACCTAGACTTTTTAACTTTGGAGTTCTGGAACCAGCCTTTTGTGGTCATTTAAGGATTTGCAACATTTCATTTATATTCAGAATTGTTACTCTGACAAATTTAATGACCGTGGGATTTGGGCTTCTTGGAGCCAGCAGGTACTTCCTGTTTGGAAAATGAGGGGGGGAGGAGTAACTCAGTCCAGTTCTCATATGCAGTCAATGTTTCAGCCTTTTAGCTAAACACGCTAATTGGTTAATGTGAGAACAATGATTTTATTTGTAAATTTATGTAACTTTCTCTTTGTTTTTATCAGTCTGATCACAATTATTTGATGCTAATTCCTAAATATGTAAATCGTAGCCATATATCTGAAGTAGCCTTTGCCATCAGGAGGAATCTGGTCTTGCTGTTGGTAAGAATAAAAGCAAGTTTAGTCTTGCAATTGCTAAGATGGTGTTATTTGTTTATTCAGTCTTGAAAGCGTGTTAACAAAATATTGTTGTGCAGCATTAGAGAATTAAAAAGCCTCTTTTTCTGAAGTCCTAAACTCTTTTCATTATGGAGAAAGCTGAGGAACTGCCAATACGCCTTGTCTAAAATGAGCTGGAACGACACGCAAGGTGGTGGCATTGGTTTTACGATGATGTAAACTGCCTCTGCGTGGGTCACTAGATGAGACACAACTCTCCAACACATTGCCATCCCTGATGTCCACCGCAATGCCAGACAACTGGAGTGTAATTATTGAACAGAGAGGCAGGAAGGAAGCGGGACTGACAGGTGAAGGCAGACTGATAAATGCACAAAGACAGAAGTGGCAAAGTGGATGGATAATAAGGTAGAGAGACACAAATAGTTACCAGAGAATAGGACGGATGGGTGACAAGACAGGTCAACAAATAGCAAGACTATGTGCTTGACAGCACCTAAAAGTAGGTGCTCCATATCGCCATGGTGAATTTCTCTGATTAAACTGAATTTCTCAAGACAAATCACAAAAAATTGAAAATACAAATGAGTTATTTTTCCTCCTGTGTTCCTTTTTTGCCATTGATTTGATTGGCACACTACACAGAGCGGATGGGAGTAAGGGTTTGTAGTTGCTGTGGCAACGGCCTGCTCTTTGTTAAAGGCTACATTGCTGGCATCTGATGTGTCTGCGCTGCGATCGATAAAAACCCCAGTCTGCAGGGACTGATGAACGGACTGGATCTTTCGCCTGGCCAGGCAAGAGGATTGTAGAGAGAGAAGGAGTTGGGGGGGAAGATGTTCGCATGGCAAGACTACAAGATAAAAGAGCGCTAGAAAGACTAGACGGAACAGGGAGCGATGTGGAGGTGCATGCGGTGCAGCTGATGAGCCGGGTAGATGGGTAAGTGCTGTGGGAATGAGAAAGGGTGAGCGCACGCTGCTCCCTCCGCCTCATCTCAGCTTAGTTTTTGAATGTCACTCACTTTTGTTATCAAAGCCAGATGTGTGCATCTGTGTGCTCGTCATCTGCAAGGTTTTGCTTTTTTGAGCTCTGAAGCAGTGGAAAAGCTTTGTAAAGGTGCCTTTCTCAATATCTGGCATTTTTCTTTTCTGTAGTGCATTAACATTTCCACTGATCCCACATGTGTCTTCTGCTTTGCACTCCTAATCGGCAAAGGTAGCCATGAGCGGAATGCAGATTTTTCGGGTAATGAGGCAATTATGGTGCGGCTCTCTGTCTACACATCCAATCTGTCAATTCAACAACCTGTAGCTGCTGGAAGGTGTTTTCGTGTTAAGGGCTGTGTCTTTCCATGTGGTGGAGATGCTCAGCTCTGTGAGACCATAATGTTTTACAATTAAACCCCACAGCTGTCTCATTACCCTGCCGTTATTGCTTATTTTCTTCTATAAACCCGCTGTTCACTGGCTGGGAGCGGAAGTTCCACCTTAGTGTAAATAAGGAAAATGCACAAGAAATTATGGAGAAAACAACTGCAAACATGCAGATTGTAGACATTAATGCCCTTATGTTCACATATGGAGTGCATAATATCTAAATATAATGTAGTTATTGGATCAATCAAAACAAATGTACTGAGAAAATACAAAGCCTACGGAAGTAAAATTGATCCATGAATTTGAAAAATATAACTACATAAATATACAAACTTAAAATTTGCTGAAGTACATCAGTGACTGAATGAGACAACTCATTATGTTAATTACTTGTTGATATATATTTGATTCAATATATCCTGAAGGGGTTATGCTTGCTGGCAAACATGCCTTAAACTCTGTGGGTTCAATTATGGCAGGAAGCTCAAGCTGTCACATCATTTCCTATTTAGTTTCTGTTTTACTTGTAACACTTTTTTTTTTTTCCGGGTGCCTGCCACACCCCCTCAGCAACACACAAACACGCACCCTTATTTATCCGTGATGCAGAACTGTCACACACTCTCTGCACCGACAAATCCACTCGGGCATTTCGCCTCACAGCAATATCCCAAGGGTCATTTCTCGCCATCGGCCTGAAACATCCTCCATCCTCGTAAAACATCCCCACTTAGCCTGAAACCTTTTGTTCCAACGCTGTGATGAACGATCACATTTTTCTGCAGCTGATTTTTCTATTTCTTGCTTTGTGTCACCTTGCTGCGACTTCAATTCCATTACATCCACTTTTGCTGGGAAAAGCTAGAGCTCATTAAAATTGGAGAAAAGACTTGGCAGTTAAAGTTGACATAAAGTGTAAGAGGTTCAGAATGTACGAAGGTTGAGGGGGAGGTGCAGACAACCTGAGCTAAAGGCTTAACTAATTTCTTGTTCGTGTTTTGTGTCTTGCAGGGCATGTTCGTGATGGTGCTGCATATGGGAGAGAAGTTGTGCCGTGACAGAGGGCAACGCGGGTAAAAGAGACATGAAGCATCCGGCCCCGCACCGCCACCACCTCTTCCTGGGCGGGGCTTTGCTACTTCATCTTCTGGTGAACTCGGCCCTGAGCTGCCCAGCTCGGTGCGAGTGTTCTCCCCAGACTAAGTCGGTCAGCTGCCACCGCAAACGCCTGCCCAGCATCCCCGAAGGCATACCCATCGAGACACGAATGCTGGACCTCAGCAAGAACAAGCTGCGCCTTATCACGCCAGACAACTTCTCGTCATTCCTGCAGCTGGAGGACCTGGATTTGAGTGATAATCTCATCAGCGTGGTTGAACCTGGCTCATTTCGCTTTCAGCTTGCTCTACGTTCCCTTAGTTTCCGCAGTAACGTGCTTCAACTGGTTCCTCCCGGTGTGCTGTCTGGGCTGACTAACCTCACCCACCTTGACCTCAGCCACAATCGACTCGTGGTTCTCTTGGATCATGCTTTCCAAGATCTCCGCAGGTTGACATCCCTGGAAGTTGGTGACAATGAACTAGTTTTTATCTCTCAGCGCGCCTTCACAGGATTACTTGGACTTCAGAGTTTGACTTTGGAGCGTTCCAATCTCACTGTGGTCCCCACTGATGCTTTGGCACACCTTCATAATCTTGTTGAACTACGCATGCGCTACCTGAGCATTAGTTTCCTCAAGCCTTTCTCTTTTAAAAGGTTACCTCGCCTTCGCCACCTGGAAATCGATTACTGGCTATGGCTGGACTCACTGCCACCCCGCTCACTGCATGGCCTCAATCTCACATCATTGTTCATAACCAACACTAACCTGTCTGCCTTCCCCGGTGCTGCACTGTCCAATCTGCCCTACCTCACACACCTCAATCTGTCCCACTGCCGCATCCAGCACATTCACCAAGGAGTGCTGGGCCAACTCCCATACCTGATGGAGCTCCGCCTCCAGGGAGCTCAACTGGTTTCCATAGAGCCCTTTGCTTTTGTGGGCCTTAATTCTCTACAACTACTGGATGTATCACAGAACCGCCTGGACTCTCTGGAAAGGGCAGTGTTTGCCTCACCAGACAGCTTGCAGAGGCTTTGTTTGGGTGGGAACCCATTAGTGTGCGACTGTCGGTTGCTTTGGCTGCTCAGTAGCCACAAGCCTGCTTCTCTGCAGATTCTGGATATGCAACCTGAGTGCAGCGCACCCAAGCATCTAGTGGGGAAAATTCTCCGTGAACTTAAGGAGCCTTTAGTCTCCAGGTTCATGACCTGCACCAAACCACGGATTAAGCCCAACGTGACACAGCTGCTGGTAGCCGATGAGGGTCAGCCCGCTCGTCTGAGCTGCACTGCAGAGGGAGCCCCTCGACCCTCTGTGGTTTGGATTACACCCCACAGACGTTACATCACAACTAAAAGCAGTGGAAGGGTAGAAGTCCAGGCAGATGGCACTCTGGAGATCAAAGCCGCAGAGCTTCATGACACTGGACAGTATCTGTGTATTGCCAGCAACCCTGCCGGAAACGCCAGTCTGTCTGCTTCCTTAAATGTGAAAAGCATGGGCCTTACGGACAGGTTTCACTATAGCAACCGGAGCTCAAACTATCTGGCAGACTCCAACAGCACGTGGGGAAATGGAACTGTGCTGTACAACATGACAGCCCCCATAGACATAAAGACTATCATCATATCAACAGCTATGGGTTGCCTGTCCTTCCTAGGTGTGGTTGTCTTCTGCTTCCTGTTGCTCTTTGCCTGGAGCCGCGGGAAAGGACGCCACAAGAACAACTTTGACATCGAGTATGTACCTCGTAAATCCAATGGGGCAGCTGCAGATGTGGCCGAGACGAGCGGCCCACGACGCGTCAACATGAAAATGATTTAAAATCAGAGCAGACTGATGCACAAATCACGGTGCACATGTATCGGTTGAAAAAAACAAACAAACAAGTATTTTGCTTTCACGACAAAGTGGATTTGTGACAAACGAAAGTGATGTTTTATTATAGTGGGTGTCAATATGACAGTGATCTAGTGATAAAGTGGACATGTGACTATAAAAGTGATATATGAAACCGTGGACGTGTTTATATGAAATAATGTTCTCATACAGTACACTGAGTATCATACTATATTCAACATATCAATATGGGAGTGATATAGTGTTGCACTAGGCATGTGGTTCAGTGGTGATGTGATGACTAATGATATCTTCAACCTTACCATGACATCAAGGTGAAGGAGGGAGCCACTGGGAGTGAATGGGGGCATCTTGAGTGGCAGTGCAGCAGTCATCACTGCAACATGTCTGCACTTACTTGTGTAACACCCGTCATAGCTGCAGTGTGAAAGGTGTGTGTCCATGGGCGTGTGTGAGCGTGCACCACCGTGCATTTGTGTGTCTCTTTGTGCATGTGCACGCATTGCCTTTCTCGTGGGATGGGACAGTCAAAACAAACAATTGGGGTCCTAAGCATTTTTTCCAAGATTGTTCAAATTTTATTTTTTGGAGTATTGTAACAACATTTGATGAAAACTGAGAATTATCTACATTTGTATGCAAAATCATACCTACTCCATTCTAATGAAATGCTGCATAACCTTAAATGTAGGGCGTTGTCCCCCAGGAATGACTTCTACATTAGGGGGTGAGGGGGGAGATTTTTTTAAAAATACAATTCAATGGATGTAAAACTGGAATGTTTTTCAGTTTTAAGCTAAACAACATGTTTTTTTTGGGGGAGGGGTTTTTGTGACAAACAAGAGTGGCCACAGTTTTTTATTGTTCTCAAAACGGCTTCCAGCCACAGACGGAGCAAGTTAAACCCATCTTATAAGACAATAAATCATGGCTAGATTTTACTGCCAGACAAATCCCTCGCTATGATATAAAAAAGATGGTGGCTAGACACAATGGCTTAGATTTACTGGCCGACGTCCTTTTTGGGCACGATCAAGTAGAGCTCCCCAGATTTATGTGTTTCCCCCTCCTCTCTCATTTCTCTTTGATCGCACCACTTAACGTTAGTGTGTCCAGATTCTTCCTGGGGGATGGGGGGGATTCTAGGTATTTAATAGGTGGTTGTTTTGAAAGTTGTAGTGGTTTCCTGTATTGTTATTTTTTTTGGTTTGTTTTGAATTAACATTATTTTTAAATGTTTAGAAAAAGCAGTACAATTATTAAGGGCAATTCTTTATAACGCAGGGATATGGGTGTAAATTTGTGTGATCCTGTTGTGATAAATTGTTTAAGGTTGTATAGTTGTTTTCATATGACAAATTTATGGGTATATTTTCAAAAGGAAATAAATCTTAATCATACCCCTGACACTAGTTGCCTGCTTTACTTATTTTAGAACAGTAATGTGTGTGTATGTGTGTGTGTACAGTATAGATGTAGAAATCAAAACAAAAATTACACACCCTTCTCACTATAGGTGGTTGGTTTTGCACCCAAGCTTAGGTCCACTACTAGAGGACTGGGAGCTTGGGGGTCGTATGCAGTATCTTACCTGTTCCTACTGGACTATAATGGCATTGACATTTGTACATACTGTATATCCGTATCTACACTGGTCTCAAATAGCCACCAGGGCTAATTGGACTTTTGCGCGACGACACATTTTTGGTGGATCTTAAACTAATCCAAGAACGATGCAAGCAGATGGGTGATATTGAGAAGACTGCTGCAGAAAAAGGAGCCACACGAAAACGAAAGTGGAAAAAAGACGAGCAACAAATTAGAAGAACTGGTTTTAATGTGGATTACTCAGCAAAGACGGAAAGGTGAGCGCGTCTCCAAGAAAGTCATTCAAATGAAAGCGAAGAAGATTTTTGACACGGAGATTAATGATGCTTCAAAGAGAAAAGAAACGTTCACATCCAGTGCTAATCAGAACATAATACAATGTTTTCATCATTTCAATGAATCCTGAAATCTTCATCTGGTGGTGTCTGCTTTTCTTGACTGAATATCACCTCAAAATTAACCCATCAACCATCAATATTCTGTCTGGGATGGAACAAACCCCAGTCTCTATCTGCCACATTTTTGGAATAAACGGCGGGGCTACTATTGGAAGATATATATTGTAGTGTGTGTTTGTGAGAATGTGTGTGCATGCATGTGTGAATATGTGCATTAGCAGTAAGAAATTTTAAATAAAAAAGTAAAGCATTTAGAGATTTGTTGGGGACAAATAAAAAAAAAATCTAAATAAAGTAGACAATTTGAAAGAGAACTGGATTGTATTCCAAAAAAAATTACAAAAACAAATGATTGACAAAAATCGAAGTTTGTAAAGATCCTTCATAGTGAAAACCAAACTATAACTCAGATGTTGGCAAAATATAGTATTAAATTAGTGTAGTCCTGGCTTTCTTTGTTTTTTATAGTCGCACTTGAGTACAAGTTGCACTTTGGGGGAAGCTTGCTTTGCAAAGTAAGGGGACAAGGACATTTCATCTTGAAAGACAAATCCTATTAATAGAACAGAACATTTTAAGACTGCTTTTAAAGACTGCTTCAGCACTGTAACATATTTGTGGTAAATTAGTTTCATGAAACAGCAGAAATCTAGTTTGTTAGCACAACAAATGAGCAACTATTAAGACAACCAAAGTATAAAGAACATGATAAGAAAAATTAAAAAACTCTTTATATCACTAAATCCACGGAATTCTTTATCCTCTATGTCGCTTTGGAACAGGTTTCCCAGCCAGGCATAAGACTGAGCGGTGTTTCTTCTTCTGTGTTACTTTCAGTAGCAAATACTGATATATACATCTACAGTGCCCTGGTTGTTGCTATGATTTTTTTAAAGTCCCACATAAGTCGCACCCTGGTGAAAATATGAAATAAAAGGCATTTTGATAAATACGGTATTAGGGAAATGTGTTTTAATTAAAAAAACATATTGATGTATATGATTATTTTGTAGAGACCACCATTTGTTTTTGGTTTGGTTTAGACAAGCTGTAATTAAAAAAAAGAAAAAAAACAATCCCTTGATTCTATTACTCCGTTGTCTACTCCCTGTCCAATTTATGCTTTCTTTTGTTGATTTGCCAAGTTATCACATGGTGACTATCTTCGTATTTGGCTTTCTGTTTACTGAGACATCACCTGTTTTGCATTGAAACACAAACGCTGGACAGATTTGAGAACATATGACCCAGCTTGACTTGATCTGCTTAAAAACTTCTTCCCAAATTAGTAACTCGGTAGGTTTACTTTTTAGATGTACAGTTGTCCCTCGTTTATCAAGGTTATTTATGTTTAAGGTGAAACCTTCAAAGTGTGTAAAACCCCTCTATTCATACTTTAATGCACTTTTCTCAGAGAGACATTTATATTTTCCTGCCTTTCTCTTTCGTTTTAACTCTCAAAGTTCAAACCATCAAGTGCGTCCAGTATTATTGAATGAAAACAAAGATCAGCTCATGATTGAAGATTTACTTGACAAGCAGAGCACATCCTGTACAGGAGACACTGCACAGAGATTGATTGACAACAGTTTGCAGCCAATCAGGAAACAAAACACAATAAGTTGTCAAAAAAAAAAAAAAAAACAGCATGCAATGATGAACTGAAAAGATTCTGCGAAAATGCAAAAGGTGATTTGCAATAAAGCAAGAGGCCACCTCACAATTAGTTTCAACACTCAAGTTCTTTGTTGAACCAGAAAATGCATATTCATGCCAAACGATATTGGCTCTTATTACACAATAAAAATGAAATTACGTACCTTGTCCAAGGTGAATATGGAACTAACTTTCTAAGGCATCAGGCAGTACTTTCATTAGTATTATGAAAAACTCTGTTTCATTTTAATTGTTTTTATGATCCAATTTTAAATAAGTAGTTCAAAAAAACAAAACCTTGAAAAAGGGAAAATAAACTGCAACCACTGCTGTTTGGTATGAATAAGCTTTTGTAAACAGGCAATACCTTTCTAGTTAAAAACTCTGCTGTGGTGCACAGGCTTTTAAGAAGCACCAAGAACTGCACTCCAAAAATGTGCCAATAACAAACTGGTGTTTATGCTTTTTCTTTAGCAATCTCATAGGTATGCTCGATTTGTCAGTCTAAAATCCTTGACTTTACAGTGAAGATTCTTTGAAAAAGAATTTTGCAATCAAAATTGAGAGAAGCTGAAGTCATATTTAAAAACATTTAATTTGGATTTTTGACCTTTAAACTACATGAATTATAAACCTGTAGCATCACTTTAGCTTAAAAAACATGGCATGATAAGCTATCTGTCCTTCCACCTCAGCATTTTTATGACTGCATTCATAGATTCTGTTTGTGACGAAGCAAATTGACTTCTTTTCCTTTATTGCCAGGACAACAGATTGCATTGTATGTTGAGTTTACCAAAAAAAGAAGCCTTTTTAAAGTTGTTAATGTTTTTTATTCAGTTGCATTTAAGCCAATTTAGGCCTGTTGACTTGATATTTATGATGTAAGCCTTGGTGAAAAGATGAATGAGTTTTATGTACAAACTCAATGACTACTAATGATTATCCATGGAAATGAAAAAAAGAAAACATGTTTACTTAATAACCACTCATATTGTATTTGTCATAAATCATTAATTATGAAACTATTGGTGGTGTAAAATGACAGCCAAGATCATACAGCTTCATATCTACTAATGCAATCAATCTTGACTATAATTTCTTCACCTAAAATACAGCAGAGTTCCTTTGCAATTTTGTCATCCTGCAGCTGTTTTATTGCTGATTGTAATTTTTAATTGGACCCATTATGCAGTCTCCTGAAGTGCAGCACAAGATCCTTTATGTACATGTAGACATTTATACTTGTATCCAAAGCAGATCCAAGTTTTATCCCAAGTCTCAAAAGCATCTTATATTCTTTAAAATAATACACCAAAATCTTTGGGGGCTCCATGTGGTTTTTGTCCATGGATACATTAAAACGTAGCCTGTTTTGGTTTAAATTTGAACTGTCTTCTATCTGATTGTCAGACAAGTACGTGCTGATGTCCCTGAGCTGCAAGTTTTTTTTTGAAAGTACACTGTCTAACAGTAAGTACAAAGACAAATGTTTCTTGGTGAATTGTGACTTCAACAATTCTTCTTGTCAATACATTCTATCTATTGTATTTAAAAAGCATCACATTCAAAGAGGTAGGCTCTGGAGGCCAGACAGCTAGTGCACCAGTCCACCAGCTTATGAAGTTCAAATTGAGGAGACAGGTCAGAACCTAGTTTTTAGAGTATTACATCTATGTCAAATAAATAAAACTTCAGAGAAGAGGAAATTGTAGTTTTGTATTTTCAAACATGCTTGGAGCCTGAGATTGGCAAGCAGTGGCAACCATCCAAATACACCCACAATAGCAACAAGCACTTTGTTAACAGTAAATGGAAGCAAACACTGATCTATTATATTCCTTTTATTTTGAAATTATATTTGATTTTACTTATCAAAACTAGACTAAAACCTAAAGTTTCTTATTGGAGTCCTACTTCAATGATAAAATGTAACATTTTAAAACACTTGTTGGCATTTGCTCTTAGCCGTTTGTGTGAAATGTGTGGGAGAAGCAAATGGGGGTTGTGCTAAAAAAAAAAAAAAACACTTTGTATGCCAACACCAAACAGCTTTTTCTTGTTCTTTTTTTGTTTGCTTTTTACTTTTGTTTGTGGATTGGATGACTGAAGTCTGAAAAAATAGACACAGTGCCATCTGATCAGATGTTCATTCAAAAAAGGTTTGAACATGAGGTCAGGACCGGCAAACTATTCCATCTTCTCTGTTTCCAGATTGTGAGGATTTCGGATTAGCTCTGCTCTGCAGGGTCAAACGTTGTCACTTTGAAGGATAGAGGACCAAAACTATACTGTGTAGATAGGGATGGTCACTGGTCCATCTCCATACATCTAAAGTGAGCCCCTCTCCAGTAATAACAACATCATTTTGATGACTGTTCTGAATCTCATCATAGTTTCTCCCAAAAGTGTGGGCTACATGAGAAAGTTTTGGGAGGTGCTTCAATTCCACCGAAACACAGAAGTTCAGATCTCCACTATTCCAAAGATTACATGGGAGATCAACATCCAGAAGCTCAGAACACAGCAAAAAAAAGCATATTTTTCTCTAAATCGAAGTTCCCGGCAACACACGTTCAAGCGACCATTTCCAATGAAAAGTCTATGTAAACGCACGCTTTGGGCTTCCAGGTTCAAAACTCTAGCATTCATGTCTCACTATGCAAGTATTCACATCTGTTTTAAGGACCAAAATGAGTGGCCAAAGAACTCTCGTTGCATGTCGAACCAGTTTGAATTTGGTAGTAACATGTGGCTGGTTAATTGACAGAAGAGTCAATGGTTTGAATATTGCTCATAGTGGAGAAATTGGTTTGTGAATTGGTGGTTTGTACCCAGACAACCGGAATTAAATGCACCAAGTCTTTCATATATCAGAATAGAGCTGTGAAACAAAAAACCCGGGGCAAGATTGGTGAGATTTGCATTGCGTCAACATTTTGCACCAAGCCTCTTCCAACTGTACTTAAATAAGTAAACAATGTCCGCCACATGCGCGAGTCCCTCCTTGTTTTCCCAGTGTAAACAAAAAGCGTGTTTTTAAATGGGCCACATGAATGGTAGCACAAGAATTTTATTGTGGAAAAAAAAGTCCTTAATTTCTGAGATTTAGGGATGTAGACGTTGAAATGTACTTCAGATTATGATGCAATGGAGGAAGATGATCAAAATGAACACAAAACTCCTGGGAAAATTGAATCCTTCACTCTTGGAGTGTATACAAATTCTCACAGCCCAGGTTTCTTGCATGTATCCCCACAGTTTTTTCGTTTTTTTATGGGCAGGTTTGGAAAAAACTTCCATTTTTGTCTGCAGCAAAAGCAGATGTCCAAAAAAGTGTTGTTCCTGCCTAGAAACTCAGCTGTAAAGAATGCTCTGGATGCCATTTCCCTGCTCTTCCCCTCTATGCTGCTTTATTAGCCTGTAATCTAGTTTGATTTTCGTGAGTTCAACTAAACTCTTTATTGGGTCTCTAGTTACCCATTTATCTTTAAAAAGAGCAGGCAGGCATTGATAAGAACGCTCAAAAAGAACATAGTCATCCCCATAGCTCTGGGCTTTTTGGGGTGCAAAAATCAATGGCATTTCTTGCAAAGGTACATACTGGTACTCAACTATTTAGATTAAAGAAATGTATGTATTTTTGCTCGGATGGTGTACGATAAAAAAACAAGGGTTTTATTGGAATTTTTGTCTGAAGTTTAGTAAAAGAAGAAGCATCCTTTTTGGGAAACTATTTAGGCTTTGAAAAAAAATTATACTGCTGAAGTAATTTTTATTTCTTTTTAAATCATTTTTAATCTCTGCAAGTGAAGAGAGTTTCTTAAGGCAGCTGCAGCTTCCTGGATCTTCTGTTTTTCATTGTGACTTGTAAAGTTTAAATTTTGTCAGAATCTGCTTGATCAGTTTGTCAAAAATGGGCTAAGACTTGAGATGAAGCATAATGAGAAGTAATAATAGGTTAAGGCAGGAATAATGAGGCTCAGGCAGGAAGAAGGAGACAGAAGAACAAAACGTGACTGAAAAAAATACACATCATTCCATTCATCCGTCCATCCATTGATTTTCTATTCCCACTTTGTCCTGATCAGGGTCACAGAGGTCACTGGAGTCTGTTTTTGTTGTCTTGAAGGATGACGTGACCACACACAAGAACAAATATGCTCACACCTAAGGGGCAATTAAAAATCCAATGAATCTATGAAAAAGGTTTTTTCGACTGTAGAAGGGAAACTGCAGCACCCAGAGGAACATGCAAGCACAAGGGGGATGTGCAAACGGACAAAATTCAATTCCAGGTCTTTGTGCAGAGATAGCAATCACTATAAAACCATGCAGCACATTAAGCAACACAATTACTAAAAATACTTGAAAGCAGAGCTCCACTTTCCATCCCTGAATTTGTTTCAAACCATGTAAACCAAGTGTTGCAGTTTCTTCTGTAACAAAGTAGCTTTGCCTACTTGTCACTAATCTGTGAAGACACGTTCACACTGGCCGCATCAACTTGCGTTCAAGCGGCTGCTTTCAATGAAAAGTCTGTCAATGCACAACAACACGGATTTCGGGATTCCACATCCAAAACTCATAGCTGACCAATGAGGGACTTGGATGTGGTAGTGATGTGAGGGTAGCGTCCTTTTTATTACAAGGAAGTGAAAACCATTTAAAAAATCGATATGACGCTCGTCCAACTGTAGGTGGCAGACAGGTGCTAGTGAACAGTAAAAAAACAAAAGAAGAAGAAGCCCCCCTCCCTGCTGCTACCTGCTTATCCAGGGATGGTCCAGTGTGGTGTGAACACCATCGGCTGAATACACATTCATGGAACAGCGTGTTGTGCATTTCATATTTACGCCACTCGCATTATCTATGTACCTTCACAGCTCACCATTAAGGTGCATTCACACTGGAAGCGATTTGTGCGGCCAGTTTCAACGTTAAGTCAATGTAAGGATGTGATTTGAGGCAATGCGATTTGAGGCAATGCGGCGCGTCAACCAATGAGGAACTCAATAGTGGGCATGTGTAGTTTACAGAGTAGAAAAATGAATTCAATATGGCTGCGCAATGCAAGGATTTTCTTCCTGACTTCCATTCATTTTCTTAACCCGTGGAGCTGCTGGAGAATGTCCGGTTCCTGTTGGGTGAAGCCGGGATGCACCCTGGACAGATCGCCAGCCCGTCACATAGCCCGTGGAGCTGGAGCGAAAAACCCTGATATGTTTGCCAGCTGCCCGGTGGCCAGCATAACAAGCGCCACCAAACAAGGTCCAGCAGAGCAAGCGATGGCTGTTGTGACAGGATGCAGAGCTGGCCCCTGGAGAAAGGCTGTGCAGAGCGGCCGCGGGTGCCATCGAAGCAGAGGCAATCCCCCAAGCTCCATAGGCTTATGACATTTTTTCTTATTTTCATCGAGAAAATAATAAAAAGATCCCCTCAGTTTTATTATTTTAATTTCCCCTCTCGGGTTAATGCTCAAACTGGGCCACAAACAGATGGAGGCACCTTTTAAAACGGCTGTCAGGCACGGCTCCACTGGAGGAGTGGAGTACACTACAACAGGAGAGACTCTGGTGAACCCAGACACAGCGACGTGCTTGCCGGCGCCTCTGTACAGCTCCACAACACATCTAAACACAAGCTACTTGCTCAACATCATCCATGTTTTCCAAGATGTGGTCAACCAATTAAGTTTGTCAGAGGATGCTCTGCAGCCGGGGCATCAAAGCTGCTATATATCTGTACTGTGCATTTAAAAACAATGTTTCATCCTCCTGCAAAATCAGCTGTGTTCCAAATACCCCACAGTGTAATGTAATATTTCGAGGAGGCACACAACCCGACTGCGTTTTGTGTCTTTATCGAAGCTCAGAGCTGACAGCTTACTTTTACTCTCTGTTCCAACTCTGCAACGGGGACAAAGAGAAAACCTAATCTTGTTATGTCAACCATGTTTTTATTCACTCTGCTGACACTGAACAGCTTGTACAGAAACAGTTATCCTGAGACGTGAATCCAATTCATCTTCTTTTAAAGCAACAGCCTCCAAAAACCTGTAGCACAGAATCCCCTTAAAAAAATGTATTTTAATGGTTTATAACTAAATCTCTAAAATCTCAATGTGCTAACGGTTTTTACCATGAGAATTTGTCAATTTATTCAAACTCAATGATGAAAGTCTACATTTTCATCTTGGCTTTAAGAACTAATGTTGTTGCAACATCCATGCAAGCTAATTCTGCACTTCCTGTAATTTATTTAGCGGCATCTAATGCACATGCACTCATGCATTCAAAAAATAATTGCCTCTTTCCACCTTTCAGCTATCAATCTTCATCTGCAGCCCGTTTTTTAAAGCACATCTGACGGAACTCAACAGACTCAAGACGGAAATAGTCCAATGCTAAACTGCAGTTAAAAGCTGGAGACAGTTGGTAAGGTCTGCAATACAACATGCTTTAAAGCTTAAAAACAACATCTCCTCCTCCAACACTCCTTCATTCACACACTTTTAAAATGCACATTAAAATAAACTCATCCATGAAACAGATTTAAACAAAGCTATTATTAAGGAAGCTCAATGAAAGAAAGTTGTCTTTATCTGGATGCGACAACATGGTCACATGCATCGTTTTTCTTGCACAGATAAGATAAAATAAATAACATTTTATATTTATTATTTTTAGACATACATAACAATGTAACAAATTAAAAAGCACATTAATAAAATCTAGTGATAGGCAATGCCAAAGTTTTAAGATTCAATAATTATTCCATAAATTATTCAATTATGTAAATTGTTTGAAAAAGATTACTGGGAATTTTATTTTTCTTTTTTTTTCGGAAACATTGTTTGTCATCGTAAACGTAAATAACATCAAAAATTGGCCAATTAACAGCTTAAATGTTCAAGATTAAAAAAACAAGACCATTGTTCTGAAAATCACATCCTCATTTTGTTGTTGCTTAGGGTAACGTTGTATTCACAGCCAACACGGTGTTTCCATCTCTTTGTTTGATGACTTGCTGTCTCGCCAAGGACCAAGGAGGGAAAAATATAAAAATAACATTAGAGGACTTTTTAATTTTTTTATCAATAAAGGTAAAAAAATATCCTAAAGTTCAGGAATATATTGTCCTCATGTTGGATTTAAATTCCGCCTGCTGATCACGTCACGTTACGTACCCAAAGGTGAGTCTCTAATTGTTTGACGCGACATGTTGTCCTTGTCAAAGTTGATTTTTTTTTTTAAATAGGATTCTCATCCTGAACTTCCATTCATTTCATTAACCTTCTGGCTTAACTTCCCTGCCCTTGGTCCAGCGTAGATGGAGCGAACAAGCTCTGGTGCCCGGAGTACTTGGAGTAATCACACCCGCTACACCCAAAGCTTGCCCACTCCAGCTACACCAGTCCTCAAGCACTTGGCTTACCGGCTGACAGAGGAACACTGAAGGATGGGAAGTCTGACCTGCTCGGGCCTCCTGAATCTGTGATTTTTTGTTCTTATTTTCATTGAGGCAAAAATAAAAAATAAAAATTTCTTAGATTGGAGATATCCTAGGAGTGTTTTGCCACAAAACACTGGAGTAACTGACCTAATAAGCAAAAATATCCACAAATGACACACTGACTTTTATTTTCTCATTTATGAATTAGTAATTGATATGTTCAGAAAGTAGTCAATGCGGAAATTGGTGATGTGCGGGTATTGATCCTTCAATACCTTGTTATCAATACTTCCACCAGTAAAATCTTACTGTGTAAAGAAGTAAAGACAATAAAGCTTAAGACTTCTCTAAAACATACATACCATTACTAAAGCTCAGGAAATATTGTCTCAGTGATAGATGCTTTTTAATAAATTCTATGCTCTTTACCACAGTAAACACTAAACAGGGTGTCTTACTGTTTGTTTAAATGAGAGTAAGCTCTTTTTTTGGTCCAAATTGATATTTGGATGAGACTGCATGCTTTCAGAGAAGGACTGAAATTTCCTTTTTTTTCTGTCTTACAATTTTTCCTGTTTTTGACTAATTATTGAAAATTATCTTTAATTTTCCATCGTGTGAGGTACTGTTCTAATTGTTTGTGGTAAATGCAATCTCAATTGAGTTATTTAGACTAAAAAAAGCAACTGGGTATCATTAGTAAGTAATCCTTTATGTTTCCTAATGAAAAAGGTTTAAAAAATGAGAAAAACCTTTTTCAACAGGCTTTTTTAGGAGGCCACCACATCGCAACTCTCACTTCTTTCCCACACAGTTCTCCCTACTGTGTCTGTTTTTTTTCATGGGATTTTATTTATACATCTCCCCTCACTGAGGCATGACAACAGAGGCTTGTTTGTATATTCATTATGAAGATGCAAGAACTTTCAACACACTGCACTGCAGTCCAGATGGAACCCAAACCTCAGCTTTCTGCTGCTTTGTCTCATTTGCAGTGCCTAAGAAAAAGCATCAAAATGGACACGCATGAAGACAAAAATATCAGACGTGGAGCCCTTTGAACTCCAGTGTCCTTGTTCTGTAAATGACCAGCAAGTGAGTGATATTTCTGCACCTTAAAAACAGTCACAAAGTTAAAACGATGTGAGCTTTCTTCCTACAAGGCCTTGCGATTCTGTATTTTTAAAAGCTTTCTGGTCGTCTGCCTCACCTGAAGATCAGATAAAAGCAAATGCTAATTTGACATAAAGCTTTCTTTTTAGAAACATCCTGCTATCCTTTCTAAATGTGAGGACGATCTCTGCTCCTGTGCATGCAAGCTAACAGGGGAATATTCAGGCTGCTGTGTCGTTGTGAAGACAAGATCAAAGTGACTCCAGTGGGGTTTTATTATTTGCACTTTCCCTTCACTGAAAGAATAATGTAAATGGCACAGGAAGCTTGCACTCACGCGTCTTCTCACGTCTTTCTTTATATTGGAGAATTTAAAAAGCATCTGTTGGATAATTTCCTCTCTTGAAAATAGATTTTATTATTGCCTTTATAAATACATATAGTGTTATTAGTTTAGTAATAATACTTATTTTAAATGTAAAAAAAAAAAGTGAAGAATTCACATGTTGGGTAGAGTATCAAAAACGAATCTTCATAAAAGATCTGTCACCCCCTCATAGCTGCATCAAAGAGCATGAATTAAGGACGACGTGTATGTATTAACCCTGGAGCTGCATTACGTTGTTTAGACTACTTGCTAAAGAACTCCAACACACTTGAAATTCAGATTTTTCCAGGGCTAATGAGGCCCTTTACAGTAGGACCTTTGAGGTGATGCAGAACATTTTGTTCCATCTTTATCTCCTGAGCCTCAAAAAACGAATTTAGCAGAAAATATTACTCAAAAATTGCCTACAATAATACTTTTTTTTTATACCAACCCAAGAAAGTTCTAGAAATAAGTGAAATCGACCTCAAATCTTCCTACAGCAACTGAATTTCTCAACTACGTAATTACAGAAGTACGGAACTTGACATGGGTTAAAAAAATAATTAATTAGTTCCCACAAAATAGAAGTTCATTCTCACAGAACAATTAAATTGTTCCTTTGAAATATTAATTTGTTCAAACGAAGTATTTAATATGAAGAAAATCCTCAAAATGGATGTTTTTTTGCATGAACCGGAGGTAGTTCCTGGAACTGTCATCACCTGTTGGAGTGGACATCTAGAATAGGCGCGATCCTGAAGAAGTCTAAGTGCGCCTGCAGTGCTAAAGTTGCTAATAAAGAAGGTTTATTTATAACTAAAAATAAAAAGGAAAGAATTTTTTATCTTTTTTAGCATAATCTGACATATGTCTTGGCATGATCATAAAATAAGAATAAATTTAATAAGCAAAACAACTTAAAGAGTTCAATTAAAATATTATTATTATTTTATTCTCTCTCTTTTTCTGTGGTGCTGGGGAGCTAAAAACTATTGACAAGAAATCAAACGTGTATTATCTTAATAAAATGAATCAATAAAATTTACTTAAAGAAAGAAACAATCTTTTAATTTTTTAAAACATTAATAACTAAAATGTATTTACCAATCTAACTAGTCAGACATAATTGTGAGAAAAAATTGTATTAAAAGAACTCGTCACAAAAATTAGACATTTGGCAAATAATCTAATAAAAGAATGATAATAATTAAAAAAAATCTCCTCCAACTTTTTAAAACATGACCTAATAATGACTGAAACAAATAAATAAATAGAATAACTTTAGTAGTCCTTTAGGGGTATGCTCTTCGGCATAAAACAAGATTTAAAAAGGAAGAAAAGGCTGACATCTAAAGATAGAACTGAGCTGAAATATTTAGATGAGAACAATTTATCACAAATAAAATCCTAAAGAACCAACAACTTCTTGCATGTGATGGCACTCTGAATCTCCAGGGTAATAGATGTTGACATGTGGTGCAGCCTTATTTTATGGAACATAGAAACATAAGACATAAAAGCTGTGGTTTCCTGAGCTTGGTAATCCTGAACTCTATGATCTGTTTCCTGAGTAAAAACACCTTCTGAACCAATTTCAGCTCAAACAGAAAGATTGAAACACTGACACCTTTCTACTAATGCATCACATGTCCTGCCTCTCTGACCACCTTCACTGTCCTCTCTGAGGGACCACCAGCCCACCATTGTTCTTCAGGTGAAGCAGATGGTCGCTCTGATCCAAGGATGAGGGCACAGCAGCTGTGACTAGGCTCGGCCGGCAAATTTCACAGGACAGTTTTTTCTGACGACAAATCCAGAAATGTAGACCAGAACAGTGTCTCCAAGACCACAACAGCAGGCGGGCAGGTTGTTGTGGTCACATGAATGCAGGAACACATGCAAATGAGGATGGGAAATCTTCTGCTGGATGTCACAGTGGAGTTCATGTCCGCAGTTGACATCTTGTGCTGCACATTTGCTGATCCACTTGGTGAGACACCACAGCCAACCATCATATAGTGGAAAATGCCCTGCAGTGAGGTTGTTATTCCAGCCTCCAAATAAAAAAATAGGTACAAAAACCCAACCAAATTTACTCACATTATATCATATTTCTACTGCTTGTTTGTGTCTGTTTTTACTTGTGCAAATTCACATTGGCCACATGTAAAACATGCAGCTGAGATGCTCATTGATGCATTACCCACACGTATTTTCAGTACGTCCAGGGCTAAATGTTGGATGCAGTTATTTAAACTTAAAGTCACACTAGCTGTCATGCACCTAAGTTGTGCGAAATTTGTTCTCTGCATTGGACCCATCCCTTGAAGGAGCGGTGAGCCGCAGACACAGTCTCACTCAGAAACCGTTTGGCGTATTAACATAACCCTAACCGTAGTCCGAACTCTGACCTTTCCTCTGGGTCTGTGTGGCCAAAAGAAAGTTCTACGCTGACCGTATGTATTTAGAAAATGACAAGTGAATAGTCACTTTCTTTTTATGATGTCGATATATACTTCTTCTATATATTTATGTAAAGATTGTATTTTTATTGTTAATTTTACTGTTTTGAGAAAGATAAATTGCCACCTGTCCAGGGACAACAGATGAAAAATAGACTTATAACAGTTCTTAATGTTGTTTTTCTACCTGATGCCTTGACAGAGCTGAAGAAAAGCACCAAATGATCCTGGTTGAAGTGTTGTGTGCAGACATAATGCTAAACCTGTTGAGGAATCATTGCCAACAATCTGTCCACACTGACCATAAAGCTGAAGACAGACAGAAACCCTCAAGAGAAAATGTTTTATCAATATGATCAAAATACCTCAAAGCAATAAAGATTGTCTGAAAATATCTTACTATTCTTCAGTATATTATAATACACAGAAACAGGTAGTAATTAAAACATTTACTCCCAATTTAACCTTTTTGGATCAAATATACTTGTAATGACCCACCCCAAATAAAATAATGTTTTCAATGTTTTGCACATGCTCTTGTAGCATTTTAATTCTCATGATAGAGGACATGTATAAAAGAATTTAAGATTAAAACAGATAAATGCACTAACCCCTTGAAGATGTGACGTAAAGTTCATGACAGACAGGATTCCATCTTCTCTCAGCCGGACAATCTGCTCCTTCCTGTAAAGTCCTCTGGCTTGAAGTCCTCCTGCAGAGCCTGGAGAACTCTGTCACAACAAAATCCTCCTTCTTGTTGCAGCTTCACATCACCTCTGTAATTCTATGTCACTGGGAAACCTCGGAAAATGAATAGTGGAATAAAGATCAGCAGTATGTCAAAAAACAAAACAAGGAGGGAACAGTTTCTTTGGCATTTCTTTGTTAGCCATTTAACGTTGTTTACAATTACACATACTTATAAATGCTCTAATAACCAAAATATTCCTGCAACTTACTTGTGAAAGGTAATTCCACAGGATCTGCCCTCAATAGAGCGCAGGTTGTTGCATCTGAAGGCTGCACAAACGAAAGGCATTGCTGTGATTTCCATTGACTGCAGTTTGTTGTGGAGGTGGTCTAGCTAAAGTAGACCTCTCTGATATGGCGCTGCTGCCTGGAATGAGGCGTCTACTCATATCTAATGTGTACAATGAAAGCTGTTCGACTTACTAGCGTACACTGAACTGAAGAGGACAGAGTCATATTTTGAGGGAACCAATTAATAATTCGTTTGAATGAATTATTATTTCGATGGAATGATTTAATTAATCCGTTGGGATTAATTGGTGTTTTTTCTACCCATGTCAGGTCCCGGGCTGTGTAAAGAAGGTATAAAACTGACAGATAATCAGAAATGTTACATTTATTTAATGAACATTTTGTTTCCTTATTTGACTCCGTATACCCAGACTCTGACTCAAATTTTGATTCTGGGATCCTTACCAGAATGTATTCTAACGGTTGCACCTTTTGTTTCACTCCTGCGTCTTAGAGAGCTGAAAAACCTGGACACCAAAAAGGCAGCCGGTCCCAATCTTTTAGACCCCTCCTACCAGAAGCTGATTTTATTGCCGAGCCACTCACCTGCATTTTCACCTTAAGCTTAAAAAGCAAAAAAAAATCCTAAAATCTGGAAGTCTGTTTTTGTACTTCTCCTGCTAACGAGAGGGGAACCCACCAAAGTTAATAATTATAGACCTATCACAGCTATGCATCCTTTCCAAAATACTCCAAAAATTAGCCAATGACCAGCTGAAGATCTTTTTAGAGTCAACTGCTTTTTTAACTCATTTACAGTTGGGTTTCAGGAGGAAACAGTACAGTTACTTCTGCTCCGAAGGTTTTAAATGACCTTACTCAAGCTTTTGATTTAAAAAAAATACTGTATTGGTCTTTTTATTTATCTGTTCAAGGCATTTGATACAGTTGACCATACACTTTTAATTAGCAGTCTTAAACACCATGGCTTCTGTGATCAGGCTATTGCTTGGTTTGCAAGCTGTCAGTCTAAGAGAACACAGTGTTTCCAAATGGCTGGCTTCACTTCTCCACTTCTTGAAGTAACCAAAGGAGTGCCTCAGGGTTCAATTTTAGCCCCCCTTTTATTCTGCATCTTCATCAACATTCTGTGTGCAGATATGTCTAACACCATGCATCATTCAAATGCAGTCAATACCATACTATACTGTTGCTCCTTCTCACATACTGCAGAGTTCCTGCAGTCTGCTTTTTCAATTGTTCAATCTCGTCTGCATTCACTTAAATTGGTTTTAAATCCTGAGAAAACCAACGTTATTGTATTCTCACACACACGAGCGACCAGAGAATATCCCAGTGATACCAACCGCCCAAGGTAAACCCATAGAAGCTGTGGTGAGCTATAAGTAGTTTCTTCCTTGTAAAAGAAATCTTGATCTCAATGGATCTTTTACCTGGTTAAACAAAGTCAAATAAATACAAATAAATAAGTAACACTCCGAGGGTCACTGATGTAATATGTAATAAAGGGTCATGTTAAGCCTTTGTGTTTTTGTTGATCCGGTTGTATACAAAAACAACAGGAGAAATACCAAATATATCCACTTTGATCTTGGGAACACAATGCTTCTACCAATTAATCTAAAAGGGGAAATGGTGTGTCCCAAAAACAGGTTCTGGTGGGAAAAAATTACCTTCATGCAAGGTTTTTTGTTTTTCTTATATCCCATTCTGGCATCTGAGAGATCACAGCTGGTGTCTCGTTCAGATTCCAGAATAGCTTCAAGATGGCTGCACATGGGGATAAATTGAGAAACCTTGGATGTAACAAAAACATTTGCATTACCTAATAATAATGTAAGTGTGAATGTTTTCTGCAGAAATGGCTCAATGGAAGTAGAAGTTTCCTTCACCAAAAATGCTCAATAAATGGCTGAAGCTGTTTAAAAAACCCACCAAAGACACTTTCTTGTGGAAGGAATACTGGAATGACTGGACAAAACCCACACATGGACAAGGAGAGCATGCAAACTCCATACGGAAAGAACAAACTGGGATTCAAACCAGGGTCTGCCTGCTGTGAGGCGACCACTACACCATCATGCAGCCCTGAAAATGTTGAGGCGGTTTTCTGAATGGCAGATAAGCAGCAGAAGTCAAAGTTTTCAAAGGCATTGAAAAAATGAAAAACTAAAAAAGTCTATCAATGTGAATTTTGTTTGTCTCGAGTAAGAAGTTTTCATTTGATATGAAGACAAACTCTTCCTCTGCTGAGCTGAGAGTCCCATGTAAACCAACAGCTCTGTGGCAAATTTCACTTGCTTCAAACGATTGCTGACATCTTCAAAACTGTTTCACCTGTCAAAAAATGTGATCCTTGTAAGAACCCTTTGGGCCACAATGTGTACTAGTTTCATGTATCTCAATTCAAGTATGTTTTTGAAATCACAAGTCAAAACAAGATTTGGGTAGAATCAAAGTCCTAGTATAATGGCCAAGTACAGGAGAGTCTAGGTTTAGTCTCAAAGTGGGATCTTATCAAGGCAGAGGCATATTATGACTTGGGGAGAAAAAGCCTTTTCAGCTGCAGCTCTCAAACTCTGAAATGCTCTCTCCTTTTTTGTGAGATCCGCCAGTTCTCTCAGTGATTTTTGACTTTTAACTCAAGCAAGCAGATGTAGTGGGCCAGCTTGTTATTGTATCTTTTTATTGTATTTACGTGATTTTATTTGACTTTGTGCTTTGCACTTTGGTTGCGCCTGTTTTTTTAAGTGCTTTATAAATAATAAATTGGTGAATAATGGATTGAGACATGTTGCTGTGTTTTGCTGAAAAAAAACGATGACTGTAACAAACTATGTTTGAGTTATGGCATTCGATTTGGAAAAAATGCATACGATCACATAGGATCAGCTTAAAATTGATTACAAAATTCAAAAACAAGCAAAAAAAAACGTTTTTAAATTAATCGCGCACATTGATATCCCTTATATTAAGCAAAACTCCTCTCGGCCCCTGAGACCTGTTCAAGGTCATCAAAACAAGGCTTCAAGGTGAAGTTCATTTTCACTGTGATCAAAATACAAGAAATGCACACAACTTAGCTGCAGTTTTCATTCTGGTGACTTTCTTTTGCTCTTATGTTGTTTGTTCTTGTGTTCACTAGCATACATCTTTATTTTTTTTCAACTTTAAGGTTTTGTTTTTACTGCAACCAAACACGATCTTTCCAGCTCTCACCTCTTCTGTTTCTGTTTCAAATGATGATGATCTACTTAAACACAGAGTTTCAGTTTCTACCAGTCACATCCTCTGTCTTTTTCCTTTTATGGTTTTCCACATTTTTTACTGTAAGACTTAGTTTTGTTTAGTTTTTATTATTTTTGTTTACTTCTTTGGTCTTTTCAGTTACATGTTTGAGTTAAAACATTACATTTTAAAAGTTTTTGTCATCACGTTTCTAGTTTCTGCATCACTGAGGTTCTTCTTGAACACAATTCTTGAGGAGTCTGTGTGATGTGAAAGTGCAAATAGAAAGAATTGAGGCAAAAGATCTTCAGATTCACCAACAGTTTTGCGCCCTGAAGCCATGAAGCCATGTTTGATTGGATTCTATAATGCGACCTTTGTCAAAATCCAATGCAGCATTTGTTATAAAACCAAACGTAATACAAACGCAATACAAAGGTCCACCAGAATTCACTCTAAAGGTTGCATTTTGTAGGTTCTCAAGCACTGATGACAAATAGCTTTCTTTAGGGCCACAAATTTCAACATTCACAGGATTTAACTCATTAGTCTGAGTTGTAAGCCAAAAATATTCTGGTCAATTTCGTCACAAACCCAATGACCTTTTATATATTAGCAGGCTGTTGATGTTGATCTTAAACTGGAAAGATTTTTTGCAATTTTACATTTATTTATTCTTTAAGGTGTTATTGGTTGTTTACTTATTTAATTTTTCACCTGAGATTTGTGATTTTTTCTAAGTGACATATGGATATACTTTATTTACTTATTTACTTATTAATTAATTAATTTCAGGTAGAAAGTCATTGTTGTTTTGTGCAACCTTTATGCATGACAAATTTACAAGTAGAATTTGTTCTACAAAGTTTCCCTCAGTTTTTTATGTTGCAAGCCTAGCTGCAACACAAGCTGTGCTTTCTGAACATTGTGCTCCTGCTCCACTAATTCTACCAGCCTGAGATAAAAGCAGCAGAGAAGGCAGGCATTTTTACTGCCAGCCAAATTGTGTCAGGACAAATCTCGGCTCCATTTAAAAAATAAGCAGGACTTTTTTTAATACCTCATAACAAAGAATTCATTCATTTTTTGCTGTAACATCTTAAGGTGACATGAGGTTTTAATTGATTTTTCATTTGCTTTTATTTTTTAAGCCTCAGTAGATGTGCAATAACTCTTGCATTACTGCACATTTCTGCTTGTATTTCATTTTTCTGTAAAGAAAATCAGCAAGACATAAAAAACGGACATATTACAGATAGTTCAAAATGCTGCATTTAGGTTCTAAAGCTTAAGGTTAGTTACTTTTTGCTCAACAATTTTCAAGTTTGACTTAATGATAGAGCCATACTAATTATTAAATTCTCTAAGCTTTCATTTTATATTTGTATATTGTGAGTATTGTGATTTGCTTCAGTAAGCCAATGGCTGCTTATATATTTAGTTTATCATGTTTTTTTTTTTTCTTTAATGTCCCACTCCAATGGAAATTGTGTTTTTGGTGTTTTTAACATGTTCCTGTGGCATTTTTCTCATGATGGAGGACATATTTTAAGAAAATTAAGCTTAAAGTTGCATTTTTGAAATTTATCCAAATTGTTGTGAATCAGTGTTGAAATAACAACAAAGTAGGTGTGATGTTGAAGCTACAACCGCAAGTCTAAAGCTCTCTGCTCTGCTCCATTCTTGTGGGGTTTTTACCCCGCTTTAGTTTGAGTTGTGTTTTGGTCTCCACTTCCGGTTTTATTTTGTTATGGGTCGTACTTCCTGTGTTCTCTCCCCAGTGTGTGTGTATTCCCTCTTGATAGTCACACCTGTTTCCACTTACCTCATCCCTTCCTCCTTGTTATAAGTCTTCGTCTCCCCTGCACTAGTTGTCGGATCGTTTTGTTGCTTCTCGTGTTTATTGAGAGTTTCTTGTTTGCAATAAATACGAGATTTTTGCATTTCCGATCCCTGTCTGCATTTGTGTCCGCCCAACAAACCCTGACATTACGATCCGACCCTTAACATGGACACAGCAGACACGGAGACGTTACGGGCACTACTCCGTCAGCGGGAGAAGCTGACGTCTTGTCTTCGCCAAGGGTTACTGGAGATGTCCAGCCGTCACGAGCGACAACTTGCCGCGTTGGGAGAGCGTTTTGAGCAACTGGCAGAGCGGGTCCAACATCCACCGTCTGTTCCTTCGCCACGCCCATCGTCTTCCACGCTGGTCCAGGGGATCCTGGATGGAGTTCCTGTCGCTCCGACTGCACAGCTGGCCCGTCCAGAAAGGTTTTCCGGAGACTCCGGGGACTGCCGGGCTTTCATTACCCAGTGTGAGCTTCACTTCCAGTTGCAGGCTCCCCACTATCCTACAGACCAAGCCAAGGTGGCCTTCATTATTTCTCACCTCACCGGCAGAGCCGGAGCATGGGCTACCGCCGAGTGGCAGCGTGGAGCCTCAACCTGCACATCCCTCTCGGCCTTCTTGGAGGCTTTCCAGCAGATATTCCATCACACCAAGCCAGGCCGGGAGGCAGCTCGTGCGCTTTTGAAGTTGAGGCAGCGCGACCGACGGGCAGCCGACTACGCCATAGAGTTCCGGACTTTGGCCTCCACTAGTGGTTGGGACACTACTGCGCTCATGGACGCTTTCATGGAGGGGCTGTCCGAGGAATTAAAGGACAGACTGATCGCACTCGAACTACCATTAACTTTGGACCCCCTCATCGCTCTGGTTATCCGTGTTGATAACCGGTTGCAGGACCTTAAGGGGGAGTATGGCAGGGTAGTACCCCGCCCTCATCGTCGGTCCACAAATTCACCTGTTCGTGTTGTTTCTCCCGCAGAATCCCCGTTGTTAGCTCAAGATGAACCCATGCAGCTCGGTCGGGGCAAACTATCTGCTTCCGAGAGACGGCGACGGATGGCGGCAGGTGAGTGCCTTTACTGTGGTAGGCGGGGTCATTTCTGCAAGGAGTGCCCAAAACTTCTCTGCTCGTCAGTAAGAGTGGGCGCGCTGACGAGCGGTGATAATGCTAAACCTGCTGCCTGCCTATTTCAAGTTCAGGTCATGTTTCATGGGAAGGGTTTTCCGGTTAAGGCTTTAGTAGACTCTGGAGCAGAGCAGAACCTTATGGATGCCGAGCTAGCGAGACAGGTCGGTCTTAAATGTGAACTACTGCCCCGTCCGTTACAAGTGGTCTCCCTAAATGGCCAAGAGGTGGCTACCATTTCTTACATAACCGAACCCATTCACCTTATTATTTCTGGCAATCACCATGAGGAGACCCGTTTTTTCGTTTTTTCCTCCGCCCAGAACCCACTGGTCCTGGGGTTTCCCTGGCTTATGGCTCATAACCCAGTCATCGACTGGCCCTCCAGTCGGGTTTCTGGCTGGAGTGATAAATGTCACACCACTTGTTTACGCTCAGCTCGGCCTCCTGGGGAAGACCCCGCTGTCCCGGTAGGGCGGCCGCCCTCACCTGACCTATCCGGGGTACCGCCGGAGTACCACGACCTTGCTGAGGTATTCTCAAAGTCACGAGCCCTCTCCTTACCCCCTCACAGACCTTATGACTGCGCTATCGATCTCCAACCTGGCGCTACCTTGCCCAAGAGCAGGTTATATGGCCTGTCTAAACCCGAGAGGGAGGTAATGGAGCGATATATTGCTGAGTCTCTGAATTCTGGTATCATCAGGCCGTCATCATCACCAGTGGGGTCAGGTTTCTTTTTCGTCGGTAAGAAGGACGGGTCTCTCCGACCATGTATTGATTATCGGGGCCTGAATGAAATCACTGTTAAGAACAGTTACCCCCTGCCTTTGATGAACTCAGCTTTTGAAGCGTTGCAGGAGGCCAGGATCTACACCAAACTGGACCTTCGCAACGCTTACCACCTCGTGCGCATCAGAGCCGGTGATGAATGGAAGAGGGGAGTTTGGTCAGAGCCATAAAATGTCCCCTGGGACATTTTGAGTATCTGGTGATGCCTTTTGGTCTCTGTAATGCCCCTGCTGTGTTCCAGGCTATGATAAATGATGTGTTACGGGACTTCCTTCATCGTTTTGTTTTTGTTTATTTAGACGACATTTTGTTTTTTTCCAGGGACGCCAGTGAACATCGGCGGCATGTTCGTCTGGTGCTCCAGCGGCTACTGGAGAACAAACTGTTTGTAAAGGCGGAGAAGTGTGAGTTCCATTCTCCGTCTGTTTCGTTTTTGGGTTTTGTTGTAGCAGAGGGTGAGGTGAGACCCGATCCCGCTAAGGTGAGAGCGGTGGTGGAATGGCCTACCCCTACCAACAGGAAACAATTACAACGGTTTCTGGGGTTTGCCAACTTCCTCCGCCGTTTCATCCGTGGCTACAGCTCGGTGGCTGCGCCTCTCACGGCTCTCACCTCTACCTCCGCTCCGTTCGCCTGGACGGAGGCGGCGGAGGCCGCTTTTAGCCGAGTAAAGCATCTGTTTACGTCTGCACCTGTTCTGGCACAACCTGACCCTTCCAGACAATTTATTGTCGAGGTGGACGCCTCAGATACCGGGGTGGGTGCAGTATTGTCTCAGCGGGGGGAATCGGACAGTAGGTTGCGCCCTTGCGCTTTTTTCTCCCGCAGGCTTTCCCCGGCAGAGCACAATTACGATGTGGGTGATAAAGAATTGCTAGCGATCAAGCTAGCCCTTGAAGAGTGGAGACACTGGTTGGAGGGGTCAGCTATGCCGTTCTTGGTTTGGACAGATCACAAGAATCTGTCCTATCTACGAACTGCCAAACGGTTGAACTCCAGGCAGGCACGGTGGTCTCTATTCTTTAACCGTTTTGATTTTGTGGTCTCCTATCGACCGGGATCCAAGAATGTTAAGCCGGATGCCCTCTCCCGACAACAGGACTCGGCTGTCCATGACTGTCAACCAGCCACAGTACTTCCTCCCCCCCGTGTGCTGGGCGCCCTCTCCTGGCAGCTGGAGAGAGACATTAGGGCGGCCCAGGTTCAGGAGCCCGACCCGGGTGGAGGTCCTGCTAACAAACTGTTCGTTCCAGACTCTCTCAGGTCCCAGGTCCTCCAGTGGGCTCATGCCACGCGACTCACCTGCCACCCAGGAATCCGCAGGACTGACTCCTTCCTGCGTCGCCGCTTCTGGTGGCCTAGTATGACCAAGGACGTCCGGGACTATGTTTCAGGTTGTCTGGTTTGTGCACAGAATAAGGCCAGTACACAACCGCCTGCTGGACTATTGCACCCACTGTCCATCCCGGGTCGGCCTTGGTCACACATTGCCCTGGATTTTGTGACTGGCCTGCCTCCTTCTGCCGGGAGGACCGTTATTCTGACTATTGTGGACCGGTTTTCTAAGGCCGCTCATTTTATGGCTCTGACCAAACTCCCCTCTGCTGCAGAGACTGCAAGACTGGTCATAAAACATGTCTTCAGGCTGCATGGAATTCCCACAGACATGGTGTCGGATCGTGGCCCACAATTCATCTCACAGGTCTGGAAGGCGTTCTGTGGTGCTTTCGTTACTACTGCCAGCCTGTCTTCTGGTTTCCATCCACAGACCAACGGCCAGGCAGAGCGGACTAACCAGGACTTGGAGGCCGCTCTACGGTGCGTCTGTTCACGGAGCCAGACCTCCTGGAGTTCCTTGTTGCCATGGGTGGAGTATGCTCACAACTCCCTCACCTCATCTGCCTCTGGTATGTCCCCGTTTGAGTGCTCTCTGGGGTACCAGCCCCCCCTGTTTCCCGAGCAGGAGACGGAGGTGGCCGTTCCGTCGGTTCAGCACCTGTATCGTCGCTGTCGGCGTGTCTGGCGGGAGGCTCGGGCGGCCCTGTTGCGTTCAGGGGCTACCAACAAGAGGCTGGCAGATCGTCGACGCACTCCAGCACCTGCCTACCTACCAGGCCAGTACGTCATGCTGTCCACTTCACACATCAAGCTTCGGACGGAATCCAAGAAGCTGTCCCCAAGTACATCGGTCCGTTCGAAATCCTGAAGGTCATCAACCCTGTGGCGGTCAGGCTGCGCTTACCCAGGTCCTTGCGCATCCATCCGGTCTTCCATGTCTCTCAGCTGAAGCCGCATGTTACCAGTCCCCTGCAGCGGTCTTCCTCTCCGCCACCCCCTCCCCGCATCATTGATGGCCAACCGGCCTACACTGTCCGTCGCCTGCTGGACGTTCGGCGACGGGGACGTGGCCTCCAGTATCTGGTGGACTGGCAGGGGTACGGGCCTGAGGAGAGGTCCTGGGAGCCTGCATCACGGATTCTGGACCCTGAGCTCATCCGGGACTTCAATCGCCGGCACCGGGGGGGGCTTCCCTCTGCGCCAGGCGGCGCACCTTGAGGGGGGAGTACTGTGGGGTTTTTACCCCGCTTTAGTTTGAGTTGTGTTTTGGTCTCCACTTCCGGTTTTATTTTGTTATGGGTCGTACTTCCTGTGTTCTCTCCCCAGTGTGTGTGTATTCCCTCTTGATAGTCACACCTGTTTCCACTTACCTCATCCCTTCCTCCTTGTTATAAGTCTTCGTCTCCCCTGCACTAGTTGTCGGATCGTTTTGTTGCTTCTCGTGTTTATTGAGAGTTTCTTGTTTGCAATAAATACGAGATTTTTGCATTTCCGATCCCTGTCTGCATTTGTGTCCGCCCAACAAACCATGACAATTCTGATGCATCCACTTGCAGACAACTAGATTCATGTACATCTTCCAATCTTGCTTATTATTTTTGTTGCATGTTTGGTTGGGGCTGTTAGCTATCAACAGAGTATGAACAAAAGAATGATGATAGGTGGTTTAAGGCGTACTCCTCATCAGTGATCCTGCCCATAACTCAGAGGTAAATTTCTCATGAACCACAGCCACGCTGCAGAAACTATGTCCTAGAAAACAACACCTTTTTTAATTTGGGCTAAAAACAGCATAATCATAATGAAAAAAACACTTGGAACGCTTTTACAATAGATCAAATGATGATCAGAGGGGGATTTTAACAGTTCTCCAATGCTTAGCCTGTGTGTTAATGTTGTTGACTGACCTGAAATGAGAGTTGGTCTTTTCACCAATACATACCGTCAAACCATAAGCTTTGACCATCATCTTCACTTTTAGTGCAATCTATTATGAGAAGACAAGGGCCACTCACAGCTACTGATAATGTTCATTCTTCATCTACTCTGAACAAGCTTGGATTAACTGATTGTGGCTGTCATCTTTTTTTATCATAATTATTATTTTTGCTTCCCAGTAAGTAAAAGCCACTCATTAGTTACCTTGATAGCTTGGAATCTTAAATGCACCTGCACAAGAGCCTTTACTGAATGTAAAATGCAATCAATAATGGCGTATATTTATAGCACTTTTCTGCCTCGCATTAAGGCCCAAAGCTGTTAACAGTCATAGTCTTCTTCACACATGCACACACATTGACACACTGATGGCGGCTTCGCTGCTGAACACTTCCCCCAACCTAAAAACACAAGGAAAAATGTGGGGTTCAATGTTTTGCCCAATGACACTTCTAAACAATGATGGGCAAGGTGGGAATCAAACCTGCAATCTCCCTCTCAGAGGTCGACCACTCTTCTAATGCACCACTAACGTTGTCAATTTCTTTACATATATATATATATATATATATATATATATAACTTAAAGGTAACACAGTATTAACACGAAGGCATCAAAACTCTTGATACTCTCAGCCACTCCAATGTTTTAATATAAGACACTACTTAACAGGAACAGGAAACTGTTGTGCTCTGGAGTTTAGGAGCACCTCACACACCAATAATCATGAGAAAAGCTCAGCTGAAGTGAGAAATGTTTTCCAGTTTCACTTCGTTGTCCTCATTATGGTTTACCTCATGATTAATTCACAATGCCTGCTATTTCACATCCTCTCCAGCTGCACAATAAAGCTAAACAAAAAAGGCATACGTTGAAAGTTGTTTAACTATAAAAAGCTGATCTTGTGGTAGATTTTAAAGTTAAGATATTTTAATATTTTATGAGCTCTAATGGTGTGTTAAAATATGACATAAAAGTCTCAGATGGAAAAGGCAAGTTATTAGATGCAAAATTACCTAAAACGTTTATGATAGCACCAATACTTGGAATAAAAGCCTTTTACTTTTAAACAACAGCTTGGAATTTAAATCAGAGACGGCTTTGAGGATTTGAATGTAGTAGTATGAATCAGTCAAACAAAATCTTTGGCTGCCTACATTTTTAGTGTATACTTGGCAGAGACTCAACTGTGAAAGAAGTCATAAAAACATCTGAAACTGGGCTTCAAATAATGAATGAAGTCTGCTTTTCCATTTCAGCATTCAACCCTCCAACAGGAATTTGATAAGGACTACAAGGGCATCTCCTGATGTCTGACACTGAAGGCCACCAACGCCAAAGAATTTTGTTTAACGTTTAAATAAAATAAAAGAATGTCACCTTTTCTGTTTTTAGGAATTAATTGCTCAGTTGGAAATAGACTAAAAAACAGGCAAACTCTGATCGAAAGATTGGAGGTTTGGTTCCCGCTCTGCCCACCCATGTGTCAAAATGTCCTTTGGCAAGACACTGAACCCCACATTCCTCCTGGTGGTTGTAGGTTGAAAGTAAATGTGTTTTTCATTTAATCTTTAGCTTTTGCTTTTACTGCCGTCTCCTTCACTTTTAGTCTTTGAACCTTCATGATTTTTTTGCAACCTCCTGGAAAATATTTTTTTTCTCCCATGATCGTTGGAGGTTGTCTGAAACCACTGTATCTGCAGCAGCTTCTTCTATGACAGCAATCTGATTTTAGTTCTCTTCCTTGCTTCTTCCCTCTTGGAGTCTTGAGGTCAGATCTTAATCTTTTTTGCGCTTCCTCCAGTTTCCTCCTTCATATTTCTTCATTTTCTCTTCTTTGAAGTAAACCCTTCCATCATCTGAGGTGATCTTCTTTTGGTCCTCACTGTTACTTTGCTGATTCCCTTTGTGAGCAAGAAAGTCTAACTTTACTCCAGGAGTTTTCTTTTTTTTTCCACAACTCCTTTTGAAAATCTGGTCTTTCTGCTGCAGCTCTTCTTTCTTACATCCTGTAATTGTCTGTCCTTAAGAAATAGAAACCTTTTCTTGAAAAGTGATAGGCGTCAGTGAATCCCTACATGAACTTTTTTTCCAATATAGTGAGGTACTTCTCATTGTATTGACCACTGATAATCGGGCCATAAAAAGCATCAAACCCTGCTGAGCCAGATGCCTTATGTATAGAATATTACGAACATAGACACACAGAAATCGTACTTTTCTTTTTTTAAAGAACAGTTTTCTTTTCATTTTAGTCTTTGTGGTAAAAGAGGAATGTGGCATTGAAATCTGAAGCTATTTCTTTTGGTTGGATTATGCCATAGTCACATGCCCCTGTACGTAGGGGTGGTGCAGGTTTTGGGTCGTCCAGACCCATGGAGGGTTGTGGGCAGGAGGGCTGCATCTAAGAGAAGCGCAGGTGTGTCTTCCAGTTCCCTTGAGACTTGTGCAGCCCCTTTAAGAGAGGTCATTAAAATGGATTTGTGTGTATATGGTAAGTGTTTTGTGAAGGACGGTATTTGTGAGGATTGTGTAAGTTACACACACTAATGATGTACAGGTGATACTGTTGTACGGTGCACTTTACACAGCACTCCGTTAGTAAGGTGTCAGTGCTGGATCCTTACTGACCATGTGCAAATGTGCATGCACGATGTTTGCAAGTGCACATTAGTGCAGGTAGGATGCCTGAAATAATAGATGTGGTTGTAGGATGGATGTGTAGGCATCTTTGGATGGATGCCCACACAAACTAGGCCCTTAAGTGATAAGTAAGTGCTGATGACAGATTTTCACTTTTGTTCTGGTGACCACTTGTGGTTTTGGGGAAACTGCCATCATGAAATAAGTCTAACTTTAGTCTCATATTTTAAAACCAACATAAAACTTAGAATTGGCATTAAATTAGTTACAGTGATCTAATTGTTCAAAGTTTGAGGTCATTTAGTAACACTGACTGTAGACTAGAAGGTTCAAATACTTGCTGGATGCATTGCGTAATATGATTTGGCCATTCAGACATTAATGAAGGAGCAGTCTGATGTGGAGCAATACGTTGACCTTGGTGTTTGAAAGTTTCTGATTTTTTTTCCACCCATCACACTATATATGGACATTGTAACTGTGAAGCTTTTGCTGGATCCCTCAAATCTTGTAAATTGACCCAAATTTGCATTAACTCATTCAGCAGCCACTTTTATCTAAAACCACTCACAAGCAAGGTTTACAACAAGTAAAATCAATGTCAGCATCACACATTCAAGGTTAAGTGCCATTAGATAGAGGCTTTTGCCTCAAGACATGTCTTTTAGGGTTTCTGTAAGTGTATGGGAAATGTAAGAGGTCAGTCAATTTCCTTTAAAGTGCAAGGATTTGGAAGAGCAATTGGAAAGGTGCTGTTGGATCCTCCTAATGTTGCAGACTAGACACATTTGCTTTGCTGGGATGTGGCGGATGTCAGGAAGTCAGAAGTATCTGTTGACATCCCACAAATGTCTTGCAGAATTCATGAAGATGATTACTTAAACTAATTATGGTCCAGAGGGTATTGTAAAAACATAGAAAAAGTTTCTTTCATAGATGTGATGGAGACAAATTTGGTCAACTCCTTCATTCTATATCTCACTAATCTGTTATGTGCTGTTTAATCCAGGACTCCACTTACTTTTTTACAGTGTTCCTCGGTTTTTTGCGGGGTTATATTCTAAAAGTATTATTGGTGAAATCTGTGAAGATTATTGATGTTTTAAGACAGTAAAACACCTCTGTACATACTTTATAAACTTTTCCTAGACTGACACTTAAATTTTCCCACTTTTCCCTCTTGCTTAAATTCCCAAAGTTCAAACTTTCATAGAAAAGTTAGTCTAGTATTATAGAATGAAACTAAAGATCTGATTGCAAATAAATTGAATCCAATTTGTATGGGAGACACAGCATGAAAGAGATTGATTGACAAAGTTTACAGCCAATCAGGGCGTAGAGCACGGTGCACTGTAAACAGCGAGGTAGGTTAGAATAAGTGAAACGTCCCAACGCACCACTTACCAACAAAAGCAACCACAGCCACTTGAGCCTGAAGTCATGCAGCACAGCAATCGCCACAACCAAAATCAAAGCCCCGCCCTTTTTGGTTCCACACACACCTGTCCTCGATTTTAGTGAGCCCCAAGTCTAAAAACCGGATTCCCTCTGGTCACAAATGGAAAATGACTTGCAAAAGACTTCAAGATTCTGGCAAACTGTTTTGGGCTGTAAAAAGATAATAAACAGTGGTCCTTCAACGATGGTTGCAGTCCATTTGGGAAGTTGTTGACCCTGACTACAAATGTCATCTGTCAAGAGAACACTTGACAGAAGAGAGGAAACTGTGATTTACTGTGTTGAAAGCTCCGGAAATATCGGCCAGAATTAAAACAAATCGGGCAACACCTTTAGTTGAACAAGGCAATTCAATTACCAAGACGAGGACAGTTTCTGCAAACAGCCAACGTGACATTTACAAGTCATTTTTTCATTTTAATGTGCAAGTTTGAGCGTTAACATTTCCCATCACACTTGATCATCATTTTCAATTGTCTGGCTCTCATTCAGTTTTCATTTCTTTTCTGACAATACACGTTAAGCCTCAAAATGAACCCAATTGTGCAGTGCTAATTTTTGTTTTGACTCTATAATTACAGTTACATTCCCATTTTATGGAAAACAATTAAAAGATGATAGAGAACAATTCCCAGTTCAGCTTGTGATGATGAGACTGCATTGCTGACGTAGCTTTTTCTCAATTTAGGCACGAAAGATCTATTACAAGAGAGTTAAAATAGAGATAATGAAGAGTAGGACTACATACGACCTTCAGTGACATTTTTTATGGCACAAATTATTGTAAAATGCAGATTTATACATTTTTATTTTTACTCCATCAGCAAAGATGACATTTTGACTGTAAGATTGCCACATGCTTTTAAATGTGTCAACTAAAAATGCACATAGGTAACAGGGGCCTAAATGTCAGTGACTGTGAAGGCATGCCCACAATAGCTCCTGCCGTTTAACTCTGATCTGATCAGATCAGATTGGAGCAACGCTCCTCTCGACAGTGTGGAACCTCCCCATTAAAACACAGCTTGTGGCAAATGTCAGCAAGTGGTGGCGGGTGAAAGATGAGCGCAATAACAGAAAAGAAACACATCACGTTGCATCAGCAGCTGAACCTCCGGGGTGTGGACCGAAGTGATACGTCTTCAGATAAAAAAGGTTGATGGTGACGTTGTTTTACAGACTTTCTCAGAGGAATCGTAGAATCCTGGGCACTGACCCGTTCTGCAGAAAATTATGTTTGCACAAACAATTACGACTCGGGGCCAGAGGGCAGCATTATTTGGGCTGAGGTCGTGGAGAGTTACTGTTATAAGTAATGTGGCCTTTAGGCTTTACTTCCAGCAAAGTGTTTGAGCTGCCTGCTCTGTGGTTCTGCAGTCAAACCCACAGCAACAACTTATGTTGAGAGGAGGAACAAAAGGTGCATAGGTAAAGACATCCAATGTCATTTTTACTATATCGAGTTTTGCAGCAAGGGATGATTATAAATGATTAATTTTGGTTGGAACAACTCTCTCTTTTTTCTCCATCCAACACTAAATCACAGAGGAAGTAAAGCAAAGCCAGCTGCTGATTAATTCAAACAATAATTCTCCTTATAACAAGCCTCCAGGTTGGCTTTAAATGGGCCTATTGTTCAACTGAAATTCATTCTCATGAAACACAATTGTCTTTTCATACCAGCGTTCTTGTCAGTGAGCCACCAATTAATTTAGAGTATTATAGTGTGCTGTCCAGTGACAGTTAGTTTCATTTTGATTGCTTCAGTGTTGAAACTCATAAAACATGGGGATGGGCTCTCACTTGAAGAGTTTTTTTATCATACTTGAAAACCAACAACGACATTAGGTCTCGTTCTCAATTTGCTTCTATGGAAATATTTTATTCTTTATTCTTTTTGACTGTTTACAAAATTTCTGAATTTAATCACTTTTATGTTTGGCGATTTTATTCTTCTCTAAGAATAAAATATTCACTCTAAGAAGTTCTCAGCAATGATAGTTCTACAGACTGTTGTACAGACATGGCCCGCACTACCTGAAGGCTGAGTTTTATGCTGTTGGAGAAGAAAAGAGAAGGAACTAGGTTGTCTTTGTAGATCTCGAGGAAGCCTATGAAAGTCTATCAACTTTTGAATGTTAAGCACTTACGTATTTGGAAAAGGATGCAAGTCATCCTCACTACCAAACCTGAGTCCCTGAGTGGTCAAAGTTCAACAGGTTTAACTTTTAACGCGTGCTCAATGGCCGCACATTTTGTACATGGAGCTCGAAAATTGACTTTAAAAATTGCGAGGTGGGATTACACAAAGGATCAATTTTGAGCTTTTTCTTGTCGCTATGGTGATAAACAGACTGAAATATGAGGTTGAAGAGGAATCTCTGTGGGCCATAATGTTTGCAGATGAGGTTGTGATCTATAGCGACAGAAGGAAGGAAGCAGGTGGAGGAACGTCTGGAGAGGTGGAGATTTACTCTGCAAAGGAAAAGAATGAAAGGGAGCTGCACCAAGACAGAGTATATGTGTGTAAGTGAGGAACGGTGGAATGGTGAGGTTACAGGGAGCAGAGGTGAAGAAGGTGGATGACTTTAAGTACTTAGAAGTAACAGTCCAGAACAATATAGAAAAGAGGTAAAGAGGAGTAGGTTGGAACAGATGGAAAAAGGGTTAAGGTGGGATGTGTGACAAAACAGCGTCAGCAAGAATGAAAGGAAAGATGTAGAAGACTGTAGTGAGAGCAGCCATGTTGCTGTTGGTTTAATGACTGAGAAAGAGACTGGGAGCAGAGCTGGAGGGAGCAGAGATGAAGATGTTGAGGCTCTCCTTACGAGTGATGAGGATGGATAGCACAAGGAATGAATCCATCAGAGGAACAGATCGTGTTAGATGTCGGAGATAAATGCAGGGAAGGAGATTGAGGTGGTTTGGACACATTCAAAGGAAAGACAGTAATTAAGTTAGTAAAAGGATCCTGAGGTTGGAGCTACAAGAAAGAAGATAAAACAGGGGAGTTTTGGATGTAGTAAAGAAGGATGAGGTTGGTTGGTGGTAGTGAGGTGGACACTGTGGCTAAGATTGAATATAAGGTTGAAATTTGCTGTGACGATCAACAAAACTGAGACGATCCGAGGGAAAAAAAAAGTACGAGGAAAAAACACCCCAAGTTTTTTTAGCCAAGCAAAAATCTAGAAAAGAAAACACGTTCCAAAATCTTTGTAAAAAAATGTTTTAAAGAACCGTTGGTGGATGGCATTTTTTGTTATTGAACTTGTCAGCCAGCATTGGATCAATCCAGTTGTGAGTGCGAGTTAAATCTTAGCCAGATGTCAGAGCCATGAGGCCGATCTCTGCACCTTTATGAGGTAAAGAGGTCACGGCCATGCTTAGAGGTTCAGAAGAACTAATTAGATAGAATGAATGATAAGGGACCTGAGGGGCTGAATGCAATTACTGACAGAGGTATAAAGGGCATAGGGAAAGCCCATTGAAATTGCTATAATTAAAGTTTTATATTTTAAACTTTAAAGCTGATTTTAACATCAAATATCTGGTGGTTATGAGGCAGCACATATTGAGGGAAAGTTGTGTGGTTTCACAGATTTTGTAAGCATGCTGCTTTGATCATAGTTGAAACCGGACTGAATGGACAGCAGCTATCTGAACTATATATATATATATATATATATATATATATACATATGTATTTTTTTTTTAAAACTGCCAGTTTTCCACATGAGACCCAAACTGAGGATCAGAGTTAAAAGGATCCTCCACACCTCCATCTAAACACACTCGTCTCAGCAGGTGTATCAAGCTGACTTTGGCTGTCACTTCAAGCATCTGCTGAGAGAAGCAGCCAAAATAACCATACCAGTCGGTTCAGCTGTTTCACAAAAAAAGTAAGTAGTAAGCACCTCTGCAACCTCCGCACCATGTTTCATGTTGTCTGTTTGATGGTTTGATGCTGGATGAAAGATGCGCGGGAAACCTTACGGCTGCCTCTGCTTACATTCTTTTCAAAAACAGCTGCCTTCTAGAAGTGCTGGGAGTCCCTTAATGTCTTTGCGGCGCATAAGCCAGAGCTCTGGAGGAATATAAATATGTGCAAGATGAGGAGTGACACTTACCGCTGTCTGTGCACTCAGTGGTAATAAGGGCACAAATGTACCCCAGAAGAATAAACCGATACATGGATACATAAATCACATGTATGAGTCACAAAAGCTGCCATTTTTGAGATGTTTTTCAATACAGAGTGAGTTAAAAAAGGAGGAACATGTACATTTTTCTATGAATTCTGATGAAGAAAGTGCGTTTATAGACTTCACTTTTTAATGTTGCTTATTTTGTTTAATCTTAAACAAATGTTTCTGAGGTGAAAGATTTCATTAAGATAAACTGAAAAAATGAAAACCTCTTCAGGTTGTTTTCTGTTTTATAAAATGCACTGCCCAAAGTATGAATTGAATCGAATACTTTTCTAACCCAAATTGAGCACAAAACAGAAACGATTTGATTCATTGCTAGCATTCTTGCAGTGGCAGATATGGATTATCATCATGTAAGGAGAGTGGCCTGAGTTTATCTTTAGTTGAAAAATAAATGCAGATGTCGTAAGGGTTGTTGCCATGTCTGGGTTCACCAGAAAAACCAAATCCATACCTCTCTGCCAAATCTGAGTCTCTGATTGCTCAAAGTTCGACCTGGTTTATTGGGTAACGCACATTCAATGGCCATACGTTTTGAACATAGAGTTAGAAAACGAACGTACAAACGTGCATAGCTATTTGTGACTGTGAGAGTTTAGAACATGGAAGCTCATTTCCATGGGCTCTTCATTTGAAGTGGCTTGTTGCACTTAAACGCTTGTTGCAGAGGGTGAGGTGAACATAGTTAAAGTCTGCAGTTACCATCCTATTGTCTTGTATTTTGTGCATTTAAGCCATTTTAAAGCTTTTATCTTCATGTTCCATCATTCTTTGACACATCTGAGGGGAAAATGTTTTTTTTATATTTACATATGAAAAATTGCCTTAAAAGTTATTTGAGCACGTGAAGTCAGCAATATGAGAATTCTCATGATATAATTTAGCCAGATTTGCAACCACACTTGACCCCAACAAGCTAATTTGACCGCATTTCCATTAGCACAGACTCAGAGCAGCTTGGTCTGGCTAACTTGATTTTATGGTGTTTCCAGCAGGTGGCACATTGTTCTGTGACTTCATTTGTCGAATTCCTTCTCATGTTGCATACACATCCAGCACGCGTTGCACATTCAAAAATGTGGGTTCTTGAAAGCGCTTTCAGTATGTGGTGTTCACACAGGTCTGTTGCTACCTGATACTGATGCATGTTACCATAGCTGGAAGAGGCTTGGTATGAAATGTTAAAGCTGTGCTAGTCTTGCAAATCCTGTTTCAGGCTTTTACTTTCACAGCTCTACGTCAAAAAATTGGTGTCACATAAACTTAGAGCCTGAAACAAGTAGAAACTGGCATGGTGACACATGAACGCAAGAGTTATGAACGCAGAAGCTCGAAACACACATTTACATAGACTTTTCAGTGGAAGTTGCCACTTGAACGCGTGTTGCTGAGCCCTGTATGAACGTAGCATAAGAGTTAATTTATGACCAGAGAAAACAATGACCGGTAATCAGGGTTCTGCCTAATTGCTGAAAATAGTGGAAGACAGCACGAGGCATTTGAGCTTTTCCTGCTGTACTACAAACACTCACACTGAACTAGGGCCCCATGTGATGAAAACAAACAAACAAAGCTGAGCCAAATCCTTTTTAGTTGAACATGACTTGCTTTAACGAAAAAGTCCAAAGTTAGCTTCCTTCAGTAGGATTCACAAAGCTGACATGAGAAGAGGATTGTTAGTAAAAGACAGCTGAGTGGGCAGCTGCAGTTGAATGACATTATTTAATATTAACTTGACTGCACAGAATATTTGCAGATCTATTCATCATTAGTTTAAAAAAAATTCCTTAAGGTTGCCCAATTGTAACAAAAAATTAGGAAGTTTTATTTTAAAAAGCAAAAGAAGGGCTACACAGTGGAACAGTAGTTAGCGCTCTTGCCTCACAGCAAGAAGGTCCCCTGTTCAAGTCCCAGCTGGGGGACTTGAAACAGGACTTGAAACTGCATGGAGTTTGCATGTTCTCCCCGTGCATGCGTGGGTTTTCTCCAGGGACTCCAGCTTCTTCTTCCTGTCCAGAAAATTCATACGTTAATTAGTCACTCAAAATTGTCCCTACATGTGGATGCATCAGGGTGTGATTGTGGCCCCTGCAACAGACTGGCAACCTTCCAGGGGTGTCCCCTGCCTTCACCCATGAGTGGCTGGGTTAAGATCCAGCAGCCCTGTGATCCCAAAAGGGACAAAACAGTATAGAAGATGAAAGATGAAAACAAAAACTAGCACTGATCCTTGTTAAATGTACAATATAATTTGCTAAAAAACAACCAAATTGAACTATCTTGTATATCACAACTATAAGCTTTTTCCAACTGCATTTTTCGTCTCCTCCGGATTCACAATGATTTGAATAAAGAAATACTCAAAAAGGCTATTTTAAGCTTAATTTTCTTTAGAAAAACATCACAAAAAAATGTGAAAAACACCAAAAATAAGATTTTCATTGGAGTGGGTCTTTAAGGACTTTTATTGTTGGGCGAGAGATTAAGACAGTTCCTGATAAATTATACCCATAGTGGTGTAGGAGAATTTAGTTCTGTTCTTTCCTGTACTTATGAAGCCTTTACTGGAAAGTGGAAAGTAGTTGAACTTTTCAGACTAGAGGGCAGCCTCCAAACAAATCCCTTTGCTGATGACGGATCTTGTGACGGACCGTGGCCACAGAGTCAAACGTCAAGGTCAGCCCAGTCTCGTGTTCACTACAACTACTTCAATGTGAATAGTGCATTAGCGAGTCCGTGGGATCTGAGGGAGGGATGAGTCAGACTTATAAAACTCCGGGTGCTCTGTAATAGAAAGCCTGGGTAAAAAATAATTGCTGCAGCACAGGCAGAGTCGTGAGTTAAGCAGCCCCTCCGATTACCCCTGGCTGTTGAGATTAAGAAATTGGAAAATAACTTCTAAGGTATCTGCGAGGCTTTGGACCTCATCCAAGAAAACCTAGGAGGAACAAAGGATCAAACTTAAAAAACTCTGGTAATTTCTGAAAGGGGAGTTGAAAGGCAGATGCAGTCATGTGTATCAAGTAGGTTCTCAAGCAAAGACTTATAAAAGAATGGGAAGAATGAGCTGCGAGGGCCGCAGGAGGTCGGCCTAAATGACACATAAAAGGAGACATATGGACATGGATTGCTGAGGTACTTTAGCAGCTGATGTTGTAAGACTATGGTCAAGATGTTGAGTGGAACAACATTCATTTATACTTTCCACAAATGCATATATTTAAGAGTGATGATCCCCTGTCCAAACAGGGTGGCTGGTGAAAGCAGGGAAAGCTAAGGTACTATCCTTCACGCAAATTTAGAATGTTTATATACAAACTGAATCAGTACCTCTTTGAATGTGTCATTGACTATAAGTTATGGCGACTTTACCCTGGAAATGTATAGCAGTAATGTCTGTGGTTTATGTGCTCATATAACATTAGGGGAAATAAAGTAAAATAAATCCTGAGCATCATTTTTAAGCTTTGTGCAGGTTTATTTGGCTGCCAGAGTTTCTACTGAAATATATTTATCTGTTTTAGCTCCAGATCATCATAACGTGCACTGTGTGTTTCAGTTACTACTAAACAGACACTTTTTTCCAGGGAAAGAGGGATTTTAACAGCTTTACAGGACTGTTCCTTTTCCTGGGCAATTATACTTCTCACTTTTATTTCAAACTCAGTGTTTTTGGTCTGAAGAAAAGACAAACGTTTTAGTAGCTTTTCTACTTGAAGCCCAAGTAGGTTTTTTTGGTTTTGCTTTGTTTTCACAGTCAACATGTCATGACCGTTGACTATAAATGAGAATGGGACAGAGTGATTGTGATGTCACCCCTTGAAAATGGTTTATTTCCACCTCCAATGAAATTAAGTCAAGTCAGTCACCATTTTTTTGGCAACATGGACATCGCTATGTTGGAGCCAGAAATTGTCAGTAATTTTCCCATTTCAGCATTTTCATGTTTCTGAGTATATTTTTTGCAAGACGTGCTCTCTCGTCATCTCATCCACTTAAAGGGGCCTTGTTTTGGCATTTCTGTCAAAGAGCATTTAGAACTTTAAATGTCAGAACACTTTGAACAGCTTAGACCAAGCAGACCACAAGGAACAGTACAGCAGTGTGTAGCAGGTTGGTTGTGAATTAGGTTGTAACATTTTACATCACAAAATCAGTTGGCTCAAAAACCACATTCTTGACCAGGACAGCAAAGTCAATTTTGACTGAAGCAGTGGAAGCAGTTTATTATTTTATTCTGGACCAAAATACATGTGTAAACGTTTTACCAGAACATTTCAAAATGAAACCAGGTTTGGCACGAGAAAGCTTTTGAAAAGCATAAAGGGAAAAAGTGTTAATAGTTTTTGTGTTGCACTGAACATTTCTTAAATATAATAATTCATTTACATGTGTACCCTCACTGTAGCATTGAACTGGAAATTGATAGTTTTTATTTTTCCTCAAAGCCCTGTTTGTAGGAAAGCAAATTATCATAAAAACAAAACACCTCAAGATTGAAAAAGGCAACCCGTTGTGGGTTTTCACACTTTACTCAAAAAAAAAAACACTTCTTCAAAGCAAACAGCTGGTTGACACCTAGTGAAACTATTTAAAAACATGTCTTATAATGTATTTTTAAAATCCCTTTATATGCAGTCACGTCTGAGAAAACTATTTTTGTTTTTTGCTAATTTTCACCTATAGTGTTGAAATGGATTTAAAATTTGCTAAGAAAGTTATTGTTTCCCTATGTAAGTGATAAATAAAATATGTTTTATTTTAAAACTGACTCAAAGATAGTGTGTGAGAATCCTTACAAAATTGTGTGATTTTGTAAAACAAGCATGTACATTTACCTCAAGATGAACACAAACTGCTACGAAGGTGCCTGATTTTGATCATAACATCATGAAATGAAGTGCTTCATGGATTTTTCACCGCAGCCTTGTACTTTGAGCCCGTTTAGTTGCTATGTGTGTTTTTTTCTTTCATTATAATGAGTGGCCCTGGGCAGAAAGCCACAGTGCAGCAGGGCAAAGGAGAAAAAATCTTCTTTGAAGTTCCATCCTTTGAATGGCATCCTAGATCATTGTTGCTGAGCCTTGTTTTAGACCTGTAGGCAGCTCTGAATCCACACAAAGAGCACAGTCTTTTTACCCCTTGGCCTGAGTAACCATTAAGAACAATTTGAAATCTAGATCATCACTTTCTACTCAGCGTCATTTTTGTGGTTTTTTCTTTTTCCATTGCTTTATACACTCACCAGCCACTTTATTAGTTAGTTATTAGTTAGTAATGGGTTGGATCCCATTTTGCCTTCAGAACAGCCTTAATCCTCCAAGAGTTTGGTCCATATTGACATGATAGCGTCACACAGTTGCTGCAGATTTTCAGCTCCACATCCATGATGCCGATCTCCCATTGCACCACATCCCAAAGGTGATCATTGGGATGAGATCTGGTGACTGTGACTGCCTTTTGAGTCCAATGAACTCATTGTAATGTTCAAGAAACCAGGCTGCTATGATTCCAGCTCTTTTTTACTTCTTTACTTGTCATATCAAACAGCTGAGCAGACAAATAACTGATACTAAGGGGCCCACAGAGTACTGAGAAAATATCCCCCTCACCATTACACCACCACCACCAGCCTGAACCATTGATACAAGGCAAGATGGAGCCATGCTTTTGTGTTGTTGATGGCAAATTCCCTTGAGATGGTTGTGGGTGAAAATTCCCTGTAACTCAGCAGTTGCTGAAATACTCAGACCAGCCCATCTGGCACCAGCTTCTATCCCACGTTCAAAGTCACTTAAATCCCCTTTCTTTCTCATTCTGATGCTCGGTTTGAACTGCAGCAGATCGTCTTGGCCATGTCTACATGTCTAAATGCATTGAGTTGCTTCCATGTGATTGGCTGATTAGAAATTTAGGTTAATGAGCAGTTGGACAGATGTGCCTAATAAAGTGGCAAATGAATGTATTTTCTCTATTCTTGGTTGTGTAACAGTAACTGTGTGCTAAGTGGGAATCTGTTCACCTGTCAACTAATATTTAGTGCTACATCTAAAATCGAGCAAAATGAACCGATGGGTAGCAAAATTAGATAATGTTGGATTGGAAGATGCCCCTCGGGCTCCTCTTGATGCTATTTTGTCCCATTTGACTTGGCTCTGTTGGTTGGTGATGGAAAGCAGTTGCGGTAAACCCATGCTGATGGATGCTGGCGTGAGGCATCAAGCTGCTGGCATGGACGGGACAAGCAGCAGGAGCCTGTCTGTCTGTTTAATGTCAGATGAAAAGAGAATCCGCAGTGCCACAACTCTTCATCCCATCTCCCAGAGTAAAAAAAAGTGACACTAGTGAAACGCAGATCCAGGGACACAGTTTGTAACCTCTGAGTCAACAGATCACTGTAAACTTACTCACCGACTGTGGCTATTCCTATTTTTATCAATTAACCTCCAATTCATAAGCTGATAGTAGAAAGAGCTCACTTTCCTATGTGCTTTGCCCTGATTGGCTGTTGACCTTATCAAGAATCTCCTCCGTGGTCTGTCTCCTGTATAGAATGTGTTCAGTTTGGCAAATTTACATAAGTTTCCAATCACGATCAGATCTTTGTTTTCATTCTATAAAACTGGATTTTTTTTTTCTATAAAGATTGGAACCATGACAGCTTAGACGAGAAAAAAAAGTGTGAAAATGTTCACGTCTGTGAAAAGTGTATAAAGTGTGCAGTGAGAAGTTTCACAGCCTTAAAACATCTGTCTTTGCAGATTTCACCTGTCGTGGGCTTTTTATGGAACATAACCTGCGATTAACAGGGTAACACTTTATATATTTTTCCTTCAACACACTTATTTAGCCCAATCTTTACAGTTAAAATTGGTTTAGAACATGAAAATGAAAATGAAAAAATGACAAATAAACGTGTCTAATGGGGCAGCCATGGTGCAGCAGTCGACCTATGATCAGAATATTGCAGGTTTGATTCCCGGCTTGCCCACCTATGTGTCGAAGTGTCCTTGGGAAAGACACTGAACCCCACAATGCCTCTGGTGGAAGGTTGGCACCAGTGTTCAGCAGTGGGGCCACCATCAGTGTGTGAATGTGTGAATGGGACCGTGACTGTAAAGCACTTTGGGCCTTCAAGGAAGGTAGAAAAGCGCCATATGAGTATACGCCATTTACCATTTTCATATAAAAGAAAGAAATCAGTAGCCATCTCAGTCAGCCACTTGTCTTTTGAATTATATTTACAGCAAGTAGCCAGAGGATACCAAGATGCAGGGATATCCAGGAGCCCAAAATAGGGAGTAGATCCAAAGTGTTAATATAACAAAGAAAATCGCCACAGGCACAGGACTAAAGCCCAGACAGAAAACCAACAAACAAGACCAAAACAAATGCGTAAAGATAATCATTGAGTCTGTTACAAAGTGACAAACAATAACATTCACAATAACACACTTAAAAGATTCCCATCAATGGTTAGTTCCTTGAACTGCTGATGATTAGCAACTTGTGTTGCAGAAACCACAGCCTCCAAGCTGTATACTGTATCACTTCACTATATGTCTCTTTTTAAAAAGCATCAGTAAGTTTTCAATTTGTGTTTTTTGAAAGGTGGATATTTTGTGATTATTCTATCACCTTAAGGGCTTTGCTGGTAAGCTATCCAGTGGAGTACTTTGATCCATGACAAGCACATATCCTGTATAAAAACAATGAGCTTCTTGACAAGTGCTGACATTATTGCATCAAAAATTGTCTCTCTGTAAACATGCATCTGCCCTTGAAACCTGGAGATCTTCCCGATTACCTTTTATTTCCAAATGCATAATGAGAATATTGACCTTTATTTTGTTTGTTTTACATGCAATTCTTTTGCATTTTAAAATGTATTTAAAATGAAAGTATTTACACTTTTTAATTCAATTTTTTGTAATTTTCTAAAGCATTTTATCATTTATTTATTTGTATAATAAAAGTGTTTTAAATCTTTTTAATTTTGTGCTCATGTTTTCTTTATTCGTTTTAATTTTGATCGTAGCATTACGATAAAACTGACAGAGAAGCAGAGTAGTAATAATACTTAGAAACCATTTGCGTTTAAAAATTCTCTGGTCTTCATCCAAATGTACATTGGAACCTGAGATGTCTTAAAAACTTGTATTACTCCAGATGCATCATGGGACAATGAGTAGGTTTCTCATTTTCTACAATTTGCTGTCTTTCAATCTAACTAATGTGGATGCACCAGAAACATCTTTGCAGCCATTGAGTTTTTATTAAGTATTTTTTAGCACACATTTCACTACTGTATTGCACTGTTACACTACACTAAAATGCACATTGACAAACAGGGTAAAAACCGGCAACTAAGACGCCTACTGTTTCAGCTTTCCAGAAAAGAGGATGTGTTGAAGGATTTGTTCAAGACAGGAGGTGACAGGGATTAGTGAAGAGCTTGTGGGTACACAAGTTCTACAGATCCAGGAAGCAAGCTGGAGAAAGAATCAGGTTTTTATCTCAATGTGTAGCAGCTTTGCACACAGAATCTCGGTTGTTCCTCATCCTTGTTTTCTGCACTTGGACAGATTCCATTCCAGCTAATACAAACAGGCAGAACTTGTGATTTTGTAGATCTAGTCTCTGTGGTTTGTGTGTGTTTTATTAGTGCAGGGACAAACCGCTGTTGTGTCGTGCAAGCAGTTTGATGATTGGCTTCAGAGGTCAGCGGTGCACCGTCTGCAAAGCAAAGGATTGGTGCAGTTTTGTAGTGTAAGAAAACACAATGAGACCTGGTTGGAAATCAAAATCCTTTATTGTCAATGCACAGACTACATCGTGTTTGAATTAAAGCTGTTGTATTTGCATCTTTACCAATTTCTTGATTTATCCAGTATCACAACAATGTCAGTAAATTTATACGAATAAAACTTGAAAGAAAGATGCAACAATGTTTGAGGTTTTGTTCTATATCTGAGCCTCTATGGAAATAGTGGTGAAGAAGAAAAAATCTGGAGACTAACTTCATCAACCAAATCAGTTTTTACTCCTTTGTTTGTCAATCCATCCAAAACCTTTACATCAATGGAAGAAGAACAGGGAAGACGGTCCTTTTTTATTCCCACTCTGATCATCTTTTAATCTATTTTAATGCTTTCCTAGTAGGCTTCTACTCATGTTTATGCTGTTTATAGCAAGAAAAAAAAACTGTCATTTTCTAGAAACAGTTTCTGCTGAGCACTAGTAGTTCATTAGAAATTGTGGAGTGGAGCAAGGAGCTTGTGGCCCTCCCAGCATATATTCTATTGCAAATACATTCCTTTTTACACTGCATTTTAATTTCTGCGCCTGATTCAAAATAATTTGAATGAAGAATTACTGAGAAATGCATTTTTTGGCCTAATTTTCTTATTTATCACCATGTTTTGTCTGTGGCAGACAAAAAAGGCAGCAAATTCTGATATCTGAGACCTTTTTAACGGGTTATATCTTACAAAATGTGTCTGTTATTAAAAAATCCCACTGCTTGTAAATATTAAACTGCACTACAATTACAATAACTGCTTGGCAGGGAGGATGAACATTAAATCACATCTTGTTTTAACAAACTCTCCCAAGTCCATTCCACTGTGCTTTGTCTCATTTTGATGATGAGGAGCTCTCGTTTCTGTGATTACTTTTATTGATGATGAAGACACAAAGTCTTTGATGCAGTGGGACCACCCTGCAGGGTGCGGGGTGCTATAACAACTGAACACGGTGCTGTAGTTTCTAGGATTTGCACCATTTTTTCTGAACAGAAATCAATTAATTTACAATAAAGAAGCTTGAACATGAAAAAAATAAATGTTTCCAACTTTAGAATATAATTAACTGGTGATCCACTGTGAAAATGCCTCCATTTTTTTCTATGAAAATCATTAGCCAGGCAATTCAATGAACGGCTAAGCTCCTATTTCTACATTAACTGTGTAATAATGATGAGTACAGCTTCAACTTTTAATAAACAGACACTCGCTTGTTCAGTGGACATGCTTAAACAGTCTTTCCTGTGTCAAATGCAGCCTACAGCAGAGTCAACACAACTCATCGTTAGAATGCAGGTCAAAGCTTTTTCAATCTTTGAAGGCACAATTTTTCTACTAATAATCTGTGAAGCTATGAAGTATGGGGAGCATGCAGCCATTTTTCTTTCATGACAAGTTTATATAATTGACTGGGATATTTTTTTTTCTTTTTCATACTCATCAAACTTGGCTGCGGATGTAAAAAATACAAAAAAAAAAGCATCAAAGATTCCTGCTCATTACAGCTCAGAGGAGTGATAGATGAAGACAATAGTTTCACTGTGCAAAGTGTCTCGTCTGCAAGTTTGATTATGAACTGGGGTGAAAATAGAGGCTTAAGCAATAAAAAAAAGCATTGAGAAGTCGCACTGAGCAGAAAGTGAATAAATAAAGAAAACTCATGTAGACAGAATACAATCAAGGTTTTTGACAGATGTCAAGAAGTTCAATTTTTAAGGATATGAAATAAACAAGTAGATTGCACAGCATCTTGACTTCATTTTAAAAATACGAACACACAGGGCAAAAACAGCCCGCCTAAAAATAAGTCAAAAATTCTTACTCCATTGGTAGATTTTCTCTAAATAACAAAAAAAGGGATAACGGGGTAAGAAAAATAGTCTTAACAAGAATTCTTATTTAAAGAAAAAAAATGTATGCTCACTCAACCATGTTTTCCCAAATTAAGATTATATTGCATTTGAAACACTTCATCAGATTATTTTTCTTACAAGACAGAAAGTTGGATATTTTTTCTCAAGGTTTTGTTTTAATAAATCTAAAATGTTAGACGTAGCTACAATAAAACATTTGAAGAAGTTTAAAGTACAATTCTAAGACTTCTTTATATTGTTAACAAAATAAAAGTTGATCTTGCAGTATCTCCGGAAGGTTAGTGTTAAACTAAGTTGACGACTAATTTTGACCTTTAAAAATGATACAAATTACAGTGAAAGCATGTAAACTTCATACTGACTGGCTCATAACTACTTTTCACCAAGTCCATAAATGATCTCTGAGCTGCTTTCCTTCTCTTTATTTGGCTGTTTGTGCACAGAAATATTTTTTTCAATTAAATCCCTTTAATCTGACATTGTTTTTGAACGCATGCTGCCTAAAAGTTCAGTCTTTTTCTAAAAGTTTGCTGGTTTCCTACTCTGAATTCAATCCTTGTCATGTGTCCATCACATATACATCTTTTCAACTGATCAACATAAAAAGATACGGCTAAATCCTTCACAAACACAAACAAATTTTCAGTGTAAGTAATTACTATCTAAGAAAAAGGTGCAATTTGTCAAACTTGTCATATAAACATGTGAGTTATCAAAAAGACAAACGTACTTTAGCAAACAGCTTTTGATTTTCTGCAAAGTCATGGTTGAGTCAGTCAAACTGCAAAGAACCTCTGATCCCAGAGCAAACTCCCAGTGAGTCAACATTTCACTGGCAACCACTCTTGCCAATCAGGAGTGAGCTTGTTGGAAGTCCACATCTTTACCATTTCAAAGCAGACTTTGAAGAAATCTGTCAATCAAACATTCAATGCGTGAAACTTGACGTGAGACACTTTTATTGAGACATCTGATTGACCAGTTTATAACTTGAATAATTTTCACTACAGCAGAAATATTTTAAAAATTAGGTTTAGCAAGAACATATTTAACACACAATTGTTTTGTGTGCTTTGATGGTTCAATAATTTGATTTTTGTTTTCGTTGTTAAAGGTTGGTGCTGAAAAATATAAAAGTAGTTTTTAAAGTAGTTTTTAAAAAGAATTTGTGTCCCTGCAATCTGCAAAGTAAAGCGCCAGCATGTACCAGCCTGTAAAAATAAAAAAAAATAATAAATAAAAAAGATTTAATTGGGCTTGGTTAAAACTGAAATTGTACTTTAGCACTTCCAAAGTCTCCTTTGGAACAGAGGGGCAGATTCAAATACCAGCTTTCAGACACAAAGAGACACATTTCATTTTTATTTAAAAATATGCCACAGGTATTCTCTGTTTTGTGCAGAGTTCACCATGGCGGGAAAACGAGGTTACAGAAGGGCTCACAGTGTGCAGTAGCATCAATGGGATGAATGGCCAGAGGGGGCAAACTTTGGAGATGTTAATATGCACTGACCTTGAAAACTTCTGGTTGAAACCCACGTTTCCCCCTATACACTTATTATCTGCTGATTGTGCAAGATAACTATTTCTTTACATCTACAAGGCTTTAATGTATTTCGAGCATCCAGGTCTTAATTGATGTAAATTGTGTCTATACTAGTGCATATATTTCTACAAAGTAAAAAAAAAAATTAATAGAACATTAAATTGTTTAAAAATTGTTTAAATTGTTTTCAAATGCACTTTTTTTGGTGCAGGTAAACCCCTCCTTCCTTTAAACATGTGGTTTGGCCCACACCTCACCAAAAGAAAAAAAAACCCTGTGATGCCTATTGATACATCAAACCACTTTGGTTCCAAAACTACCATAATTTAGTATCCACTTGAAAGCAAAAACACAAGCGATTTTCTTCCTAACTGGAAATAAATGTTGGTATTCAAGGCTGAGGGTTCTAAAATGAATTTAAACTTGTTCCCTGATGCTTTAGCGTTAGTTTTAAATCATTGTGTTCTATTTGTTGAACCTAGTTCTATTCAAATTTGTAAAATTTGAACCTGAAAAAGTGTTTCTAAATACTGATGTTTTTGCCCTTAAACTGGATTTTAGTTTGTAGTTAGTAGTTTTTAACCCAAATCAAAACACCTGTTTTGTTTTTAAGACATTATTTCTGCAGAGCAGCAGGAGCTCATTGGAAATGTGCCTTTGGGTTGTGGGTGGGACTGTTGGCATGGAAGTAAACCTTTGCTGATATCCCATCATCCTTTTGTTTACACTCTCTCCTGCCAACTTAGAGCCCCCCACAACCCCAATCACACATTAAAAAAACATGGGGAGCCATATTGGAGCTCTCCAGCCGTACAGTTTTGAGCCAGATGTCCATTCAGACAACGAATGTGAAAAATGCTTCTGGATTTATTTGTCTGCAAGTGGATGCATCAGAATGAAGCAGAGCAGAGAGACATATTAGTTTCTGCGTCACAATTGAGAACTTTTTCCAACAGCTGGTTTTTCTCTGGTCCTAATCCATCACAATTTGAAAAATAAATGCAGTTTTAAGATTAACTTCTTTCAAATACGTCCTCCATTGTGTGAAAAGAACATGGACAAAACTGCGAAAACACTATTTTCATTTGAGTGGGTCTTTAATAATCATTAATTTATTGTAAAACCTAAAGCAAAATCCCTGAACACAAATATTACAATTGCACTGTTAAAGACAACAGCCATATTTTTGTCTATTTTTTTTTTTTTTTTTTTTTTTGCTTTTAAAGTCTGGTTCATTTTATGCTGAGGTAATCGGAGCACAGTGTGCCTTTTTTTTACCACTACATTTTAGGACAAGAGAAGGTCACTTTTAATATTTCTTGAAATATAAAATAATTTCAAGTAATGCCAACATAAAGTTCTTTAAGTTTTCTTGGAGAATTTCCTAGTTTGAATTTCAAAAGAAGATTCTCTCTTTTGTTAAATGAAAGTTAAACATCATAAATAGATAAAAGGATGTAAATGGATAATAGTTCAGATGGTCATGATAATTTTATTTGGAGAATGCTCCAGCATAAGGTCATCCACTTAAGCAGGACCCTCTGTGACATATTTAACACATTTTTACATAATACAGCAGGTTGCTGTTTTAGAAGAGGATTTTTAAATGCAGGAAGAACTTTCTTAAACAGTGAAGTTCAACTCTTATCATCTACTTTTCTAAGAATTCTCTTTAATATTCCAGTTTAGATCTCCAATACACACACACATACACACACACATACATATATAAAACACCCTTCTCACCCTCCGCGGGTGGTACCTCACCCCAAGCTCGGGTCCTCTGCCAGAGGCCTGGGAGCTAGAAGGTGATCACATCACTCCTATCCTCAAAGCTCTTCATCGTCTCCTGCTTGATTTCTGCTTTCAATACATAATATTAGTGCTGACTGTTAGAGCCTTCTATGGTCAAGCTATGGTCCATCTCGTGTGCTGAGGTCTGTGTATCAGTACCTGTTCATGGTCCCTCGCACACGCTTTCGGACCAGAGGAGACAGATCTTTCCATGCTGTTGCTCCTAAACTCTGGAATGAGCTCCCACTCTACCTGCGTTCCCTGGACTCTGTAAACTCTTTTAAAAGTCAACTCAAAACCTTTTACTTTGCTAAGCATTTTAGCTGTATCAGTTTTTTATTTGGGCTAAAAATGATTGTTTTATGTGGTGCATGTTCTTATCTTTTATGTTCTTTAGCTTGTGAGGTTTTTCTCTGTTATACTTTTAACCTCTGAAGTTTTTTTTACCTTTTAAAGTTTCTGTCTGTTATGTTTTTTAAATTGTGAAGCACCTTGTGACTTCTGTCTGGAAAGCTACTTTATAAATAAATTGTACTTACTTTCTAAACTGATGTAAAAGTTAGTTTTTTGTGTTGAAATTTAGGTCCCTTCTGAACTTTCTGAACCATTTTTGTCTTATCTCTGTAAAAAAAAACACTGCATGCTACAGCAACTGAGAAATGTTCTGTAGTAATCAATAATGTAGAAATTGCTCCAATCCCAAAGTGTTGTTTAAAATGCCCTTACCCTAAAAATGTTTGACTTATGACTTGAATTTTCCTGAGGAAAAAATCTACAATGAGATATCAAAGAGACGCGTTTTGTTTTTATGGAGTTCAGACTAATTCTACAGGCAAATTAGAGCAATTAAAAGAGCTAATGATTGTGCACAGATTAACTCGTTAGGCCCTCCTCATCAAGAACTGTGACTAATCAAAGTGTTTATATTGGGCTGCAAAGTTACAGATGCTCAGAATATAGGAGGCTCACAGAAGGATTGGGCTCAAACACCTGTAAAGCCCCAAATATGGCAGCTTCCAGCATGTCCATTACCAGTGTAGTCAGAGAGATTTACAGTCTTGGATTGCAACATCCTACAAGAGCCCTCACAAGGAATCGAAGCCAAACATCCAACCAGAATAATTTCAACCACTTTTCGTTCAATGTGCAATATAGGGACTTTTTGCAAAGATTAACATCCTAATTTTTTTTTAAATGTCTTTGTGAGCTCTTGATGTAGTTGCTGTGCATAATTCACCCTGACTGATTTGTTTGCGAGAGCTGTTCAGCCTCTGAGTAATTGAGTCTCTGAATTGCTGATGAGCCATTTAAAGCCAACAGCATCAGCCATCTCTTTGGAGACCATGAGAAATAATGTGGTGAGTTTGTATGTGTACATTGTGCGGATGAATACACAGCACAGTGTATCTGTGTGAAGCCAACTGTGAACCACTTTTCAAACCAACTCTGCTGGCTTCTGTGGATGTGGAGAGGAGGGTGTCAGCAGTGCATAAGCCTGACCTTCATGTGCTAAATAAAGCCAGAATCAATTAAAAAAAAAAAAGTCAAATATATCCTAAAGGACGAAATAAATCCCTAACAATTGTTGATGCAATTAAAACTCTTCATAATAAGCCAAATACTCTTGAAAAAAGCAAGATTTATCGCTTTAAATGCCACATTTTGAGAGAAAATAATAATAATAATCACATTTTGCCAACAGAAATGCTCATGCATATGACCAGTTTTTATGCACATTAATTTAAATAACTAATTTCTGCAGGTGGTCCCCTCCCTGTATAATAATGACATCATGCATTCGCGGAACACTACCAGTCCCAGCCGCTAGAGGTCACCAATATCTCCAAAACAGGCTGACGTCAATCTTACGTATGAGGAAGTATTGGAGAAAATTTCGAATACAATGGATCTGCAGGTCGTTATTTTGTTAAACGCTGCTTAAAAACTTTATTGGTAAAATTTTTAAAAGTTCCTCTACTCGATAGCATAAAAGGACAAAATAGAAGCAGGTGAGTGGCAACAATGCAGACTGTCATGACCGCGAGTTTATTTAACGGTTTAGCTTATGTTAGCCCGCTAGTTGTCATGAATTTTACTATATTTTTGTGTCCTTTATCCCATTTTTTTTTAACATTTAAGTGGAACAGAAAGTTGGGAAATATGCCATAATCTCAACACGTGCCTCTTTTTAGGTAACACTGTCATGGCAGTCGTAGAAAAATTCAGGTAAAATCGCAGTTTATTGTGAAATATAAGAAAATATTTTTCTTCTATTTTCTATAAAAGCCTCTATTCTCTATTGAGTACAATTCAATAACGTGTACTATCAATTTATTATTTACAACATTGATTTCTAATAAGGCAACAATGTGTACCAGGTGTACTGTTATATTTGTAAATGGCAAAAATGGTCCCTTTTTGTCAGATTAGTTTTCCCTTTTTTCTAAACAGATTTGTCCAATGTTTTATTTGACTTCAAATTTACTGTTGAAGGAAGAAGTTGCACAGAAGTCACATGTTTTCTCATGAAACCCCATTTTCACTTCCTCTTTAAACCTTTTGTTTAGATTTCTAATCACCTTGTGTAAACTAGACTTGTATTCTTCACATATTTTATTAACAGCAGTGGTTGTTTTTGTGTGGTTTTTCTGTAAGTTGCAGCTCAGGGTTAGGACTTTCCTGGTTTCGTCTGATGTCTTCTGGCTGTCCTCCTCAATCCCCTGCCGTGGCGAAGCTGGAGATCGCCGTGGATGGAGAATGCCCTCTTTTGGCTGCTACATTTGCCTACTGGGACAACATCCTGGGCCCGCGCGTGCGCCACATCTGGGCTCCAAAGGGTGACCAGCTGATGTTCCTGAGCGATGGAGAAGTTACCTTTCTGGCCAATCACACACTCAACGGGGAGATTCTTCGAAGCGCAGAATGCGGCGCCGTGGATGTGAAGTTTTTTGTCCTGGCGGAGAAGGGCGTCATCATCGTGTCTCTCATCTTCGATGGCGAGCTGAAGGGGGATAAGAACACGTGTGCCTTGTCCATTATTCTGCCTCAGACTGAGCTGTCCTTTTACCTGCCCCTCCATGCTGTCTGTGTGGACAGACTAAAGCATGCTATCCGCAAAGGACGCATTTGCATGCAGAAGGTGAGGCAAAAGGTTTTTTTCTCTGATCTTATGCACAGTTTTTATCAAGTAGATATTGAGACAAAACATTATACAACATTTTTTCACACTGCAGTAGTGCATAAAGATGGATCTTCAGGATTTTCTGGAGAGAAGAAAAAATAAAAGCATTATATCAATTATACTTTTGTGACCTTGCTCAAATTGCCTAATTTCAGAAACTGACATAGAAGCATAACTTCTTAAAATCTTGTTTTGAGTCATTTATGTTTTTACTTTTATTTTGACATTAAATTCTTATATTTAATTCTCATTTTGGTAATTTTTTTATGCCACTTTTAAACAACAGTAATTGTTACCATGGACTCTACTTTCCCACCCCACCATGTTTTTTGAACTAGTCCTTTTAACTTCCACTACTACAAAACATGACCTTTTAATTAAATGGTGTTTTTATTTAATAACTTATGCAATAATATAAAGAAATGCATGCTGAATTCATATATGCTATATAACAGCATATATGCTATATAACATGTTGATATTTAAAAGGCCATATTAATACACTGCTGCTTTAATTTTTGCTTCTGTTCCATAATTATACCTCCATAAGCTGAATAATAAAATGCAATTGAATTTATGTAAGTTTGGAAAAAAATTCATCACATGTAAAAATAATTAGTAAAATGAAAACATCTCTTTCAAATTGGGTAAACGGTTAGAAACTAAATCCTTTTCTTTATAAAAAATTGTAGCTTGATTTGCAAATATAAACAAATATGCAGATGACACCGAACACTTTCCCAAAGGATAAAAACTAAAATCCTCCTGTTTTTTTCCCTCTTCCTTCTCATGCGATCTTGATTTGTATATTAAAATATTTTTTATAAAACATGTTTTTTTTTATCACTTCCTAATAAACTTAATTTCAGATATCAATTAAAAAAGTTTGTCTTTTTAAGAGGTCAGTTGCACTGTAGCTGTAAAATATTCCTTATCCTATTTTTTTAATTCTGTGTAAAATGAATTTTCCTTTTTCTCATCCAAACAAAAATAAAATCTATACATTTACAGGTCAACAAGAATCATTGTTTGTTTTCACCTCATTAAGCTGAAGGATTTATTTAAGTTGGTCATTTTTCTTTTCCTCTTTCTTTCCCCTTCAGGGCTTTAACATCATATCTGTTCTAAGCTCAGAGATTGTTCCTATAATGGAGCTTCTGGCCTCAATGAAATCTCACAGTGTGCCTGAAGACATAGATGTAAGTAACTGAAATGGCGGGGGGGCACACTGAATGTTTTCCTGTGGCGTAAAAGGAATTGCTCCAGAAAAAATGAAACATGTTTACGTAAAATACAGCTTCTCATTGTTAGCGTTCCAGGTGTTTAACAGCCAAATGTCAACGGAAAAGCTGAGTTACTTATGTTGTTTATCAGTGATGACAACTGGGTGTAATCCTAAAATGTGTTTAAAAAATGTTTATTTTTTTATGTTTAGAGTTTTTTAATATGTTTAAGTGAAAGAGGAAAAGCAGCTTCTTTTTATCTTTTTATTTCCTCTTGTCTTGTTTCATTGCAGTTCTTTGAAATGCTCCTGTCAGGAATTTTGTCTTTGTTGTAGTCCATTCTTTTTTTTTTTTCTCTCCATCACTCATTCCCTTTTTCTCCTGATGTGAGCAGATAAAAGACACCGTGCTAAATGACGATGACATCGGAGACAGCTGCCATGAGGATTTCCTCCATAAGTAAGCGTTCCGGTAAAGCCAAATGGAGACAGATGATGAACAATGGCTATTTAACACTTGTCAACGCTTCAATAAAGAGTGATGGCCCTCCACTTAGCTGATGTTATCTCCAGAGACGTCATGAAGGCCAAATTCCCTGTATGGAAAGTCTGCTCTGGCTATAAAGGTCCAAATTAATCAAAGCTGGTTCACAAAGCTACTTTTTTTTTCTGAAAATGACAAATCATTTGGGAAATGCGCTTGCTTGTATGCATGGAAGTGTTTGCTTTGAATGAAATGAATCTTTAATGCATCTTTTACTGCAACCTTTGACCAGCTCACAGTCGGCGTCTACTTTAATTTTTTACTTGTCTGTGAAACCATCATTGTTAAGATAAAGTATTTTTCACAGTCCAGTTTTCTGTTCAGTTTTAATGGCCGCCAAAAAAACTAGCTTTTTGAATTTTGCATCTGATTAAATCTTAAAACATCTCTTTGAGAAATAATGCAGAAGAATATTTTTAAACAGTTAAAAATCGTTCCAAAAATATTTTGAGCTCTTTTAAAAGCGTTCCTAGTAAGCCAAACACTAAATGTAAAATGTATCATCATTGCAAAATCAGAATGCGATAAACTATTGCCTTAGATGTTTTTGTACTTAAACAATCTCATGTCAGGTTGAAGTATGTAACGACTCAAACAAAGCCCTGTACGCATTTTCTCAGTCGGATTGAGCTCTTTAGGTTGTTGATAACCTAATGGAGCCCCTTAATGTTAGATTCCTGCCTCCTATGTAGACATGACTCATTTAGAGTATAATTTCAGTTATGCTGACTTTTTATTTAATTAAAACTGCTGCAGTGAAATGGAAATTATGTGTTAGTTGTTTCGCTATCTGTTCGTGTATCATAAGTTATATCGCAGTATTGATCACTAATATCACACATCGCAGATTTTCTTCATTTACCGCTGCCCTAGATCCCAGTGATTTTTTTAATTATGCTTATGCTGTCTTTAGCCAAAATCCCCAAAACTTGTGTCATTTCATTACAAACTCACCTCTGAGTTGTGGGATGGACTGTTGGCGTGGAGTAATTAACTTCTACTTCCCATCATCCATCTGTTTACGTGCTCTCTCGCTAGCATGTAGCCTCTCACATTCACAACCTAACAAAACCGGTTCAGTTAAAACACCAAGCAATATTGGAGTTATCTAAACATACAGTTTAGAGCCAGATGCAAGTTCTGACGATGAAAACTAGCATGTGCATGGATCTTGTGGTCTACAAGCAGATGCATCAGAATGGAGCAGAGCAGGGAGCTTGTAAACCAACTAGTTTATTTTCCATGTAACAAATACAACCTTTTTAAGACATATGAAAAATGCCACAAAAACATTTTAAAAATACCAGAAACACAATTTTCATCGGAGTAGGTTTTTAATTAAATCAATATTTAATAAAACATCTAGATTTTCTTTATTGCTGGATTTGTTTTTTTGCTCCAGAGCCATCAGTTCTCATCTGCAGACGTGTGGCTGTTCAGTAGTAGTCGGTAGCAACCCAGAGAAAGTCAATAAGGTGAGTTGATTAAAAATCCTATTACTGTTTTAAAAAGTGAAATGATAATGAGAGGACAGTTAATCTGTTGAAATGACTGTAAATTCCATCTTAGTTTGAGCTGTAGTCAGTCATAAGAAGACATCTGCTTTCAAACTGGAAAAAGAGGATCTATTAAAAACCTGGTGTGAAGAAGTAAAACATTTTCTCTGTGGTTTTGAACTTCATCTTTCAGATTGTGCGGACTCTCTGCCTCTTCCTCACCCCAGCTGAGCGAAAGTGCTCTCGCCTCTGCAGGGCCAACTCCTATTTTAAATACGACACAGGCCTTTTTGTTCAGGGTCTGCTCAAGGTACCTCGGTTGATGGGTTTTTATCTCCTTCTCTGGTTCCTAAATGATTTTTTTTTTATGGTTTGCCTCGCTGACCTTTAGATGTTGCTTAACCTGATTGAAAGTGTGGAGTCTTAGAGGTCCCCCTCTTACATCTATGAGACAACGCTAAGAAAGCATTTCTTTGCTGGTGAAACCTTTGCTTAGTTGTCGTTTTTGACTCAGCCTGTTGAGTTTTGCCGGAAGCAGGAGGCACAGCTGTGTTTAAAATGAATCAGTGATGCCCTGCAGGTGTATTTACTTCAACAGACCTCTGAATCTATCAGAGTGTCATCATCATAAAGGATACAACTCTACTGAACTTGACAATATTTTAGCAAACAGGTGTTTAAAATGATTCCTGTCTATATGTTTGGTTGAATAATGAAGGTGGTTTAGCAATAAATACTGTTTGTAAAGAATTCAGAAAAGTCTAGAAGTTGCTGAATCCTTTTGATGGTAATGTGACCTGAAAAGCATTACTTGAATACATGATTACATATTGATTTGCTCTGCAGGTATAAAGAGAATATTGGATGAAGTAATGCATGTGTCTGAGTGGGAAAAGGTTGGAGGACAGAATTAAAGCGCTCCAAACCACTCTACAGTAATGAAAATCATTTTTAAGGTAGTTTCAAACAGTTCTGGGTGATCTAGCGCAAATGTTTAGAAAGAACGAACAATAAATTGAATCTGAATATTCTAAAATTACACATTAAATGTGACAGATGTGTGTTCTGTGCACTCTTCGTTTTTCTCTTTAGGATTCCACGGGTAGCTTTGTCCTGCCTTACCGACAGGTGCTCTACTCCCCTTACCCAACTACACACATTGACGTTGACATTAACACGGTCAAGCAGATGCCACCGTGCCACGAGCATACATACAAGCAGCGGCAGTACATGCGAAAGGAACTGAGTTCACTCTGGAAGGCGGAGAGCGAGGAGGACATTTCTCCAGACAATTTTATCCACACTGATGAAAACTTCACCCCTGACCTGTAAGCTGCTGCAGTATTCGGTCGGGTCAACTGTGTATTCTGTTTGTACAGTCTTTAATCATTTTGATTCACACTCAAAATGCCTTTCTTCTTTATTTTTTCTTACAGGAATATATTCCAAGACGTCATGCATAAAGACACTCTGGTCAAATGTTTTATAGACGAGGTAAGAATAGGGCTGCAGACATTTGTTTAAAGAGCCACTCTGATCTTTGGATTTAGTGTAAAAGCGTTCCCAATGATCTTTTAATTATGATATGTTTTAAGACAAAAAAAAACAGATCTATTTCTACGTACAATATGAATAAAGAAATACCCAGAAATATCATTTTAGGTTTAATTTTCTTACTGTTTGTCCTCCATCATCAGAAAAATGTTGCAAAAACATGTTAAAATCACCAAATTACACATTTTTATCGGAATGGATTTCTTCAGACAAATTATTTAAATTTTAATCCTGACAGCTACATTTTTAGAAAATAAAGGCCTTTACTTTGTGTTAAGCCACAAAAGTCTTGTTTCATAGTTTAGACTAGAGGAAAGACTTGTATGAAGCCCTTGCAAACAGCTCTTTAAACAACATCAACTTATAAATATTACAATGTGCATTTGTTGCATCAGCGATGAACTTGTTTCTGTCTCCAGAATTGATGTAGGATTTAAACATCCACTCTTTTGAATCAGAGAAGCTTGTCATAGCTGCATTTCCGACGAAGTGACATGATTTCCGAACATCAAGATTAGGATATTTATTTATTCAGGAGAAGAGTGTTGTCAAATATGTGAAGTTTGCAGATTTGAGGAAGTCGGTGGATGATAGATGAATTAACTGTGTTGGAGCAAAGCCCTTGAATTTGTCACACCTACACAAAATGTTTAATTCTTTTGACAACTTTTAAGCACCAACTTTTATTTCATTTAGCATTTTTGAGCTTTTCAGGCTAAATCAGTGAAGATAAGATCAAATTCAAAAGGTTCAATGGATTAAAAAATGGCAGGTCACATTTTTGACTGACAGTTGTTGACTGTATCTCCTTACTGTGGTGTATAAAACATACATTTATTGACTTCCAACCACTGATGCAGAAACAGTTTAGAGCTGCTCACTCTAAAATGCAGATGTTGAAAAATGGAAACTGGAACACCAGAAGAAAGGGAATAAAGAAAATGATGAAGAAAACTCTGCTAGTCTGTTTTAGGCTATCAACTCACCTGTCCCTCATCACTAATGACTGTCTGCCCACACAAGGTTTTTCAAATTTTTCAAACAGTCCTGAACTGCATAATTTCGAGGTCGGTTTCTGTTTGTTCCACACTTGATTTCAAGTAAACATATAATGTTCTACACACTAAAATAAAGTGGACAATCTAATGCTACGGTCAAGAATGCAACTGCCACCGCATGATTGGAAAGCATAGGCAGAATCTTCGAGATTTCATGCCGCCATCCAATTTTATTTAAATCGTTGGTGTGGTCATGAGTGTAGACAGAGATCTTTAGGTGCCAGAATGACACCATTACAAAATTGGGCAACAGCTGGGTGGCCACAGGGCATTCCGGCGATGTGAAACATCTCCGGATGGCAGCCGTCCATTTCAAGTGCCACCAGTAGACCAGGAGTTTGTAAAAAGCGAGCCATTCTGCACCGCTGGTCATTCGCAACTCAGATTTTGAGTACACATTAGAATCTTGTCAGTTGACAAATGTACACATTTTTGGACAACATGCCAGCAAGAAGCACAATGTTCTGTATTTGTAGTCTTATCAGCATCAACCGCAATTCTTCACTATGCAGTCACAGTGGTGCTGTCAACGCTAAAATGAGTTTTGTACAGCATCAATGAAATCTCCCTATTTGGAACAACAGTGTCCGGCTTCGCCAGATTGACGTCTGGTCATTGCTGGGCTGCATCTCATGTCAACAGCCCTCGTCGAATGCCCACGCTGCTACTGTACGATTCCTAAATTTGGATGTGGCAATGAGACAGAAGCATGGGGCCAAGGGGGTGGTTGGCAGGCTGAAATCAGCTAATCTTCAGATGATTTTGGGACCTTGGAGATTCTCCCATCAGTCAGTTACCACGTTGCTGCCTTCCTGCCACCCATCTGTAGCTGGACGCAACCTCCAAATGTGCCCGGGTGGCCACTGACCGATGTCATTGTCGCTGTGAAATGTCAACTTTTTCTTAAAAGCTCAGTGGCTGTTGGGCAGTGTGTAAAAATGCGACTGCCACATCCCGATTACCAAGGCTAGCATCCGGGCTGCCAAATTTGCAGAAAAACTTGTCTTTAGGTCAAAACGCGTTGGCATTTTGGGATATGTGACCATAGTCTTAGGTAACAGGCATTAGTTTCTAGACCCAATAAACCAGTTTTACAAACCCACTTTGAGAAATATTTCACTACCTTCAAGTTTCTTCTCAGATCTGCATTTGTACCGATCTTGTCTACTAGTCTAATATTATCTTTATCCTTCACATAAAAACAGCTTAATGTCTATGAAAAAGAGACAATAGAGTGGAAAATAGGTTTATGAGTTCTTGTTCATATTTTTGACATTGTTTTTTTATGAAATGGACAGCTTCCGTTTTTGATTAATCATGACTGACTTTCCCCAAATTAACTTGCAGCAGCTTTTTCAAACGTCTCCACTTGACTTTCCAAGACTTGTGATAGCATACAAAGCAAGCATGAAATGTAAATATATATATATATATATATATATATCTGCTTTAGAATAAAAGTACACTATCACAGACGTAGCTTTTGAATTGGTTTAGGTTTTTTAAAATAAACTAATGGAGGAAATTGCTTTTTTTAAGGGTTCAAAGGGTCTTAATACTTTGTGTGCTTATCCTGACATTTCTTAGAACAAGGAAAAATCCCACCTTTATCAAAGACAGTGTCTGTTTTCACCAGGTGTTCATGCTTAAGCCAGGTCTATCCCTGCGGAGCACGTATCTGTCCCAGTTCCTGCTGCTGCTTCACAGGAAGGCGCTCACGCTGCTCAAGTACATCGAGGACGAAACGTAAGAGATCCTGCCACACGCCTTCATGCCACTCAGCTCAAGCATGTAAACTCAAAACTGAGCTTGGCCTTTGTTATTGGTGCGTTTTTGCTTTTTCTTCTCTGGCATTAAAGTAAAACTAAAAACATTATGATTCTTTTTAATCAACATGTTTTTGATTAGTCTTAGTGCAGTAAATTTTATATCACAAAGGTGAGGCTTCAGAGAGCTTTGAAAGGATCATTATAAAACATAAATTCATGAAAACCATGACTGTTCTGTTAAAGCTCACCTCAACCGTGACAGGTATGTGAACAGACAAGCTTTTTTTAAATACTGGATAGAAATTCAGAGAACTAGATGATCCAGATTCAGTCCAGTGTGAATGTAAGCAAGTGATCAAATACTGATGAACAGACGCGTGCCAAGAAAACATATCAAGTGAAATGGGGGGGGGATGGAAAACTGGAGGAGGAGTGCAGAAAACACTGGAACCAAGAAAAAAAGAAGCTCCCATTCAGAGGAAACATTCTTGACGCTGCTGTGATTAAGCAAACATGACTGCGGAGGATGAAATCCATACATCTCAAGACCTTTTTTCTTTTTTATTTGACCGTAGCGAAACTTTTTTGAAAGATTATTTTGTGTTAATTGATGCATTTTATTTTAAACAAAACCTGCTCTCTCAGTGGAAAATGAGGATGAAATATTGGCGAGTAACGTCAAGAAGGCACCTGAAGTTTTAAGTGTTTTGCTCAAAATGTAAAAAGATATTTTGAAGTGTATCTTCTTTTCACAATCAACTGCTTTGGCACAGAACGTCTGCTTACAACTTTTTTTAACCCTCTATCACCAAACTGAACAGATGAATTGGACAGCTTTCAAAAGTGCCGGCACACATTTACTCCTGGGAGATCATGTGCAGGTGATTTATCAAGCTATTCACGAAGATAAGTGTGCAAGACGTATAATGAATTGATGCAGAAGGGAAGCAATTTCACCCCTAATTTGTGTCAGACGTGGGAAGGAACTGGAAGCAAGAGCCCAGTTGTTGAGCTGCAGAGGCTGATGAATCCTCGCGATCATCCCATAATAATGACTTCCCCGTCTTTTGTCTGGAGCCAAAAAATGATGCACAGCACGTTCTGTAGCTGAAGACACTGGGGTGAGACATCAAAGTCCATTTAGTATTTTGATTATAATGATCATCATTAAGATAATAAACGATAAACTCTGGTCCCCCAAAATTAGCACCACCACCTATGAGGGCGGTTGGTCTGTGTGCTCCTCTTTTGGGACGGTGGGGGGTGGGGGGTGTCTGGAGCCCCATTGTCCTTGCCTGACGTGGGCTGGGGAGAGTAAGAGGGGGCCCGAGCCCTGGGGTACCCCTGGGGTACCCCTGGGGTAGACACTAACAAAGTACAAAGACTTTTTCCCCAGTGTTTCAAAGTTCTCTGTTTGGGGAGTAGTCTATGACAGGAGTTTATCCTCAACCTTTTGTCATTCCTCACAGGCCAGAGAAACCTGCAAAGGTGGGAAATGAAATTCCATGCCATGCACCCACTGGTCAGATGTAGTTGGATCCTTCACGTAAGCTTGATAGGTCACGGGCAAGGAGAGACAGACATCGTCTAAGTTTCTCATTTTTAACACTCAGGCTGCACATAAAGAACACATACTTCACACTTAAACTGCACCAAAGGGCCTTGTGTAGTTCTTTTTTTTTTTGTGTGTGTGGGGGGGGTGGGGGTTGGAAAATCCGTTTGACACACCTGTGTCTTAGCAACTTTATCCTTACTTACTTTTGCATGTTGTTTAATTTCAGTACAACCTGTTGCCTGCCTTGAATTCTCGTGCTGGCTACTTGCTCGGTCCCTGTACAGAGTTGCCCACGTTTTGCCCACAAATAGCCCGTATTCACCCAGAGGGGCAGTTGGGACTTAGCCTTAAGGCAGGAGATGCCACTCTTTGTTGTTAAGGCACTTTTAAGTTAAGCACCATGTTGAAAACCAGATCTTAAGCATTACTCTCCCATTTTACTTCATTAATTGCTGCAATGAATGGAAATGCACGTATTTATGCATCTATTCAGGCTTAAAGCCCATCAAGGTTACACTAGCCTTTTTCTGGCTGAGCTCCAGAGAAAACTTCATAAACACCATCAACTCACTGGAGACTCTTCAGTCCATTATGCCTCTCTTGGATATTCTCAAGCCAGCCTTCCAGTGTCAACCTGCTCAGCGCTCCATCTGGGCTTGAGTCATCTCCTTCTGTTCTCTACAACAGAGCACAGACCTTCAAACCTTTGTTCCTAACACAGAGCACGGCTGTTTTTTCCCGCCCCCACTCTAACATGCTTGAAATGATGTCAACTGATTTTTTTTATTTATTATTTTGTATACGCTCAAATAAATTTCCGTTTATGAGACAACACTAACTATTCAAGTCAAATCCTTAATCGTGTGAATGCATGGAAGTAGGATTGTTTATGTCTCTCCTAACAGCCTATGGTCTGCAAGCATACTATATCACAGGAGCCTTGACAGGTTTTCCTTTTGCAAGTTGAAAAAAATCTTGCTATTGCATGCATTATTCATTGTGCTATTCCTGCTTATGGATGCAGCTTAACTGAATGTGAGGCAAAAAATTACATGAATTGGTTGCAAACATAATACAGCATCTCTCACTTTTGTTTTTTTTAATTTTTTTTCCCTACAGGCAAAAGGGGAAGAAGCCATTTCGATTGTTGCGTAATTTAAAGACGGACCTGGATCTGAAAGAGGAAGGAGATCTCAATATCATCATGGCTTTTGCTGAGAAGCTGAAGTCCGGACTCCACTCGTTTGTGTTTTGGAAGCCGTTCTACACCAGTATGCAGGAGCGAGACGCGCTTACGAACTTCTGATTTTACTCACTTGCACTTTCATGTCTTGACTGTTTTGCTGCATTATGTCAGGTTGTTTTTATTGCTACATAAACGCTTGAACAGTGATCATACGCTGTTAACCAGTGTTTTATTTCAATCAATACAGATTGAATACTGTCACAAAAAATGTTACTGCTGTAATGAGCCTTTAGGATTTTATGCGTTTTCTTTGCCAACACATGAGCTTGTGAAAGACTTGTTCTGATGTAGAAATAATTCATAAATTGTACAAGTTTTAATTGAGGGTCAGAATTACATATTGTGTTGACTCAGGTGCCCACAGAATAAAATATTATTTAATTTTAAGAGTCTCTTGTTAATTAGTGCCTGTATCAAACAACTTTTGTTGGCCTTTTACATTTTTTCAGGTGTATTTATTTTAAAAGGATTCCAGCATGTTCTGAATGTTAATGTTTCATACCTGTGACCTCACAGGTCGTAGAAAGTGATAATACTTGGAAATAAAACTGTGTAAAGAAAAGCATACCACAGGTATTTGTCTAAGTGGCCTGATTAAAACACATCTGTTAATACAGTTTTTTGTCGTTTTCTCGTTTGATGAATAAAGTTGTTTATTGTAAACGATGCTACTGTAGTCTTTTATTTTGACAGGAAAATGCTAGTGTGGCATTACTAGATCCTCTTTTTAATCTTTGACATTATTTAATTAATGATAGAACAATTAAAATAAATTAAAGTATTTTCAGGCAAGTTCATTGTTCCGGTTGACTGATCAAACATAAACTTGGTAAATTGTACTTCTTGGCTTTATATAATAAGTCACACAAGTGCTAAATCGGTTAAATTCATTTTATAATACTAACCATGGAGAAGCTTCATTCAGCTTCTACGCTCCACAGATCTGGAACAGACTTCCAAAAAGCCTAAGATCCGTTGAAACACTTTAAATCCAGGTTAAAGACCCATCTGTTCGCAGCATTTGATTAATTTGTATTCAGAAGTTTACATCCACACTGTTTATCTATGCTTGTTTTAAATTAACTTATTTTGAACTTTCTTGAAAACTTTTTTTAATGATGACACTTTTTTATTTCTTTTGATTGTTTTTTTACATGTTTTATGTAAAACACTTTGAATTGTCTCTGTACATGAAATGTGTTATACAAAAAAACTTGCCTTGCGTTTATAATTCCATAATTTTTTAATAACGTTTTCTTTCTCTCTTAATTTAAATGTTAACCTGGTTTTTCCCTGTCGTTATTTGTTGAATACTTTGAATACAATTTTTATAAATACTGAAAAATAAATATATTATTTCAAGTATTATGTTTTCATAACAAGAAATCTAAAAACAAAACCGTTATGGAATCCCCAGAGTTCTTAATAAAAATAAAGCATTCTAGAAAAAGATGGGAAACAAAAAACTTTAATTGCAAAGAAACATGAACAAGGAAAAATGTAAAGTAAACATTTTTACTTTACTACATTTTATCAGTACTATAGTGATTATCTATTTAAAAATAAAAAAATGCTTTTTTGACAATGCAAGTAAGGATTTTGAAAAAAAAAAAAAAAACAACTCTTGTATTATGGCAGGAAGTCATAATGTAATTACCAGTACATACATTTTTAAGCTATAACTGTCTATTAGATAACTAATATACATCTACTGTAGATGTCTCAGCACAACTCAATTTTGTTAGTCTATCAGAGATCTACCATTAGTGTCCTGAAAGATATTTGATATAGAGGTCTTATACACATCTACTTGTAGCTACCTGATCTTGAGATGTTTTTAGATGTATTTTAGAGTACTTTTTAAACATATACTAGATATAAAATAAGCACTGCAGTTTTACATCCATCTTCAGAACTCACTGAATCTTCTTTTGGGTCAAGGGGTTGCTAGAGCCAACCCAGCTGCTGTTGTGCACCAGGTCACAAGTCTGTTATATATATATATATATATATATATAAATGTCCATGGTTCAAATGGAACCATTTGGCTGCAATGAGCAAACGTACTGGAGAGGAAAGGGTACAGAGTTTAATGAAAATTACCTTCATAACAATCATGCTTTGGGCTTGTGTTGCAGCCAGCAGCACAAGAAACATTTCACTGGTGGAAGGAAGAATGGATTCCACAAAATCTTGGCAAATTTTGGACAGTAACTTGATGCCATCTGTGAAAAAGATGATGTTGAAGAGAGGATGGCTCCTACAAATGGATAATGATCCGGAACACACCTCCAAATCCACGCTGTCTTACATAAAGAGACGAAAGAGATGAACTGAAGGTTTTGCAGTGGCCTTCCCATTCACCTGATCTCAACATCATTGAAAGTCTATGGATAGACCTGAACAGAGCAGTGTGTAACAGACATCCCAGAAATCTAAGAAGAACCGGAATACTTTTGTAAAGAAGAATGAATAAAGATACCTCAAACAAGAATTGAAAGACTCTTGGCTGGATACAAAAAGTGTTTACAAGCTGTGATACAAGCCAAGAGGGACAGTACAAGGTACTAACTATGCAGGGTGCCCAAACTTTTGCTTACACCATTCTTTTTTTTTATTTTTTTATTTTGAAAGAGTAAATGATAGAAAAAAAGCCTCATTTTTTTTGACATGTTATAAGGATGTCTAATGTCTAAAACTAATACCTTTATAATTATTCAATATTATGTACATTTATATACATTTATATATATTTATATATTTATATATATATATTTATATATTATGTACATATATATATATATATATATATATATATATATATATATATATATATATATATATATATATATATATATATATATATATGTAAAAAATGGTGACTTGTTTGCAACGGATAAGGCATAAGGGACCACAACACTATTAGCTGTTCCCAGGAAAGTCTTCTGCTAGAGATCTAAATCGCAATGCGCCTCTATGAATTGATGTCAATTGGATGTGTAATGCACATCTTTAGCCGTAAAAATCTAAGGAGCCTTATTTTGACAAAACCTAAAACCACAAAAGTTCCTTTAAGAAAATCATTTGATAGCTAGAGACATTTAAGTGTCCATATTTAAAGAATTTGGCCTTTGTAGCTTGCCATCTTATGCATATGCACTTATAGCTTATGGTTGTTTGCTACTTAAAGCAGAAGTCAGATGTCTCTTTAGTGGGTTTGAAATGCAAAAATGTCCTCTTGCTGCCATTGTTCTCAAGAATTTTTATGGACTGAATCATGATTAAGATCTGTTTACGGATGTTTGTTTTACTGTTACCCACAATTTTCATTCTTGAACATTTTGTGGCTGATTTATTTGTTCAACTAAAATTTAATTGTGTAAAATCCTGTTCCTCAGCTGTAATACCCTATTCATTTTTTGGTGTAACATTCTTCACAAACAAGTTGCATAGAAACACATCATCAGTTATGAAACACAATATAAATCTGAAGGTTGTGTTGCAAAGACACCTTTCAATTATGAGCATATTTTTGGAGGGTACAAAACAAAGTTTGTTTTATGAATGAATCATGAAATATATTTTTTATGTAAAAGTGAAGCACTCTGCAGCATATTTCATTGCATATGTGGCTATCTAAAAAGGAAATTTTCTATTTAGTTTTTCTCTGAAGCTGTGTATGTAAATGGAGCAGTTTGAATAGCTCTGGCTGTTCCAGCAAGATTATAACTGCTTGTCCTCTGGAGAGCCTTGACGTACTTTATGTTGAAAACAAGAAAAAAAAAAGTGAAGGATCAGGTAAATCAAGAACAATACCATTGAAAAACCTTTCAAAACAGCAAAAATATCAAACCTACAAGTGAACTTATTTAAACTGCAGACATAAAGTATTACCTGTGAGGTGAAGGCTTCAAGGTAGATGGTTGTTACTTTTCAATTGCAGTCTTTTACAATAAAAAAAATACTCTGTATTTTTAGTAAAAGCTAATCAAAAAATAATCAACTAAACAAGTTTTAATGTTGTATTTTTAAATTGTATTTATTCTATATTGGAAATAAGACAGCAGTACAACTCTTTTAATGGTGTCTGGGAGACTGGGAGACAAAGCATAAATTCTGCTCAGATCAAGAAACTGACTGACACCATGGATGGAAGCCTTGTGAATGTCAATGAAAATAAAGGTGGCTAAATTGGTCCCAAAAAAAGTATTAGTAATTTTTCACTTTGTCATTCTCACATGAACAGGTGTAAATAAAGTGATGGGAAAACCTTTGTTTTGTTTTTTTTCATTGAGTTGCATAATTACACTACACTAATAGTAGCCTAATGAGGATGTAGATATTCTTTTATTCTTTTGCTCTTGAAACGTGAAGGATTGAAGGTTTGTTAATATTTTGGATTGACCAAGAGAACTGGGCCCTCTTCCAGAAAGGCTAAATTTGCCATCAGATAAACCCCGAGTTTGTGGTTGATGAAATCCACACCTGCCAACTCTGAGTATATCCCTTCCATAACACCCGATAGGTGTTAGTACAATCAACCTCCTGCTGGTTACCCAGAGTTAAGGGGAGTGCACACTGAAGACATAAAAGCCCTCTCGATTGATAAAAGAATTCATGATTCACTATGGTAAGTGAAGAGAAGAAATGTGGGGTGACTTTTTCTTTAAGGCTGAGTTTGAGGTTTTAATGAGGATTTGCGAAGAATGTTAGCTCCTTTTGGTGAGGAAAAAAAGCAATATGACTGAATCAATGAAAGGGCAAAAAATAACTAACTCAGATTAAATGTGAGTTTCAAAATATAATTCTTACTCCATTTAAATAATAAATGGAAAAAGAAGGGAAAAAAGCTTTAGATGAATGATAAACAGGCAATCTTATTCAATCACTGATTTGTCCTTCAACTAATCAAGCAGGAGTTTATTTATTGCCGAAAGTTTCCTGGGAAAGTAATATACTGTATTGACTAAGAATCATATTGGGTTCACATTAAGAAGGAATATTTGTGCTAATTCAAGATGAAACATAAAGACATTCTACAAAAAGTTTATAAATGTACAAATCTAATCATTACTGTGCAGGTTTATTCATTTTTATTCCATTCTATCTGCAGCTAATAGAAACTTGTAACATTTCTCTTATATTTTTCTAATTTGTAAAACTCTTATGTTTGTAATGTATGTGAAGACTCATCTTTTACATGGCAAATGTATCAATATAAATCTAATTAACATTTTTTCTCTCAGGAAACTGAAAATATTCCAAATGTTTCTGAGAACACTTTTATTACATTGATTTAGGTAAATAAAGTCTCTGATCATTCTGCCTTCTGTGTGATCAGCCACATTAAAAGGGTCTTCCTCTAGACATCTTCATCAGGGCATGGGGGGGGGCACTCTCCTCTCAGCATGGCTATGTTGTGGAGGACCACACAAGCCAGTGTGATGTCACAGGCCCTCTCAGGACTGGCCCGGGGCCTCGCAGACACTGGAGATTTCAGGATGCCAATCTTCATCTCCACCTTTTGCTCGGGTTCTGCTCTGAGCCACGTTGGATCTGGTCCAGGTTCAGGGTAGGCGGGGTCATCATAGAGGGCAGACAAAAGTCCCCCAGCAAATAATGTTCATAGAGTCCTGTAATGATTCAAATGTAAAATTAACAAACACTACAAAGACAGAAAACATACTGGAAAGTTAACCTGTTGAAAGGACAGACACAATGTTGACTCCCAGTAGATTCTGACATCATGTCCTGGCTCTGCCCATTTGACCTCGTCAAGAGGAGATGGGTTACATCATACATTGGTCATTTAGAGGAAGACAGTACTAAGGGCGGTGGCTTTAACACTGACCAGTTACAGACAGAAAATTCTGTTGTTTCAGATTTCCTGATCACAATATCTCCCTCATTTATTGATGGTGCTGTGATGGGAACATGGGTCATCAATGCCTCCAATCACAGATTAAAACTGTGGTAATGTGAATCATTTCCAGCAATTCCTCCACTACTATTTTTCCTGAGGGTTTAAGCAATAGGTATGACCCAAAAAAAAAAAAAAAAAAAAAAAAAAAAACCCAAACAAACAAACCCAAAAACAAAACAAAAACAACAAAATACATTTATTTGTACATAGATATTTCAAACTTAAGGTAAGTCATGATTTGATTGGAAATAAAGATAATCATATTCATACATCCACATGTAAATTATACTATTATAATTACTTCTAATCATAAAAAGATATACTAGAATTTAAACAGAATGGATGACACACTGAATATATTAAATGTGAAGTTGTTCTAAAAGATTTTATTAATTTGGTTGAAAAAGATGGGAGGAAGCAAATAAAAAAAAAAGCCAAACACAATTCCGAGATTTTTGTCCAACAGAATCGCTTCAAAAAATATTCTTCGGAATATACATATACAAACCCCTTTTTAGGAATAGTTACTAAAAATTTTTGCACTATAAATATCATTCGCAGCTTGTTTTATCATCCATGAAAACTACAGATAAAACTAATCACCAAATTTTACTACAACAGGAATCGTCAAAACAAGGCTGCGGAATCATTCTTCTAGTATCCATAGGTCAGAAAACATGCCCGTCAAGTGAGGGCGTAACCAAAAACAGAATCTGTTCAGTGATTGGTGAATGTTTGATGTATTCCTCTTCTCATTGGTCAGTTTCTTAAAGCGTTCAGCACAACAGGAGAGGCTATTGACTTGTCAGTCTGGCAAGGAAATCAGGAACAGGATGCTAACAAGAGTCCATCTCCGAAACGTCAAAACGGTTACAACTCCCGGATAACTGGAGCAAAGATGAAACCTCCAATTTTATCGGAAATACTAAGGTAGTTTAAACCCACTAACTGACAAGTTTTTGCTACAAAAACAAAATACAAAACTGGCAGGGTGCGGCCCTCTGTCATTAGCTTTGCGGCTAACCTTTAGTGCTACCGCCACTTTGGCGGCCGGCTTTACTGTTATCTACAGAAATGTAAAACGCTACTATCCAACATTTTAATGTGTGTGTCTGGGTCTACAGCTGTCTGTCGTTATGTTTCAGGAGACTAATGAACTGCATTAACTAGATTGTAGCTTGTATTTGATGTTAACTGTACTGGAATTGGCTCAAAACCTGCTCAGCCAGGTATCCACTGTGTTTATGCATCTCATTTTCAGTTTCAATCTGCATTAACGTGGTAAATGTGAAAAGACGAAGTTGTAGAGATGTGTGTCTGCATCGTGCAGTATATTGACAAACTTCCAAACAAAAGAACATTAGTAGAATTGGAGCTTTCTAAACAAAACTGGTACAAATTTCTGTGTAATTACCTCTGAATCTAAACCGGCATTGCTGAGATTAAAAGTGATCTGCAAATCCCTTTCAAAATAAAACCTGAACTTGCCCAACTTGTACCGGTATGCTTGTGGTGCAACTCAGTGAATGTCTAGCAATTATTGCGTAATCCTCTGTATGAAACCGGAACTGATTTGCCACATTTGGTCTTAAACTTGTGTCAAAAACACATTTTTGTTACAATCTTTGTGATGATTTCTCATATAAAGTTTAAAATAGCAGAATCAATCAAATACAGGAGTTAATACCTGGATTTGATTACTCAAGTGGTTTCACTACTATAGTAATTTAAGTTGGATTAGTTCAGGATTTAAGTGTGTGAGCTGTGTTCAGTCTTTACTTTAGGTAGACTTGGGTCACAACACATACTGGCTCTAATCACTGTTTTTTTAGTCTTTGTCCATCTGAAAGTAAAGAAAGGGCTTGTAAACAATGTACTGCTGTCATCCTTTAGTTCTTTTTTTGTTTTTTTATGTAAAAATAAAAAGATTCTCTACCTACCAGCACTAAATACTCAATCGAGAGTCTGCACTTTCTTTAAAAATGCAAGTAACAAACAAACAAATACAATTATTTAACAGAGCCTTTCACATATATGTACACACACACATCTACAGATGTTCCTATACACACATAGATAAATAATCACTTGAAAAGGGGGAAAAAAAGTAACTTTGATTTGATTAAATTTGTTTTTGTACTTCTGGACGGCGTATTAAAACTGGATTCTTCACTGTTTTTCAGTGTTTGACAGACTAAGAGCCCGTAGCCATGGATGGGCATTCCCCTAAAAACAACGAAAGCACCTTCCCCAGTTTGGAGGAGCTAGATGTATATCTAAATCTGCACAACTCCAACTTTATTTGGCTCATTGTCGGTAAGTGGCATCCTTCTTTCACATATGTTTATGTTAGGACTTTCCATTTCAGGAATTCACAGTTTCTCCTGGTGCTTTGGCTCTGCAGTTAGGAATGCTTTATGCGTTTTCTATTCCAACAAAGCTGATTTCATTTAACCTGTCCTCATGGAGTTGTACAAATGACTAATTTAGTTGAATCAGGTGCGTTGGAACAGTAACTTGACATGCTGAATACCTGAGGAGGAAGACTGATTCTTTGCCCCTGAAATCACAGTTTGTCACTTTAAACTGAAGTAAAAAAATGCTTTTATAGTAACCAATAGATTTACAAAAATGATGTAATACTTGCTATTGCACCAGATACAAAGATCATACATTAAGCTTTTTACTGTATCAGTATGTCAAAGGTTAACTTGGTGAGTCATTGATGTAATAAACTGTGGCAAACCCCACAAAGACAAATATTATCATAAACTACAAAGTGCTGTCTTAAAGTCCCACTCCAATCATCTTTTGATCTACTGTAAAAGTGCTCCCTGTGAACTTTTAATTTGAATAATTCCATCCATCTATCACTGGGCACTTCCTCCAACTCCTCTGGAGAGACCCCAAGGTGTTCCCATGCCAGCTGAGCGACATGGTCTTTCTAGTGTATGCTTGGTCTTCCTTGGGGCCTCCTTCCAGTGGGACATGCCCAGAACACTTCCCCAGGGAGACGTCCTGGCTCTTCTCGGTGTGGGGGAGCAGTAGTTCTACTCCGAGCTCTCTCCAGGTGACCGAGCGTCTCACTCTATCTCCAATGGAGCGCCTAGCCGCCCTACAGAGGAAGCTCATTTCAGCCGCTTGGATTCAGGACCTAGTTCTTTTAGTCATAATAGTATAATAATACTATTCAATGAAAAAATCCATGGCGATTTCTTGGCCAAGATTTCTGCAGAGAGCTTCTGAGTTGTGGGCGAGACTGTTCCAGCGGAGAAAGCCTTCCCCCATTCCTCTCATCCATCTGTTTATACTCTCTCACGCTAGCTGTCAGCCCCTCACATGCCCAACCTAACATTACCAGTGCAGCACAAATGGGAAGAAATATTGGTGCTACCCAGCTATCCAGCTGTACAGTTTTGAGCCAGATTCCAGCTCAGACGAAGAAAACAAAGATGTAAATGGATCTAATCGTCTACAAGTGGATGTATCAGAATGAAGTGGAGCAGGAAGCTATTGACTCGCCCAGAATATTTTCTACATCACAAATACACTCTTTTACAAACAACTTTTTTTTTGTTCTTTCCTTATCAATGGTTTGAATAAAAATATATTTAGAAACACAATTTTAAGCTTAATTTTCTAAATATGACCTCTGTCATCAGAAAAATGTCACAGGAAAGTGTTTAAACAACCAAATTACAGTTTACAGAGTGGGTCTTTAAGTTTGACTTGTCAGTTACAAGATATTAAAGTTGAGTTTGTTGAGTTTCCTTTGTCATAAACCAGCTGAGCGAGTATAGTAGGAAATTAAATAGATTTAACGTCTGTTAAGGTAAAACTAAGTTTCCAAGTTAGAAATGAAAGCATTTGCGCTTAAACTGTAAATTTTGGTTTCATTTTGACATGTAACATTAAAAATATCTAAAAAAAAAAAAAAAAAAAAAATCATGTTTTGTACATTGACACTTTAGATTTGTGTGAAGCTGATGTGAAGTCCTTTCAACAAATGTATTTACATAAAAAAACATCCATTAGCCGTTTTGTTGCACTTTAAACATTTATCTTTCTTTTCAGCCACCATTCTATCCTGTGGATGGATCATCTATTTAACTTATTACAACTCCCGCAACATTGGCCTCATCCTTACCCTCATCATCAACAAGCTCTACAAGGATGGTTACATTCACATCGGTGTGTAAATCATTGTGATGCAGAGATGAATGAAAAAATTGAAGCTCTGGCAACACTGGCGAGTTTTAACTGTGGCTGCTGTGTCTCTTTCCAATGTGTGACATAGGAAAGTAAGGCTATAAATCTAAAAACAGCTCAGTTTTCTCATTTGCATTGGATTGTTTTCTGCATTCCTTTTTACAATGGAAATGTCTGCACTAAAACTGCAACAACCAAAAATTATAACTGGGACAGAAACTCAATACTGACGGCTGTAAAGGAACAGGGGAACAGCTTCAATAGAAGCATTAGATATTTATTACCCAAGCCTGACTAGTTCATGTTGATATCCTATCATGTGTCAGCATAAAAACTGCAGCTATCTCACTGTATTTCTTATGACTCATAATGGTTGTTTATTATTGAAAAAGTCTAAAACATTAACAACTAATGCAACAGTTTTGTTTTTGTTGAGCCTGAAAGGCTTGTGTGCCTGTTTCCGTTTCAATGAAGTGGTATGGACTACAATAAATCAGCAGGTACAACAAATTGCCTGGTTTCACATGGTGGCGCATCCCTCCTTTTGTCAGTTACTGCAACAATAAAAAAAAAAGGCACGACAAACTGTCACCTGGAGTGATGAAACATGAGGTGCTGTCATTCCCCCAGCTTGAAATAAATTAAGCCAGACAGGAGTTAAGAAGTGATTAATGATTGAAGATCGTCTTAACTTCCATATTTACCTTTGTTCCTCTGGCAGCCTCTGAATCTGTCTTTTTTTTTTTTATTTTTTTTTTTTATTTTCCTTTGGGTAGAAAGCGAGACGAAGTAAACAAATGTAAAGGCTGATTTCTTTATTCATGTTTAAAACATCTTTAATATATTGTGTTAAATAAGAAGTTTTTCTTTCTGAAATGTTGCTTTTACAGAAACCGACATTTATGTAGGTGTTAGAAAAATCACCCTTTTTTTTTTTTTTGGTTCACAGGCTCTTTCTCCTTCTCAGTTCTGTCAGGCAAGGTCATGTTCAGAGATGTCTACTACATCAACCAAGACATGTCTATCAGGTAATGGGATATTCTGCTTAGGGCTTTAACTAGTATCTAAATACCCAGATATTTGCAATCTGTTCCCAAAAATTCAAACACTTTAATTGTGGTTTTTGAGATCGCTGGTTTTTGATTTTTAGAAATATTGTAGGGTATAATAAAAATATACTTGATTCAATGTAATTATTGCTCTGCATGCAGAATAATGTTGGCTTTTAGGTATATAAACCAAGCAAACTGAATGTGCTACTGTCACTAGAAGTAAATACATTTTAAAAGTAAATTGTCAGTGACAAATTAGATTTTAAAATAAAACTTTAAAATATTTTTTTGTAGTTTCAAAAAAAATAGAGACTGAAGTTCAGTATACTGAGATAAGTTCTGATAAAGGACAGTGAGTGTTTGCTGGTTGTTACTGTGTCATCGAGATGCTGTGTCTTCATTTACTATCTTGTTATCCACTTACTGTAACTGTTGCTAGCAAATCTTTGAGGATGGAAATATTTGGTGTTTTTATCTGTTTTGTTTTGTCTACTCGGATCTCTGTTTTTAAATAAAGGTATAAATAGTGGTGTTAATAATTTTACCTTCCACACATCTAGAAAGATTACTTACATGTAGCAACCATTAAAACATAATAAATTGAACAGTAAGAGTTCTGGTTCGATCTGATAATTATTGATTTTGATTTCTGAACCGAATCGGATCGCCACCTAAGAAACAATCCACAGCCCTACTTCAGCGTTTCTTTTGTCATCTTTGGTAATCTGTTCCTTGCCCACAGTGTTTTTATTCGTTTTTTACAGGATACAAGATGGCTTTTTTATATTTCGATGGTGGAAAATGTATGACCCAAAACAGAAACAGCATGGTGAGTATTTCAGATAGTGTTCGTCTTTTAGATCTTTAGATTTATTGTTTGTTAAATTTAAAGCAGCCTTTATGGCTGCTATAAGTTTAAAATCAGCTGTATTAAGGTGTGTGTTTTCAACAGATCCTAAAGCGGAAACCAGGCTTTATGTGACAGTCAACGGTTTTGAGTTTCACGTCTACAATCGAACCGGCTTTTACGCACAGCTGCAGGAGACGTTTGGACTGGAGCCCACCCTGATAACACCCAAAAAGGATGACGCCAAAGGGGAAGAAGACAGAAATGAGACCCTTGAGAGGTTTACGCTCCTTGCTTCTATTTTTGTTTTTTATAATTTGAAAGCAGAAAAGCAAATTTCCTGTTTCTAGGCAGTAAAAAATGTTATGTACTGATAATTATTGCTTGAATTTTGCTTAATTATAAGTCTGCTACAAAATGCGTTTTTTTAAATTTCCTTTGCAGGATTTCTATCATAAATTAAAAAAAAAATCTCATTCAATGTAAATATGTAGTTAAAAACGAAAAAAAAACAACTTTGTCAGACAGACAGAAAATGTAGATCTAATTTTTTAAGATGGAACGCTTCTCTATTGCTGTGTAGTGTGAACATCAAAACAGAAAGTCCAGATCCAGCCTCATCCTGGCGCTCTCTTATTCCTGTCATCAAAGTCAACATCAGCACCGTAAGTTTACCAGACTTTAAGAAGAATTGAGTTGTGTTTTTGTTTTACAGCAACCCGAGAGACAAACAAAATTCAGCACTTCATAGTTTTTGCTATTTTCTTAAAAGACCCACTCCGATCAACTTGTGACCTATTTTAAAAGTGTTCTCAGTAGTCTTTTAATTATGATAATGATGTCTTAAGCCAAAATTTAAAAAAGAAAAGTTTTTTAGAACATGTAGGGCTGCACAGTGGTGCAGTGGTGTGCACGAGTTGCCTCACAGCAAGAAGGTTCCCAGTTCAAGTCCCGGCTGGGGGACTTGAAACAATGTCACCGATGGGCGACCTTTCTGTGTGGAGTTTGTATGTTGTCCCCGTGCATGCCTGGGTTTTCTCCGCGGACTCCGGCTTCCTCCCACCATCTAAAAACCTGCTTTATAGGTTAATTGGTTACTCTAAATTGTCCCTAGGTGTGGATGTGAGTGTTCATGGGTGTGTGACTGTGGCCCCTGCGACAGACTGCCGACCTGTCCAGGAGTGTCCCCTGGCTTCGCCCACGAGAAGCCGGGTTAGGCTCCGTCAGCCCCATGAACCAGAAAGGGATAAAACGGTTTACAGAATGAATGAATAGAAACATATTCTCTACGGAGTGGCAGAAGTTCATTAGAAATTCACCTCTGAGTTGTGGGTGGGTCTGTTTTGTGCCCTCAACTTGCTGACAGCTCTCTGTTTACATGCTCCCACTAGCTTACAGCCCTTCACAACCTAACATTACTAGTGTAACAGAAATGGGGAGTAATTTTGGATCTATCCAGTCGTACAGTTTTTAACCAGATAGAAGCTCAGACAAGAAAAACAAAGACATACATGGATCTAATTGTCTGCAAGTGAGCTGCATCAGAATGGAGAGGAGCAGGGGATTTGTCGTTCTCCATTTTCTATTTCATAAATAAACTATTTTTCCTTTTTTTCCCCCAATTCTTTAAAAAATAAACTATTTTTCAAACAGATTTTTTATTTCTTCTTCTGATTCACAATATGATTAAAGAAAACTCGGAAATGCAATTTAAAGCTTAATTTTCTTAATAAATGTCATCCATCAGAAAAATGCCACAATAACATGTTCAAAGCCCCAATACACAATTTTCCTCAGAGTGGGTCTTTTAAAATAAGTTATTTCCTGAATTCAAACATAATTTTAATTACCCTTTATGTATTTTACATCTTATGTCTTTACGTTTATGTCTTTTTTCTTTTCTTCTGAAGGGGCGTTTGGCATTTGGAAACCACCACCTGCCACAGACTCTTTGCGTGAACTTTGAAGATGCCTTCCTGACCTACGCTACCAAACCTCCATCCAGCCACCTGGACCAGTTTATGCACATTGTGAAAGGCTCCCTGGAGAACGTGCGCGTCATGCTGGTTCCCAGTCCCCGCTACCTGGGCATGCAAAATGATGAGTGAGTTTAAAGTATTTGTAACAACAATTTTCTTTAATTAAGAAGGTTTGAAAAGATTTTAAAAAGATTATGCAACAGTTTAGCTGTTTAGCAACAGTCAAAACATTATCATTAGCTTCATCATACTTCATTTTTATTACTTATAAAACAAGTTTCTAAATGATAATTCTAATCATTTTTCAGTTTATAAATTTATTTGTTTGCTTTATCTTTTTTTTTCACAAAATTCACGTTATTATAATTCAAAAGTAGAAATGTTGAAAGTACTTTTCCATCATTTAAATGCAATGCTTTTTGTTGTACGGGCTGCTTGCTGTTATTTATGAAGCTGAATTGTAAGTTAAGGCTTATGAAAAGATTAAATATTCAATTTATTTGTTTTATTATCATCCTGGTTGAGCTTTAAAACTATTCTTATGAAAATAGAAGCAGCAAAGTTTTTTTAAGAAGTATTTTTTGTACAATGGTTTAAAATGAACAAAATCATTTCAAATGTCTGAATTCAATGACAATTTGTTGCCTTTTCTTCTGCAGACCTCCTAGACTGATGGGTGAAGGCTTTGTGGTGATGCAGTCCAATGATGTTGACATCTATTATTACCGGGATGAACCAGGTACGTTTTTTTGGTCACACGAGAATTTTCTCTTGTTGAAAACTAATGTGAATTTTGGAATAGTAGAGCATCCTGTATGCCTTTCTCTGCATTAGAGGATGTAACAAAAAGAAAAGATGTGATTGCTGTTCAGGTGCTCTGTGTGTTGTTTTGATCGTAGTTGTTGTTGACTGTGTTATTGTGTACATGCAGGTTTGGTTCCCGTGGAGCAGGAGGGCGGGGAGGAGGCCGAGACGAGCAGTGAGGATGATAAGCTGCAGGACCTTCCTCCCTGTTGGGGTCTGGACATTGTCTGTGGAAAAGGAACAGACTTCAATTATGGACCCTGGGCTGATCGGCAAAGGTGTGTAAAGACTGCGATCCATCACAGCTCGGTGATGCTAATATTTTTTTCTTAAAATGGCCTTTGATTAACAAAAATACATATTTCTTGAGCATTGTTTGTTAGAGATATGTACAAAATCAACAGTAGTTTTAAATCCTTCCTTTTTGATATTAACTATCAGGGGCTGGTGGCTATTCTGTATTAGGCTCAACAGGCGTAAACTCATGGTTTCATCAAACCGATAGAAAATCCTTTGTAGCTTTGGTTTCTTTTTGTTTTGTGGTTGTTTTGCTTTGTATACTTTATATTTAATGCTGAGTTTATACAGCAACATCCACACAAGATACCCTTTTAACACAGACAAAAAAAAAAAAAAAAAATGAAAGCGGGCTTTGTTCTTCAGCCTGCAGGACTGCCTGAAGGATGGCTTTCAGATGCTGACCAAGAAAAACTGAGCAGGCTTATACTGGAAGGGATTAACAGTCAGAGGAGTGAAACTAAGATGATTTAATGAGAGATTTAACTCTGCCTGCACATTATGTGAACTGAATTATGTCAACATTAAGTGTTTTTACAGATATGCATGCCAGGAAATCTACAGAGATTGGAATAAGGATTGTGATAAAATGTGATGTTTGTATTTATTCCAGGGACTGTTTGTGGAAGTTCTTCCTGCCTGCAGACTTCCAGGCCATGAATGTAACCGAGGTCGCCCAGCCAGGAAAACTGAGACAAATTCAGGCCTTTGAGCTCCGCATGAACATCATTGCTGACGCCACCATTGATCTGCTTTTCACCAAAAACAGAGTAACTACTACCTTTCTCCCCTCCTTTCTCTTCCCGCTGATTTTTAATTCAATAGCTTTTACTTTTTGGCCCTTTTTCTCCTGTATATTCTACTTCTCCTGTTATTAATTTTACTTAATGTTTTATGCTTTTGAAAATGTTCTTTCTGTAGAAGTACTCAGATTGTTAATCAAGTCTGTAAAGGGTATTCTAAAAAACAATATCTTCATGTTAGGGGAAAAAAGATCTATTAGCCGAGGGTAGAAAAGAGCGTCATTTTATTACTTCCTTTGTACGTGTTTTTTTGTTCAATCCTGTGACTCTCCTGCCTTTAGATTGTAAAGAAGTCTCTTATAATGAGACAGTTTATGTCATACTTCTTTTTGATTTTTCTCTCTGTGCTCCATTTTTCTCTCTGTTACTAGGAAACCAATGCCATTCATGTGAATGTAGGCGCAGGCTCTTACCTGGAAGTCAACATCCCCATGACTGTGGGAGAGAATGGTAAGTGCCTACTGTCCTGAAATAGAACCACTACACTGCTCTTGACTTGGTAAATGGCTTTGTGCTTTTTTTTTTTTTTTTTTGGTAAATTAGAATGTTTCTAATGATCTACAAGGACTCCAGTCTAAAATACAATTTTAAGTTGGTATGAGAAAATAATTAAAAATCTAAATATTTCTGTTTGAGCAGATGAAACTTTAATATGAAATTTCTACGGAATAATGTTGTGTTAATACATTTACACATGTTGTATTTGATTGAACTTGGAAATATGGAAATTTGTATGTATGTATAGATAGATAGATAGATATATTTAATATGTGCAGACTTCCTCAAAACAAATATTTCCTTCATGATGTGTAAATATATATATCGCTTTCCTTTGCTGCAGCTGTCGAGGACGGCCGGCCCAGCAAGGCTTTAATTTACAGTGACAATGGGCCGCAATAAGTATCAAATAGTCCGCCTTTTATGAAAAGCGATCTAACTTAAAAAAAATAACAAGAATAAAGTGCTAAAAATTGATTGAATATTATATTTTTTGTAAGTGACTGTGTTGTAAGTGGAATGTGCTCTATGAAATGTGCATTCAGAATTTGGCTCACTATGTGAAGCGAACCGGCGGAAGATGGATGCTTCAGGGAATGTAATTAATCAGCATTGATATATATTATCCTGTTAATTTTTTTGAATGAATCAAATGAGTTATCACATTAACGTTGACAGCCCTAGTATATACTATCAATAACAGCCTTAAATCAGGGATCTGTAACATTCAAAACTTACAGAGCTATCCAGGTCAATTTCTCACTGACAACAACCCATTAGGAGCCACAAAGTCTTAATTCACCCCTTAAAAAAAATTACTCCTTTGCATTTATTTTATTGTTATTGATAGGTGTTGTAGGGATACATAAAACATAAATAGAAAATAACCTTTTTTTTTCTTTTCAAAAAATGAACTAAAAAAGCTCAACACAGCTTATTTTACCATTGTTGATGCATCTAAGCCATACATTTGTAAACCTAACCAACTAAGATTAAATCAGAGCTAACAAAGGGACCCTTACAGTATTTTTTGACCACATTGCGCACGTAAAATCCCAGAATTTCTTTTCAGAAAATAGTAAAATTGCCTAACAATTCAGTGTACATTATGTAAGAACTCTGGTTGTGCTTACTGACCTCAAATTGCCTTTCTGTAGTACACAATACTCAAATATCTGTCAAAATGTTTTAGTTTGACTTTGGTCAAATTTGAATTTGCTCCGTTAGATTGTTTGAGCATCACTGTTGGTAGTCAGGAGCCTTGTAATACGTACTGTGCTGCAAGTGTTTGTGTGTGAATGAATTGAATAAAGTTTGATGCATTTGACTGTTTTTGGCACCTGATTTGCATTGCAGTCCAAAAGATATGTCACTTTTGCAAAATCAAAACTTTTTCTTTAACCAAAGATCCACAACGAAGGGGTCAAAAAGCCACATGTGTGGAGCCTCATGTTTATTTATAGTTATTTCAATAATTTTAATTTAACTAAATCAAATACTGGGAAAAATGTGGTCTTTTTCTAAAATGTAAACTAAGAAAACTTAAGCTAATTCACGTCAGTCAGCTAAAAGAGGTAGGTACTGATGCGTTAAGAAAGGGGGGAAAAAAAATTCCGTCATGGTTAAAAATAAATGTCCGTGTGGATGAGGACCATTGTGCTCGCAAAGATTTTTGGAGCCTGAAATTCAAGACCAATGAAAACCAAAACGTGATTTTTTTTTTGTCTGCTAAAGCATTGCGTAGGAATCAAATTGTTTTTTTTAGATAATCCAAATTACATTTCTTATTTCTTATTCCTGATCCAAGCACAGCACAAATAACTTCCTTTTTGGCTTTCAAACCGGCAACATTGATGTTTATTTACACTTCAGCTCTTTCCCCCTTTGTTGTGCTTCTAGCAACCAGCCCCAAAAAATGCACTGGCCTCCAGGTTCATTCAGCTTGGTTTTCTAAAACCTCAGCCAATCCGTCGGTGTTTGATCCAACTAGTAAGGCTTCAGGACTCATTAACGCCGCGTGCTACAAGGCAGTGGGCATTCAGCCAGCAATTCTCTGAAACCCTCCCGGTTGTTTCCTTTGACAGCCTCTGTGGCATTCAGTATGATTCTAATACCCAATATGAAAGTCATTATAAAAGTCATACCACAAGCCCTCCCCTGCTTATTTGTAGCAGAAATGGTGAATGTTTTATGTATGAAGTTTACCAGCGAGTCTCGGAAATCAAAATAATAAAAAAAAAAACACAGAGAACAAGCAGTTAGAACTTGTTAAATGTGGTAAAGTATTCATCTCTCCAGAGTACAGTGAAAAACCTAATCCTAACCCCAATAATTATAAAAATCCGGTTAGCAGTGCAGTGGTCTATCGCTGTACCGGGTTTCACCCTTTCGCAGTCTTGCTGTTTCACAGCTTTTTTCAATTTTGCATACTTTTTTTGTTTTTTTTTTTTACAGCACATTGATTCTGCGTGTTCTGTGTCCCGATTGGCTGTTGACCTTGTCAGTCAATTTCAGTGTACTGTCTACTGTACAGAATGCGTACAATTTATCAAATTTACATACATCTTTGATCGTATTTTTACAGCTTTAACTGTAGTCCTGCTTTGTGGATTTCACAAATTGCGAGTTGTTTTTGGAACGTAACTCCTTGGATAAACTAGGAAGCAATATAATCAACATCGTACAATATTAGCAATTTCTCAATCGATTATTAGTTTTTCTGTTTTTATTTTCTTCCCTCAGGTTATTCCTCCACCATCAAAGGTCAGCTTCTTCATGTGGACACCACCAGCAGCATGCAGTACAGAACTCTCCTGGAGGCTGAGATGTTAGCTGTAAGTACCAAGAGGAAGCTCAATGAAATCTAAAAAACAAAACGCTGTTGACATGTTAATGTCACTGTTGTCTCAGTTCCATGTGATAGCCACCTACCCCCGAATATGGAACATGCCTCAGTCATGGCAGTGTGAGATTGAGGTGTACAAGGCTACTTATCACTTCATCTATGCCCAAAAAAATTTCTTTACTGGTGAGTTAAGCCAAGAACACCAGGAATGGTGATGTCTTGTGTACCATCATGCTTAACCATTAAGTTGAAATGGTTTCTGTCTCAATGCAGATTTGATACATGACTGGGCGAGCGACAGTGCCCCAGATCTTTACTCCTTTGTGCCCTATTCTTGGAAGTTCAAGATCCTTTTCCACCAGTTTGAGATGATCTGGGCAGCAAACCAGCACAACTGGATCGACTGTTCCACCAAACAGCAGGAGAATGGTAACATGTTTCGTCGATATGTGTGTAAAGACCAACACTGATGAAAATGGCATTTTTGGTGTTTTTAACAAGTTTTGTGGTGTTTTTTTGATGACGGAGGACATGTATAAAGAAAATTAAGCTCCAAATCAAATTTCTGAGTGCTTCTTTATTCAAATCGTCGTATATCAGGAACCGACAAAAAAATGTTTGAAAAAGGTAGTAGCTTTGACATAGAACCTACAAGCGGCAGGCCATAAGCTCTGTTCTCCACTCCATTCTGATCCTTTCACTATATATCAGATGACTAGTTTCATGTACGTCTTTGTTTTCTTTGTCTGAGCTGGCATCTGGCTCAAAGTGGTATGGCTGCTTAGCTCCAATATTGCTCGCCATTTTTGTTGCTTCAGTAATATTAGGTGTCCTAGATGTGACCATGTCCTACAAAAACACCAGTTTTTTAAAAATACATTTTGTTTAAAAGCAGCATAATCATGATTGAAATACCACTGAGAACACTTCTACAACAAGTCAAAAGATGATTGGAGTGGGACTTAACAAGAAAATTGGAAAAATTTCCTATACTGTCATGAAGGCGATCAGTACTGTTGGACACTGTAAGCTAGCATCTGTAACAAGATACTTTAACTAAATTAAGTCTTGATGCATTGTACTGTATAAATACACTTCCTAATCCTCCAGCAGGCAGACTAATCAATTGCTTTATTGATCTTCTGTAGTGTACCTGGCAGCCTGTGGCGAAACACTCAATATAGACTTCACTCTGCCTTTCAATGAGTTTGTTCCTACCACTTGCCATACTCGCTTCAGCTTGAGGGTGAGTGGATTCAGGTCACCCTCAAAAATGAGATCTTGATATCATTGGCGTTTTTTTTTTGTTAAAGTTGAAAAATGGAGTTTGAACTATAAATATGTTTTGACTTCTGCATATTTTCTCATGCTGTTCCTCTCAGGCAGAAGACACAGACATGCGGTTGTCTCTGCCAGAGTGCCACCCCAGCCGATGTCCCCTGCTCACCCTGGCCAAAGACTACCAGAACATTAGGCTGCCCCCTGACATGTTCGTGTCGGGGGATCAAGGAGCCCCCCTTCCAAAGCCCCCCAAGTCCAGATGGAGGAAGATAGCACGAATAGAGTGAGAAAACCCTTGGAACTGGATTTTTTTTTTAAAAAAAGGGGGGTTTCATTTAAAGAAAGTTGCTTTGGCATTACATAGCTGTTTTTATGCATTTGTTTAAAAGTATCCAAATTAGATCATGACCTTTGAACCTTGTCGATTCTTAATCATTTCAGGTGTGCTTGATGCGACTACCATAAACTCTTCTGCTTTATTTTCAGTCTGGCTCCAATACTTTATAGCTAACAAGCTAAAAAAAAGCGAGTTTCTAAACAACTGTAAATGCTTGGGGTTAACCACAGCATAAAAGACCAGTTTACAGCTATGACATGCATTGGCTCAAAAGTCGAGGCCTCGTCAAACTGCAAATATGGTGACTACTTACCCAAAACTATTATAACAACTATTATAATACATATTTAAAGTCAAAATTACCAGACCCCCTGCAGAAACACATTAAACAAATTAAAAGCACTTACCTCTCATCCCGACCATGGAAGACAAAGAGAAATCAAGATACGCATGCAAAGCATGTTACATGTATATAACTAAGCTTGAAAATTTTCTAGAATCTTTATTGTCATTATGCAGTGCACAATGACATTTTTCCAGCAACTCTTTGAAACATAAATAAGTATAAGAAAAAAAATCCCCAAAAAGAATGGTACAATAAAATGGAATGAAGTGAGGTGGTAGTGTAGTTTTAATAGAAAAGAAAAAACTTTAGATGCCAAGTTGAATATTGCACAAAATGAAAGTGCAGAGAGAACGTGTCTCTGTGTTTTTAAGAGGACCTTAGGGCAGACACGATAGTGACTGAAAATCTTTAGCCTGAAACAAACTTGCCAAACTCCACACCGGTGTTTACGTTTGGCCGCAGTTAACTTCAACCCTTTACTACACAATCAACATGAGTCAACTCATTCTGTTGCAGATAAAAGCAGCTTTGCACCACTTTAAAACACTTTACGTTAGTAATATGTTGCATTTTGATAAAAAGACGCTGACAAGACGCTTACAAAAATTATCTAAGTAGGATAAAGGTAAGAACTTGTATGTTGGGGAAACAAACCAAATACCAATTGCCTTTGTAGTAGTGTTGGCCAAAACTAGTATCGACAAGTTTTGGCCAGAACTGTAGGTATGTAATTATTGTCCGCTTAGGCTTTTCAGAAAATGTAATTTTTTTCTCTCTCTGTGCATGTGTGTAAACATTAAGGTAACCGTTTATCACAATTTACACCTTCTTCTGTGGTATGTGTATTGCACCAGTTGACAATGCAACGTTGATACATTTTTGTTTTTTTGTGCAGGCTTATTATGGACAAATCAGTATGATACAGAGTACTATACCATTATATACACCACCAGGATTAGACCAGACTGTTACAAATGTCTAAAAATTCTTCTAAGTCATTGAAACTTGACTTGATGGTACATGTCAATGTTGCTTGATGATGTCACTGAACAATCTGTTCTTTATCAGTTTGTAATCATCATTTTGGTGTTGTTCCATTGCACATGTTGGAAAAGAGTTTCTCCTAAATTGACTTCACCATTCATTCTTCAAAAAATTGTTGCTCAACGTTGCATTGAACACAGCAATGGCCCCAAAATGAGCCTGTGACATGAGAGCTTTACCTTTGACCTTTCCCAAAATTCATCTCACACTGCTGTATCTGAACTGGTCTATAGTTGACAAATGTTAGAACATATCTTAGTTTAATTCAGGTTTTAATGTAATTAGTGTTGAGGATTAGTCAGATGAGTGTGCAGCTTTTCTTAGAGCTGAAATTTCGAGTCTTTGTGATCTGCAGAACAGTTATGCTCATCTTTTTATCTCCCCGGGTAACTCACTACCACACCATCAGCATAATTGTGAAGATCAGTAAAAGTTTAAAGTGGTTCATTATGAATTCAGAATGTGATAACTCCATTTGCATCTTTTATTAAGCAAAGAGCATTGCCCTCAGCCACGCTGTACTGCTGCAGCACTGTAAGAAACCTTCTCATCTCCTGGGAGGTGACTATCAAACAATTTAAGGATGAGTGCAGAGAAATTGGGCATGACCCATTTGCTGTCTGTTGCCTTTACTCTGTGTCCTCCAATTGAACGGGTCATAAAGCAAACGATCAAGTAGAAAATGATGACGCAGCATTATAACTAAAAGACTTAAAATCTTTTTTTTTTTATCCTCTCATCAGAAATGGCTGGGTGGACTGTTGGAGTGTGCCAAACTTCTTACTCATCATTGACTACACTTGGCATCCCATTTATCCCCAAAAGGCGGACGAGCAGCTCAAGCAGTCATGTAAATACACTGTTGACTTAAAATCATTATTCTGCACAGTGGCCTATGATTTTAATCATGTTGTGTTGGTTTTTTAAGTCTCTGAGATGGAAGAGTCCATATTGTCAGCTTTGCGACCCCCGAGCACGCTTCAATACCCCAGAATGCTCCACCTCGCTACACCACCGCATCTGCTTCAGCTTCTCACGGTCGATTTCCCAGCGATCCTTCCGAGCTTCCCCCTGACAGACTTCATGTGGAGATGGAAATGTCCCCTGATTCCCAAATCATTCTTTATGGCCCTTTACTCCGGGCCCTGATCGCCATAAAGGTTTGGAAATACCATCAAAAACAAGTCGTTAAGACATCGGTGTTACAGAAATTGTTTTAAAATCTCGATTTTAATTTTTTTTAGGAAAACTATTTTGGTGAAGATGACATGTACACTGACTTTGAAGAGGCTCTGACAAGCCCAGTGTTGTCCACAGCGACTTCTTCAGGCCTTGGGTGGTCTCCCATAGGAATGGAGGACAGTGAACAGAAAGAAACATCCATTCACCCTTTAGACCTGCGGCCCTGGGACATTACTGTACTCATTAACCTATACAAAGTTCATGGACGGCTGCCCATGGTGAGTTTAATGCCCATCAAAATTGCTGTAATGAATGTATCACCTTGAAATCCGCATTTCACGATCCAGAATATACAAATATTTAATATGTTGCTTTTTTTATTTGAAGGAGTTATTTAATCCATCTGACAGATTAATAAAAACTTCTTAGTGGGAAGACAACTGACTAAACAATAAACAGTATTACAAAAAATAGAGTAAAAACACATGCAGACTTGAATAACAATAAAAGAGAAACAAAAAATTAAAACAAACAGCACAGAAAAAGAAGGTTAGTAAGACTGGGAATCATCAATTTCAAGTGAATTGATCTGCCAAAATTAAAAAAGAAAACAGCTTTTTTATAAACAATGTTTTAAAGCTCCATTTAAGAATCTGATTGATCTGTTTAAATTGATCTGTTTTTCACAAAATGTAACACTGATTAAAACTTGCAGTTTGATTCTCCTAAAAGTAATTTCTTAAATTGTTCTTTTATTTTTTCCTGGCAAAACCAGTTTTTCTATGAATTATTATTATTATGAGTTATTTATATGAATTCACAATTTATTTGACCAAACTATTAACTTGGTTTAGTTTACATTATACACTCAGAATCTGACAAAACTAATTTTAGAATATTCAGACCATTTGAATGTGATATTTTATTGAAACACAAAAAAAATCGGGAAGATATTTTTACAAGACATTTTTTTGGTGGTTTTGAAATTAAAATATTTCTATTTCTTTCTAATAATTAACCAATTCCATGTTTTAAATCGCCAGCTTATTTTAAAATGCCAAATATTGCAATAATTTTGTTTTTTAAACAAAACTTATTGGTCACTCCTTAAATAAAAGGGAAATGTATTATAGGCTCAATCTTTAATCATATATTTCAGTTAAAAAAAAACATACATACGTTTCATTAAACTACCTAATTTACATTGTTCCTTAATTTTTTTGTTTATTTCCATCTGTGAAAAAAGTAAGTTTTGTTTTTATTATTTATTTATTTCCCGTGAGGCATAAATTGTCATTTTTATCTTTTGCAGCACTGCAGCAGCGAAGGTCCTGAAGGTCCATCAGGTTTCTTGGAGCGACTCTGCTTTGAGATGAAAAAGGGTTACAAAGAAACAAAACTTCAGATGCTTTTGTCACCCGTTCACATCTTCATCAGTGACAACTATCAGGTTGTTGAAACCAAATAAATGATTTTTTTTCAACTGTGCTTTAATTTATTTTACACTTTTTAAATTTCTTTAAATCTGTTTATTGCCAAAAAAGGTAAAAATTAGACAATATTTTGGTAAAGTGACGCTCAAATCTACATCATCCAGCAGAAGCATCAAGAAGAGGAAAAAAATAATTCACACTTTGTATTAGTATTAAAAAAAAAAAAAGAAAAAACACCTCTCATATCTGCTCCTAAAGCTGGATACAGAGAGGATGACTGGGCTTTGCATAATGTGAACTGTGCTTGCAGCTTCCAGTTGTTTTTTTTTTTTTTTTTTTTTTTTTTTCAAGGCAGCTGCATATTTTACAACTACATAGAATTTACTTATTAGGTGAATCCTTTTCCTGCTGAGGGTGTAACTTTCCTGAACTTCCTACAAGGAATTTGCATCCTCTATTGTTGTATTATAAGAATCGCACATTATAAGATTTGAGAGAAGATATTTACAGTTTCTTTAAAGAAAATATTTCACATCTTTGTTTTATTCTGTTGTTTGTAGGGTTTTATGATTGCATGCTGACATGGTGTTTTTCTTTTGCCCTCAGCGTCCCACAGCAGATGGGGTGTTGAGAGACGGACACCTGAGTCTGTCTGGTCTCCAAATGAGGGCTCATGCGATGTTCTCAGCTCAGGGCCTCCCTCTGGGCAGCGATACCCTGGAGTATGCGTGGTTGATTGACATGCAGGCTGGGGGCCTCACTGGCAGGGTCACTATTCCTCAGGTATTTTTAGGTTTTTCTGTTAGTCTGGTAACTTGTTTTGGGTTTGAATTAATTCTTATGTTTGGTCAATAGTTGGCCAGCATGATTGAATGGGGCGAGACTTTTCTTTTCCACGTGGTGTCTCGAGAGTGCCAGCTTGAGCAGCCCAAGTCCTCCGTCATCTGCCAGCACGGTGTTGATCGCCGCATCTGTGATGCCAAGGTGCCAACAAGCATTAAAAATGAATCTGTGCACTTTTGTTTACACACATTGTGAGTTTCTCTGATGCAGCTGTGTACCTGCATTTCACTCTGGAAGCTTTTAAATGAGGTCATTATGGCTGAAGGCTGCTTTTGTCAGCTTGGATGTTGGGTAGATCTGTCATGTGTGAAAAAAAGTTTTCAAATCAGGTCAGATAATGACCGAGACCACTGAATGTTTATAATGACTCATAAAAAGACACTTTTTCCAGGGTCGAAAACAAATGCTTTATGTTTTTAAAGTGCTTGCAGCAAACATTCATGACAGCTATTGTAGAGCTCTGTTCAGTAAGTCAAAAGAAGTTGGTTCCTAAAGATGTTTTGCTAAAATATGAATACTAATAAGGATATTTTTAAAAACTCTGCCCAAGAGCCCTCATTAGTTTACTGACAGCTGAGCAGCTGTGGCCACAGGCTCTGGAACGTAATGTGAAACAACATCTGAAGCTAAGCAAGAGTTTTCCCTCTGAACAAGTGCTACATTTTTGTAAACAATGGCTGTCTTTCAGCTAAGCTGCCTGCCCGGCCACTGCCGTACATCAGAGGAGCTGAAATACACCATGACACGGCTTGCCATGGATGGAGTTGACCTCTTTGTTGTGGAGCATGGCTGTGCTACCAATATAAAGGTGATGTGTAACAGTGTGCAGCTTGACTTCCATGTCTTTTATCTTTTCATGGATGTTTGTTTATATGATGTTCGTTCAAATAAGTATTTTTACTGTTTTCTGCTTTTTTCCAGACAAATGTTATCCGTGTAGCCAACTGTAACTTGCACAACCAGGCGGTGGGCGAGGGCATCAGCGCGGTGGTGCAGGACCTAAACATTCGACAGTACATTGAGCAGCAGCAACACAGTGAGGCGGCCAGAATGCAGCTGGGAGGACAGGGTCAAGGTCCCGGTCAGCCATTGGGTCTCGGTCAGGCTCCTCTTCTGCGGCGGTCTGTCTGGCTGGAGGCAGGTTCAGTCAACCTGAACCTCATCACAGCAGATATCGCCCTGGCTGCCGACCACCCAGCCAAATGTGAAGTTCAGAGACATTTTCTAGAGCTACATGATGCCCAGACCAAAAGGTAGGATTTTGTCTTTAAAGCCTTCTTCTTTTATTTATAAAATTATTTTTTGTTCAAAAAACATATTTCCTGTGTTCAAGTACACATTATTATTATTGTGTGGTCACTCAGTCATTAGTCATCGTTTTTAACTTTATCTTTTAAGGACATCTTTTAGCCTAAATGAGACATTTTTGATGAGAAAAGCACATTTTGCACAAAAATGAATACCAAAGCTGCCGTAAGAGGAGCTGACTCATCGCTTATATCACACCTCTGTAGAGTGAGTCACTAATGCAGTCTGCAGCCTGTCCAGCCCACAATGTTTTCTAAATGACCTGATTTTTGTGTCTGAAACTTGCACTGATATAACTTATTCAAGCGGATCATAGAAACACCTTTATGTTCAAATAAATCTTTTACTATTTGTCTGAGTTGTTCGTTCATCTTTGAATACTAAATTTGATTCTAGACAGGTAAAATAGCTACATCTGCCACTGTGATTCATATCCTGAGCAGATGTAGTTTTGTAGAAGATAATGAAGCCTCATGGCGCAAAGTCTCCCCCGACAGCCGCAGCTCACCACCTAAACCTCACTTTCTGTCTCCATTCTCCTCAGACTCTGGTTCCTTTGGCCTGAAGATGCTAGCATTCGCAACAAACGAGGCAGGAACCGCTGCGGATGCCTTGGAGGCTGCAGGTTCTTTGGAGGAACCAACCTGGGGCTGGACTTCTTCAAGCTGGAGGACCTCACACCCTCCTCTTCATCTGCATTCTCCTCTTCAAGCAATGAGTCAGATATGTGTTATGGCCAGTCTTTGCTGCAGCCTGGGGAGTGGATTATTACAAAAGAAACTCCAAAAGTGGATGGTATGGAGTTTCAGAGATTTATTGTACACGTCCTTCTGTAATCTGCCCTTTGGACTTGCTTCTGGCAATTTCCTACAGCTTTTTAGTAGAAAAAAATAGTTACAGCATGCAATGTTATGTTCCATTAATAATACAGAAATGTCTTTTTCTCTGGCAGTAGGGTTTCTGGTTCTTCTCTGTAGTTTTCTTTTACATTGGAATTGTTTAAATATTAAGCATTGTGATCTTTTTTTTAATCCCTTGCTTGATCTAGTTTATTGATGGTGCTTTCTGCTCTCAGGGAAAGTTGTAGGACTCAAAACAGAGACTCGCTCTCCCTGCCTTCCTCCTGAAGTTCCTGAGAGACCGGGTCAGCAGCACCTCAGTCTTCAGGTGCCCCAGCGGTCCCACAGCTCTGCCTCTTCCTCTGAAGAAAATAGCTCCTCCAGTGCTGCCTTACCTTTGCTGGCTGGAGAAAGGGAGAGTCCTTCACCAAACCATGAAGAACGGCTGTTTCCCATGAACGGCAAAAGCCCTGCTGAGTAAGTTATAAATGTCATATTTCTGTTTTTATTCCTCTTGTGTGTGCGTTGTGATTAATATCCTGAGAAACTTTATAAAGAAGTGTTCTACAAATCATATTTTTCTTTTTGTGACTTCGCAGCACCCTGACAGAGGTTCCAGAGGTCTCCCCAGTGTCTCCCAACAGCTCCCAGAGTCGCTCCTCTGTACGCTCGCCCCTTTGTTCTCCTCTGAAACGGCAGTCGTCGGTGCAGTCCGGTCGGCTGGGCAGCACCAAGAGCCTGTCAGCTGCCGTCTTCACAGAGAAGCCGCCTCCAGTCCTTTCCGGAGGTGTTCAGTTCAGCAGCGAGGTTTCCCGCAGTGATGAGAACGTCCTGGATTCCCCTCGCCAGCGGAGAAGCTATGGCTCCTTCCCCTTCACACCTTCGGTAGACTCCAACACATTCCACCAGTATCGCTCTGCCGACTCTAGCATGTCCGTGGCGGACAGCGAGGCTTACTTTTCTGCAACAGAGGACTTTGAGCCAATCAGCAGTGCCGATGAGGGTCCTGGGACATATCCAGGACGCAAGAAGAAGAGACGGCAGCAGACACAGCAGAATCAGCAGCCTCCATATCACATGGAAAGCTACAGGTTGGAAACTCAAGATACAGAGTTCTGCAAACAAAACTAAAGTACTGATAGTTTTCTGAGAAATCCTCAAATTATATAAGCTTGAAAGGAGACTAAGGCCTTAGTCACAACTCCCTGAGTGGATAAGGGATGTTTGTGGGTGATAAATGGGCAAACCTGTATGGGCATGCAGTTGACCCTCACAAAATATCAAGGTCGTAGATCGCTCAGTGAGCACATAGAGAGAAAATGCTCATGCCCATTTTTTCTATGGGCCTGCTGTAGGTGACAGTTAGCGAACATTTGACATGCAAGGGTAGGTAAGGGTGAAGTAGGTGAGACAGGCATCTCACATGGATTTTTCCTTTTTTCAACCCTCCCAAATCCTGTGCACTGTGCAAGGAGCCCAGTAGTGCAGTTTAAGGGATGATTGTGCACTCTTTGCTTGCACCCTGACTCTTAAAATTCAGGAAATTCAACAACCAGACTATATTTTGTGTGGGCATCCTACGGGCACTTGGGTATCACCTGCACATCACCTGCACACCCCGTCAGTGTGCGCAGTCAGTTAGGAGCCATTGCACGCACCTTACTAATGACTAGTGTGGCGTAAGGGCACTGTACAACACCTGCACATCATAAGTGCGTGTAATTTCCATTATCCATTCCATTACAAATGCTTCACGATACATTTACCACTTGCACAACAATCCTACTTTCCACTTTTGTGACGTCCCTTGAGGTGGCTGTACAAACCTCAAGGGGACTGCAGGACCTGCGCTCCCCTTAAGACGTTGCCACTCCTCTTTACAACCCAAAAACCTGCAGCACCCATACGAGTCAACACCTCATACAGATGCATGTGACTAAGACTCTAGCAAATAGTCTGAGGGCCAGTTCACGTTGGCAATAAGAATTTGGTAAGATAAGTCTCGAGAACACCCTTGAGTTACATCGATGGAATCTCTTGTTTGTTCGTTCAAACACTCTTCCTACCAAAGCCTTAGAAATCTTAGAAGAATTGTAAAGACAGATAATTGAAAGCATTTCTGAAGTTTGTAAAAGCCATCACTAAAATCCACATTTTAGTTTGTTACATCAGTTAAAGATTTGCTAGACCTAATACATTGTGCAGACTGAAATGAAAAACTGGAAGCAATCAGTATTATTAAATAACCACTATTGGTTCAGCAAAGGTTTCCAAAACGATATTAGGATTTCCTTAATGAAACCATGTACAGGAATACATTACCTCTGTTATGTAATTCTTGTGTTTCCTACCCAGCAAGTGGTGAATTGGATAGTGTCAAATGTTCCCTCCAGCTAAACACGTTGAGACTTTAATTTATTAGTTTGATTCAATCATACATGCCCAGATAGACGGGATGTTGAAGGGTTGGAGCAAATGAGATGTTTGATCCATGGGTTGCTGCTTACCTCTGGAACGTTTTAGAAATTGGATTTCTCATTTTGCTCCTACTTCTTTTCCCATAATTTGTTCTCCCATTGATTCAGCCTCTGATAAATTACAGAAAACCCTTCAAACATTTTGAAATGCATCTTAGTTGTAAAACAGTACAACTTCTGCAGCATGTTTTTAACCAAACCATGAATTAATAATTTTCTTTTTTCTTTTTGTACAGCCGCAGTTCCATCTATCACAGCGTTGAGGGTCCTCTTACCTATGTGCTTAATGGCGAACTGATCACAGAGCCACGTCCTCTGCCTCCACCCCCAATACTGCCCCCACTGCCACCCCAGCCTCTACCCACTCATACATCCCAGGCCTCGTTCGTCTCAGCACTGGCTATGGAGGAGGAGAGCTCCATGGAGGCAGAAAAAACTGCAGAACCGGGCCCTGTCACTCGACAACCCCATGTAATGGTGTGCTACCAGAACTACCTGGCCCACTATCAGGTACATTCTTATATTTTATGCAGTGTTTGCTGTTATGCTACATTCACTCCTGGCATATGACTCCTGTTCAAGAAAATACTAAATGCGCATTTTTGAACGCATGGTTATGGTGTTCACACTGGACTGTAACTTCCTGATTCTACTGCATGTCTGCCACCTAGAGATGGAAGAGGCTTGGTGCAAAATGTGAAAGTGGTGCAAGTCTTGCAAATCTTGCTCCAGGCTTTCTCTTTCCCAGCTCTATTCTGATATTTGATAGATGATGTCATATAAGTACAGCTGGACACAAACTGCATTTTTTAAATATCCCCTCCATGATCAAATTTCAAATGGTTACCATCCACAGTCCATGCATCACTATCATATTTGAGTCCTTGACTGGTCAAAGATTGACCTGGTTTAACTTTCAATGCACGTTCAATGGCCATGCGTTTTGTTTTGTATACAAAAAAAGTTCCATTGCAACACATGAATATAAGAGTTTTGAACACGGACCCTGAAAGGCACATTTTTGCGCATTTATGCACGTTTACATAGACTATTCATTGAGAATGTTTGCTTGAAAGTGTGTTGCCAAGGGTGTTGTGAACAAAGCTTCAGTGATATTGAAGCCTAATCCTGCTCCACAACTTGAATAAGTTAGTCTATTAAGAATTGATTTTTGATCAAGTCAAAATTCTCACTGGTCTATATTCGCATAACAGGCTGAATCTGAGCAATGTTGCTACTGACTTGCACACTTGATGCAGTAGGAGGCAGCATGTGCTGCTTTTTTTGGTTTACCTTCCATAAAAAAATTAAAGGAAGACAATCTGGTTAGTGTGTAGATCTAATGCTATTGAAGTCTTGGTAAGAATCGCGTCTTGGCGCAAAAGCCAAATGGTCAATATTACTGATCCAATGAACCATGCTGTGGAACACCCACTGTAGACCGTCATCTGCACAGATGACCTATTTATCACTTATACCAACAATATTTGTACCCAAAAACAGGAATGTTTGCCTGACGTGTGTAGGCTCTTAAAGCCCCACTATAACTACATTTTGTTCTATTGTACAATCATTACCAGTGGCCTTGTAATGATGATTTTGCCATTTTTAGGAAAAATAAATAAAACCTGCGTCATTTTTTCTAAGCATATTTTCTCCAGCACAGCAGGAGAACATTAGAAATTCGCCTTTGCGTTGAGGGCGGGACTGTTGGCGAGAGTAAGCCACATGAAATACCATCTTTCCTTTGTTTGCTCTCTCTCCCATTAGCTTGCAGGCCCTCACAACCCCAAGCTAAAATTAGCGTAGCAAAAAAACGGCGAGCAATATTGGACCTATGCAGTCGATCAGTTTTGAGCCACATGTCAGGTCAGACAAGGAAAATGATGATGTTAATAGATCTATTTGTCTGCAAGTAGATCCAACTGAACCAAATATGGGAGAAATGGTCCGCCCATGCATGACAAACCAGAGATTTTTCAAACCATGAGTTGTCATCTGCTCCTGATCCATAACAATTTGAAAAAAGAAATACTCAGAAACGCAGTTTTCATCTTAAATTCTTTTATATATGTCCTCCATCATGGGAAAAATTGTATTATAACATGTTAACAACACCAAGGACACAATTTTCTTGGGAGTGGGTCTTTAAACACAGGTTCATGTCTGATATCTAGTTTTTATGTGCGCTAGGTGTCAAATTGGTCTGTCAAACAGCCGACCAATAAACGGACCTCCAAGTCTTCTCTCCATCGGCCTCTGGATCTGGACACACCCCCCAGTGAAGAGAGCTCCTCCTCTTTTGACCAGCTCTCTGTCCCCAGTTTTAAAGTAATTGATTTTTCAGTATTTGTTTTGAACAGAATATATCTACTGATTTATTTGTCCATAGCCCGTAGCATAGCTAAAACATGTGTTTTATCACAAGTTAATTGTTCTTAACTAGTTTATCTTCTACACTGCAGCTGGTTAAGCAGGGCCTCTCAGCCAGCTCTCTTTTAGACAGAGGACTTCAGCTGATGGGAGAAACCAACGGGTATTTATTTTACCTCTCAATATAAACAGCAACAAACAACGGTCATTTTTCTTCTTTCTTAGTTAAAGGCTTTTATTTATTTTGCATATATTCTGCTAAAGTTTCAGAAGACAATAAACACATACTCTTTCCTGCACAGTACACCTTACACCCCCTTGGATAAGAGGGCCATGGAGAACACAGATGAGGACACAACAACAGATGATTGGAGCCTGGAACAGCCTCTGGCTCAGACCAGAACCACTGCCATTGTGGAAGTGAAGGGGGCCATCAATGTGGTACTTACGCCCCTAGTGGCTGAATCCTTGGACAGGTAGCTAACCAGTTGTGTTTTTGTTTTTTTATATACTTGTGTGCCTTGAATTTCACTGCTGCTACTTTAAAATCTGTGATTCAGTACTGTAGTACTCCAAAGAAAATGAGCTCTTCACAAGCGGCCAGAAGGGCCTTAAGCACAGTTTCATGTTCATTCAGATAGTTTTATTTTAGCTTAAACTTTACAACAAAAGAAGAACATGCATTCATTCTATAGGTCTGCATTTCAGATGTTTTTCCTCTTGCAGTGATGTTTTACTTAAATTTTTGAAATGGAATGATATTTTTATATTTCTTTCAGGTACATTGAGTCCATGGTTCACTTTGCAAGCATTCGACACCCAGCTGCCATCCTAGACAACCTACATGGAAAAGTTCTCAATGAAGCTTATCAGATAAGCAAGTCTACAGTCACTGAGTCTGTACGTACACACTCAACATAGTAGAACTGGATGTTATACTATAAAATTCTGCCTTTTGATGTAACAAATCAGATTTTTAAATTAAAGTGACATTAATTGGGCAGTGACTGATGTACCATTGTTCTGAATCTGGATCCATACAGAGCCAAACGGGTAAACAGGAGCCCAAGCTGTCCAAGACAGAAGGCATGACCCCCGGTTCACTCAACGTCTCCCATGGCCAGACAGAGCTGTCTGTCAAGCCTGATAATGTGAAAATCAAGGGCCTTCAGGCCAATGTCTCCATCCCCAAGGTGAGACCCGTGACCTAGAATAATGAGGCACAGAGCGATATTTGGATTGTGCTCCAACTGCAAAAAAGGATCTAAATCAAGCACAGTCATGAACACTTCAGCAGAAAACTGCATTGATTAACTGAGTTAACCTTATGTAGTTCAGGATGTAATTGGCTGTTTTTGTCTAATTTTGAGTTTACTGTTATATTTTCACCTTAAAAATTGTTTACTTTTGCTTGTTTTGTATCTTTTTTTTCCAGTAATCCCTACTCTAATCTATGTATCTTGACAGTCTTAGGAATTATTTTTACTCCAAAATTCGATTTTGTTTAAAACACCTTTTTTTATTATTTAAAATGAAAATATATATTGTAACTTTAAAAAAAAAAACAATGTTGAAATTTTACAAACTAATCGAGTTAAGTCAATTTTTTACACTGAAGGGCAGCCAGTGTCTCAGGCCTTTTTGTACTTTTGTTCCTAAAACAGATTTCAAAATAAGAGAGGGTTGTGCCCCTCCCAAAAACATGTTTTTTTTTTTTTTTTTTCCAGCAGAACACACAGGACCACATTACAAGCATGTTCATTGTTTTGGCTGACAACAAATATATACATGTTTTTTAATATGTAAATGTAGAGAACATTTTACAATTGTTGTTTTTTTTTAAATTTATTTTATTTTTTCTTTATTTGATTTATTTCAAATGATGCTGTGTTTCTATTATGTGACTGTCATGTTTATTTTCTTTGGGCCAAGTTTCTTTAAAAGTTCTTGTAAGAACATTATTTTAGGTCATTTTTACACCATTGGTTTCATCATTTCTGCAGGTGAACCTTTGCCTTCTGCAAGCCTCAGTAGAAGAAGGTTCACCGTCTTGCTCCAGCAAGTGTGTCACACACGTGTCTCTGGTGGCGCTCTGCTTCGACAGAATTGCAACGCAGTTCAGGATGAACAGGTAATGTGTCCACTCAGGGTAGTCTGTTACTGTTGTGGGAAAAAAAGAGACACACATAAGTCTTGTCTTTGTTTTCTTTTACGTTTTTGCAACACTTTATTGCATTGTTATTTAATCTTAAGCATAACATTTACACTTGGAATTGAAATAAAATACATTTGTGGACCCTCTAGTTTTTTTTACTTTATCAAAAAAAAAGTTTTTCTTTGTCAGAGCAAAGAGCCACACGGCTTGGCTCAAAACACATACAGTTGCATCACACCAACCACACGCATTCACATATTTAATAGATCATTGCTCAGAATTTTAAATGAGTCTTGCCTTTTCTCAACCTCATAAATTTTGTTTAGTGTGCTCCTGACTTTTGAAGTAAGCAAGCACCATGTTGAGACCAAACGGGCTAACCGAGGTCTTCTGAACAAAAAAGACAAAAACATTTTACGACACTAAGATATTAATAAAAATCTCAAAAGATTTTGAAATGACAAATTCTGCTGTTTGGAGAATTGTCTACAAGAGATTTTTTTAAACAACTACTAACGAACATGTGGAAGTCCTGAGTTTTGACTTTTTTAAAAGTCTGGTCTGATCATCTCAGAAAATTTACCCCAAGAAAAAGAAGCCCCAAAAACATAAAAATGTCATCAAAGGACCCACAGTTGGAGATACTGTTGATGTAAAATTGCATTGTTTACAATCAAAAAGAGACTGCACAAGTTTAACTTGCTTGAAATGTTTGCAAAAAATTAATTTTGCTTCATTTAGTATAATAATTCATTTAGTATAATAAGATAAAATATATGAAAAAAAAAAACACAACAGAGAACATGTGTGAAAGACCAAATACAGCATTCGAGAGAAGAAGCATAGAGGTGAAGGTGTCATTATTTGGAGCTGCTTTGCAGCCTGGTCAGAAGATCAGATCAGATTAGATCTGATCAGATGACCATGATGGAATCCTTTATGAATTATATATTGTATGCCAGAATGTTTTATAAATCTGAGTCATTTGTCATACATTTGAACATTAAGTGGAACTTGATAAATAATGTGACAATAATTCAAAACAATAAAAGCATATCAACCAAGGACTAAGTGAAATCAAGAAATGGAGTACTAGATTGGCAAAGTCAAAGCCAAGAAAGATGCTGTACATGCACAAAATCCCTGGAACGTCTCATGGATGACACAATACATTTAAACGTGGGGTAAACTTTTAGATCGATGTCAGTGACTGGTAGATGCCTTGCAGCAGTTAGTTCGGCTACAGGGGGTTACGCCTGCAATGATGGGGTAGATAGCCCCTATAGTTTTCCTCTGCATTTTTGTAAAATTACATTTACAGAAGATCAGCAGTCTTTTCTTTGGTTTTATTTTTTCAGTAATTTTATTTAAATCTCTCTGTATTGCAAATTTAAAGATTGTGTATATTTTGTGTGTGTTTTTTTGAATCTCTTTGTTGCCTTACACCTTATGGAGGCAGATGTTTTAGCCCGTACAAAAAAGTTTTGTCTCCTAAATTTAATGCCAGTCTTGATATTTTCTTTCTGCCTCTAATGTAATAAGTCTGAACAAAACTTGAACGGTCTTTTCTTTTCTCATTAGGGGAATTGTAGAGGAGACTCCCAACACCACAGAACAGGGCCGACCTTCAGTCATGTTGGAGAAGTATGCTTCAGCCACCAAGATGCAGCCTCAGTCTTCTGGCTCTTTGCGCTCCAACGCTGGGATTGAGAAGGGCAAAGAGATAGCTGCGAGACTTAATATCCATCGCATTCACAGTCAGCTCAGAGGCCTGGACTCCACAGGTTTGACTCACCGTCTGAGATTGTTTTTGCTATGTTTAACCTCCATGACATTTTTAAGTAGCAAGTGTTTTGCAATGAAATGAAAAGCTGCATGCTGTGTGTGGTTCTTGGTAATCATGGTTTTCTGCCCCCTTGAACAGACATTGGCACATGTGCTATCACAGCCATCCCTTTTGAGAAGTCCAAAGTCCTTTTTGGTCTGGAGGAAATTGAGGAGTTTTCATTAGTGGATGAAACTGACACCCAAGCAGGGAATGATTTGGGCCGATCTGCTGCTTCCCTGGAGAAATGGGGCTGGATCATGTTTGAGTGTGGCATCGAGAACCTCACAGTCAGAGGTAAGCCAATGTGGTTTTCAAGTTATGATGATTTTGTGCAAAGCTTAGTGAATGTTTGGCTGAACATGTTACAGGGGGCCGTCAGTCCGGAGCCATTCTTTACAACGCCTTTGGAGTGATGGGCCACTTTGAGAATGGAGGGAAGACTGGGATGTCCAAGTCTAACGGCTCCACAGGCTCTCAGACAGGAAGTGGTTACAGCACCGATGTGTCTGATGACAACCTGCAGCATGACGCTCCCACTCCAAACTCTGATGTCAATGAGCAATCGGACTCAGACGATCAGGTACCTTGAAGAAAAATATCTACACTGAGTGTTGCATTAGATAAAGATGCATCCATCACAGTTCTAAAATAAGCCAGAACTCAGTATATTTTAAATGACGCAGACTTGAATGCTTAATCCATTTCTTTAAGAATCTAAATGTTTTTTTTAAAACAGGATTTTGATTGTGTGAGAGTGTTTTTAAAGACTTCCAAACCATCTTACTAGAGAATATTAAAGGCGAATGACTTAAACATAAAGACATTAAAAAAAGACATCAATGTGAAAATAAAATATCCAACTGCAACTTTATTTTAGTTGGGGTGCAGCAATGATCAATAGAAATATATCCTATCTACATTTAAGTTGCTGGAAATTCAATTACCCTGTAGGAGTCATACAAAAAGGATAAAAAAAGTAGAGTCTAAGTCTCGAACTACTTTGTCCTCTACACACAGGATGAAGGAGTCGAGTCGGATGACCTGAAGAAAGATCTTCCCCTCATGCCTCCGCCGCCCGATTCAAGCAGCATGAAGCTGACTATCAGGGAGATTTGGTTCAGTTTTGCTGCTCCCACTAATGTACGCTCAGCCTCCCCATCCATATCCAGGTATGTGAGGTGAAAGCATTTTACTTAAACAAGAATAAACTCCCCAGTGACCAACTGTCACACACTGTACACTTGACTGCCAAAGCGGAGCTGACTTGTAGTATATTTAGCTTTATTGAAACCCTTTTTGTGGATTAAGTAATTTACAAAAATAAACTTAAATGTCACAATTAAATTAAAATTAAATTTCCTCACAATTAAATTAAAATTAAAATTAAAAAAAAAAGATTTTTAACAATAATTGTTGCATTCAAGAGCATAAAAGTCTCATTAAGATTAATAATGCATTTTCTCTGTTGTGTTTAGACAGTTGAATCTGCTCAGCACAGCCACACCTGCCATTGGTGCCTGGTTGGTTCCCATTGACCAGCTCAAGTCCTCTCTACGCAAACTTGAGATGGAGGGAACTCTGCGGGTGTGTGCTGTGATGGGTTGCATCATGACGGAAGCTCTTGAGGTTAGTAATGATTATGATTAGTTAAGAATTTAACAATTTTCTCTTAGTTGTTTTTTTTAAATATAAAAGTGAAACAGTTTTTTGCTCCCTAGTTGATGTTTGTTAGTCATTGTACTTTAAGTTAGGAAGAACTTTTTTTTTTTACTTTCAGAAAAAGAGCATCCATATTCCCATTCGCAGCAAGTACAATCGTGTAACGAAAAGATCCCGCTACTTGCATGAGAATCCCTCCTGTATGCTCTGCAACATCCTGCATCGCTACCTGCAACAGGCCGACTACTCTGTGATAGAAGAGGCCACCATGGTCAGTGCAAAATCTCTGACTCTTTATAATTTATTTGTTTATTTGGTCAGTTTGTGATTCTTCTACTAAAACAGCAGAAGTCACAGCCCTTTTAGTTTATGAAAATACATTTTAATAGCTGTCCATAATATAACATATTTTTGGATTCGGAATTAATTAAATCCTTGCATCTAAACAAAGTGCGATAGATGTTACATCCTAAAACTGCTGGTATTTCAATTTTAAATACATATTAAAATATATATTTCATGATTTATGTAAAACCCGCAGCAGCAGGCCTAATGTCAATGCTCCACTATTTCCCTTAAGTGTTGGGGAAATAGGGATTTTTTTTTATATTACTGGTTTTTAATTTAAATATTAACGGTGTAATGATTTATTGATTTCTATTCTTACGATCTAACCAGATCGATCTGTCTGAGGCAGAATCAAGTCGACCTAAAAAATCGTTTCAAAATGAGATAAATTGAAAACCAAAATTGGAAAATACCACTTGGATTGAGACACAAGTTTATTTTACAATAGCATAAAATAACCAAGTGCTACCACAGCAGACATATCACATGTAATGGAAGCAAAAAAATCCTTTCAGTCCAATGTGTGAAAACACTTTCAAGTTTACATAGACGTCTGACCGTCTTTGTAATCTATAATTGTATATAATTTATTATATATATTTATTTAATTGTATATAATTTGTATATAATTTTGATATGGAAAAACAACAGCGTACTGAACTTTATGAAACAAAAATATGAATGCATTTGCCATTAATTCTTGTTTACTTGTTTATGCACATATTTAATTAACACTTGATTATGTTGCAAGAAATGCAGAGAATCTGGAAAGCTTCACCTGCACTGTTCATTACCGAGATGTTTATCTCTGAGTTGCACTAGTTGAATTTTTGATGAACGATGTCCTGGATTTCTGATAGTGTTTAACATTGAACTGGAGGACTAATTGTCATTTTGACATACTGCTTTCCTCCAGAATGATGGTGTTCCAGCTCTGGTGACTCTAAAAAAAGGACTGGTGGCTTTGGCCAGACAGTGGATGAAGTTCATCGTTGTAACTCAGGGATTTAAAGCCATCGGTCTGATTAAACCCAACCAGCTCACTAAGCCCAAAGAGCCTCAGCAAAGCTTGGGAGACACAATCCATGGCCTTGACAACGGTGCTGCTCTGCAGAGTGACACCAGCGGTGACGGAGCCGAGTTTGAATATGACGCAGGTGGGAGCATGCAGCCTTCAGTGATTTGGTTTTATTGTGAGCAATCGGTAAAACTCTTTAGCAGTTAAATGAAAATGAATCTCAGTTTTTTTTCTTTTTTTGGTTGAAAAGCAAGATTTTTCTTGCCGTTATATTTTTGTCATTTTTGTGAAGCCACAGTGAGTGAACACACCATGCTGTTGGAGGGAGTATGCAGTCGACCTCCACCCAAAGAAGCTAACTCTGGTCCTGTAAGCGGGGTGGAGATCATGAGGAAACTCTCCAAGTCTCACACTCACAACGAGTCTGCGCTCAGAATAAAGGTAAAAACACTTTTAGTAGAGTTTTTCATCACAGAGATATTTACGTCACATCGTTTAAAAAAAAAAAATCAGAAACTATTTTTACCTTTTTGATTACATGACAGATGGCAAAGTAAAAGCTGTTGGCAAGTGTTAGTTTTCCAGTGCAGTGATACACAAAAAATACCAAAAGCTAATGCTTCCCAGGTGGCCACAAATGTTGTAGCTATGTGTATTAAGCCACTGTGAATTATAGGCAGGATTAATTTTATTTTTCTCACAGGCAATTTAATTTTATTTGAGACAAGTTGTGATTTATTTTTAAACCTTTCTTGCATTTCATAATCGGCACTTGTGTACTGTATGAAAATTTTTAAAAATCCGAATTTGTTTGCAAGCCAAATGCTCCTAGCAACCTCCCAATTATGTTTCCTTTTTTTTACTTTATGAAAAAATATATTAATACAATTAGGCAGCTGGAATAAGCAAGAATTCATATAATTTAAGTTCTGGTATTTTGCTCTGGTAAGTCATAAGGGTCGAATATAACTTTTAATTTTGTGTAGGGTTGTAAAACACAGTTACATATCAAAAATCAATCTAGTACCGAAAGTAACGGCAACATCAGTTGAAAACCACAAGTACAATCAAGATTCTGTGGGTTAAAAAGGTTTGATCAGGAAGTAAATGATCAGTTTCTGTCAAACTTTGTTTGTTGCTCTACTTTCTTTCTTCTTATGTGCATGTGATGCAAAAAAAAAAAATACGTCCAATCAAAAGTTTGCTTCTACCAAGTCGGGTCAGTTATCTAAAGGTGAGCCACAGCTGGGATGTGTGCACAAAACATATTAAAACCCTTTTTCCACAGCACTGCTAACCTGAATAAATTCACAAAACACACTTTTTAAAAAATAAATATCTAGATTGTATCAGTTTAGGTAAAAGAATTGGACTGTATTGTGTTGCTATGAAGTTAGGTGAATCTTTTCTCTATCGATTCATGAACCATGTATCGAGATGCATGCTGAATCGTGAGAGGAAAAGGTACACAACACCCATTTTGTGACATTTAATGTCATTGCTGTAACTGCAACTACAGTTTGATGGTATCTCGTAACACCCCACCCACCCCCCCACCCCCCCCACCCCCCACCCCAAAAAAAAAAAAAAAAAGTGTTACCTCAACTTTGAGTTCAGCATTTCCATAACAGTGCTAGACAATTTATTGCACCTGTCATTTAAAAAAAATGACAGCTTGTGAAAAATGTGGCGGTGTGAATGTAACCTCCTCCCAGCAGTCTGCGCATTTGTCATACCCAGGGCTCGCATCCCTACCAGTCGCTGAGCTACACCAGCGGTGACACGGCGGCTGACTCACCGGCGCACGTGAGCCGCGCAGGCCTGCCAGCCAAGGACAGCCCCAGGAAAGAGAGCCTCCTGAGCAATCTGACGGGCAGCTTTCGGAGTCTGCACAACCTGCTGGAGGGCACGCCTCAGAGGAATGACCCATCTGCCGCTGCTGCAGCTAAAAGCAGCTCCCTCACTCGCACAGGTAGCAATCTGTGACTTTTGCTGTTGTGTCCCAACTTTTTATGAAAGCTTCATTTCAATGAAGTTTGCGTTTGTAGCTCTGTAGTGACCTCTACTGTTCAGACAGAAGCAGACAGACCCTCATTCTAAAATTTGCTGAAAAGGGTACTAAGAGAAATGCAACAATTTTCAGCATTTCCTAAAGATCCTGTCTGATCAAAATTGTGTTTTTGATGTTTTTAATATGTTCTTGTGTCTTTTTTCTGATGATGGAGGACATAAATATGGGAAATTAGGCCTAAAATGGCTTTTCTAAATGTGTTTCTTTCTGTTTAATCGTTTAGTGTCTGTTTCTGTAATCAGGTACAGACAAAAAATAATCCAATTTTCAAAGGGCTAATTTATTATGTAGAAATTATTCTGGGCAGGCTACAAGCTCCCTGCTCCGAGCTCTCAGCAACATGAAGGGGGTGGGGGGTGCACTTCTTTGTCCTAACAGTCCCGCCCCCAACTCAGAGGTGAATTTCTAATGAACTACTGCAGAAACTATGTTCTTGAAAACAACACAGGTGTTTTTAAATGCTGCAAATTATATTTAAAAGACCACTGGGAAGACTTTTGCGGTGGGTCTTTAATGTTTACATTGTTGTTTACATGCATTTGTTTTAGAAATGAGCTAAATCCTAAATTCACTCAAAAAATAGATGGCTGAATTGTCTATCCTAGGGACGGACATGCTGACCGAGCACCCACTGCTGTCTGAGCCTTCCTCAGTCAGTTTTTACAACTGGATGTCGAATGCTGTTGGGAGCCGGACTGGAGCTGCAGTCCAGGAGTCTCCGGTCAACCGCTCTCAGCACAACAGCCTACAGACTGGTGAGGAACCTTTGGAATGGTTAATTAAAACCCTTTTCTTTTCAACTGCAGGTTTTTATCATGACATGGTTAGTTCTGATCTTCTAACACCTCCACACTTCACCTATCAGGTGTCACTTAGTAAAGTTCATGTAATGCTTCTTTTTACTAGATTCTATGGATTCTCCTGTGAACAACTATCTCTACCAACCTCTGCCAGTTAACGACTCAGAAGGAGGTCAGGGTTTATTCTGTGTTGTGACAGTGCTGTTGGTGAACTACAGTATTTACCTATCAAGCAGTGTGTCATTAGTGTGATAGTGACAAGTAATGTGTAGACAAACCTAAGAACAGCTCTGGTGTTTGTGATAGTTGACTTTCAAGTTGTAATCTATAGAAAGAAATTGTAGGACCACCAAATAAAAATGATAAATTATCTTAGTTTGGAGCTTGTGTGTCATGGGATGTTTATGGCAATAAAAAAAACAAAACAGAGATCATTGCTTTCTTGAAAGTAAGCTGGGTTCTTTCTATTTGAAGTTTGCATGTCCTCATTGCGTATTCATGTTTTTTTCCTTCACAGTCCATAAAATATTTGTATATTTGTTGGTTAATTAATAACTGAAATTGTCCCTAGGTATGAATGTAAGTAGGAGTGAGGGGCCCTGCAACAGACTGGTGATCTGTTGAAGTGTACCTTTACCCAACAGTAAATAGGATTGGCTCCAGCATCCCTGTGACCCTAAAAAGGATTCAGTGGTTTCTGAAAATGGATATATGGCTAGAAACATGCTAAGCATTTCATTTTTGATTTCTAAAAGATTTAAATACAGACAGTTTTTGCAAGTTTCTTATACTTAAAACCATCGTGATTATTTTAATATTTTTAAATAACCAACTTCAAAATGTTTAATTATTTATTCTGTTTTGTATTTCACTTGTCTTTGTTAAACAGATGCATGTAGATATCCAGTCAAAGGTCTTAAGTTGTTAGTTAGGGTGCCTATTTACAGCTATAGAATATGTTTTGTGCAAATATTTGGTTCTTATCAAAGTCTTGAGGTTGAGTCATGGCATTTTGACTTGAAATCTTCTTGAAAAGTTTCACCACTTATCCATGTGGCTTTATCAGACATTGGATCAGTGAAGAAATGTTTCTAGAAGGAAGCTTTTAATTCCAAATGCCTTGACTCAACTTCAAGATGTCACTTAGATAAATGAGAACCTTCACCAAAATTATCATCAAAGCACACTTCACGTCATTAAGAACGGATTGAGAAAGTTCATTTTATGTCAGTTTCTGCTACTTCATGAAAGTATGTAATACAACTGTTACACCAGAAGATGCTTTTTTTAAAAACTTTGCTGTCGTTTTTCATTCCTGTGTTCTCAATACTTATTTATTCTTGTCAGAACTATAGTTTGGAATCCGTTCACTGATGGAACTGATCTTTTCTTTGTTAGCATTTGTGGCTGGAACTGTGTGAATGTCTTATTCAGTTCCAAGAACATTAACATGTCTACTCAGCCAGTTGTGGCTACATAACTCCACATGATGTTTAAAAGAAAAAAAATATATCCCAACAGTTTCTAACTTGTGTTGTATCCTGGACAAAGATTCCTCAGAAACTCCCTCCACTCTTTTTCTGATGAGGTGAAATATTTGGTCTGTGCAGCTTCTTTGTCTGAGAACCAGACTAACCACAACCATCTTTACCTTGTTTTCTGCTACTTCAGGTGGGCTGTGCAACCTTCCCACCATCCCATCAGCATCAGAATTCAACACAGTGCTGTCCAGTGACCAGAACACTCTGGACGGCACCCATTCCCAGCACAGCACCAGTCAGGATGACATTGTGGACATAGAGGAGGGAAACCAGTGTCCAGCTGCTGTGCAGCTAGCAGATGCTCAGGTTCTACAGACACGTTACCGAGTGTTGAGATTACATAAAGAAAGGGATTTTTCTATAACCAGCAGCCTAAAGATTAGTCTAAAGTGACTGAGATGATATTTTATGATGATGTGGTTTCTTTTCTTTTTTGATTGCTTCAAGAAACTTTAATCCCATGTAAATTTTCTTTTTGTGTTTAGTGTAGCCAAAAGTAACGTTAAACAGTTAAATGTATATTTCTATGTAGCAAAAATGCAATTTAACAATTTGAAATTGAACGTTAAAATGTGCATTTGAAGAAGAAATTAATTGTTGTCACAAAAATATTCTCTACCTCAGTATTAACATTCGCTGTCTCATTTGATCTACTTCTTTTATTCTGCTAGGTTGTTTTTAAGCCTTTGTTGGGCTATATAGGTATCCAGGCTCAGGATACTACTCCTCTCAGTTACAAGATGTACTTTGGAGAGCACCTGTCCTTTTCTGGTAACCTGGAATGTCTTCGAGCTGACATTGTTGATTCTGACACATCCAAGGAGCGCAAGAGCAAGCGATCCAGGAGGTGAAACACTTCAAAACACGATTCAATTAGAGACGGATTTAAAATAAATTTTACTTGTAGATGTTCTTGTGGCATATAACCAAAGGGAATCCTCTATTTCTTGAACACACAGACAAGGCATGGTGAACCTTCCTCCTCTTGAGTTCAAGCCAGCACTGCTGATTGAAACCTTCAGTTTGAATGCTGTGCTGATGGAAAAGTCCACGAGCGCTCCACAGGGCCCCACTGCTGCTCCACTGTCTTTTCATGACCTCAATCGCCGCCACTACAACACCTTCCACTGTGATTTCACCACAGCCTGCCAGGCCATTAGCCAGCGAGTGGACATGGCCCTTGTGCGCCTCATTCACCAGTTTAGCACCATGATCGATGACATCAAGGCCACGCAGACTGACATAAAACTAAGCCGCTACACTGCTGGCTCCACTTCCCCGACACCGACCTTCAGGGCACGCCCTTACCGCTACTTCAGGTCTTCAGACTTCAGCCGGAGCTCCCGTGGTAGCCTCAACGGAGCGGCCCGGAGTGGAACTCAAACTTTGAAGAGCAAGAGAGCTGGGGGAGGAGGTGCAGCAGGTGCTGGTTTACCAAGTAGCGGGCCTTCAGGTATGGACACGCTAGGAAGGCGGGAGACCAGAGGACGCACCTCTCTGGGACGGTCAGAGCGACGTACCTCAAAGGTAACAAAACTGATGCAACCCTTAAAAAGGAAATATTTTTAGATCTGTCTTTAAGTTTTCTTAAAATAAAAATGTGTTCAGAAGAATGTAAAGCTGAATGAAACTAAATATACAACCTCCCAATTGTTTTTTTTTTTTTTGTTCAGTCAAAAAAACAAAATTTCACAGATATTTAGAACTTTAAATTAAAAGTCCAAAATAAAACTATAGATATAGTATAGATAATTTAGGTTTCAAACCCACTTAAAGACCCAATCAGATGAAAGTTGCTTTTTGGGTTTTTTTTGTGTCATATTTTCTGATGATGGACATGTCTTCAGTAAATTAAGCTTAAAATTGCATTTCTGTGTATTTCTTTTTTTGAATCGTGAACCAGGAGCAGATGAAAAAATGCTGTCTGAAAAAGAGCTGATTTATGAAGTAAAAAATATGCAAGGCAGGTCACAAGCTCTCTGTAACAGGGGGTTGATCTGTGCAAGGAATGTCGCCCACAACTTAGAGGTGAATGTCTAATAAGGCTGATGTTATTTGTACGTATTTAATTGTGCCCAAGCACAAAAACTGATGGAAATTTGTGTTGGCTACAGGTCGTGCTTGCGGTCAAAATACACATTGCTGCATTGCCTGCACCTATTTTAAACATAACCATTACCCCTCCCAAATTACGTGAATAGTCATTTCCTTCGAATAAACTCCTGGTGCTCTGCAGAAATGATGTCTAAGAAAACAACAGTTTTTTTTTTTTTTTTTTTTTTTTTTTTTTACTTTGGCTAAAAAAGCATAATCATAACTATGAGACCTCTGGAAACATTTTTAACACTACACAAAGGATGACTGGAGTTGGTCCTAAGATTTTAGTGACAGTAATTTGATGCAAAGGTTGTGAGCATGTTCGTTTAGCTAACTCATGAGACAAATCATGTATGTATATTTAGTTTTCTTGAAAAATAAGCAGATGTTTTTTGTTTTCTTAACTAGGTGGCAACTGTTTTTCACCATTAATTCTACAGTCATGGTTTATTGGAATGCTTATTATTAGATTAAACTATGTGGTCTTCAAGCCTGATCCTTGCGATCTCTTATCCCTCCCGTTTTCCAGTCGTTCTTGTTCTACTTGCTGCTAGTTACGTTGATCAGGTGTGTTCAGTCAAACAAAACCTTGATCACCTGATTCAGCTTAATAACAGTGAGTGAGGCAGGGATAGATGGTAACCCAGCATAGATCCAGCATTGAAAATCACTGGATTAGAGGCTGAAAAATTATATTTATTTTCCCAGGCTCTGTTGTGTTTTTGCATTTTGCTTTCGAGAAGCAACTTTCAGAAATGCTTTGTAGTTGACTGTAGTCAAACTTTTCCAAAAAGATTTCCAAAAACCTTGTTATTTTTTCTGATTCCTACTCGGCCTGTTTTTGCTGATGCCCAGACTTGAATTTAGCCTTGAACTACTGGTGGCAAAGGGGCTTTGGTGGAATGTAACTCCTGAGGTTTATAAATAATGTAGGTATTCCCTCAGAGACTGACAGTTTCTCCTCAGCTCAGAGACCTGCAGATAAAGAGAACGTTTCCATGCAGGCATCCTTGAATGTAAGAGATCAGTTAATGACACCTTCACTGGGAAATCAGCACTTGATTGATTCCAATTCATAAAAGTTCAGTTACTCCATCACCTTCAAGTTATCAACAGTTTTTAAATATTAATTATCTATTACATTCACAGTCACAGTTAAATAAACTAAGAATAAGAAGACATGTTTTTTTTCTAGCTCTGTTCTGTTTGTAATGTCCTGATGCTTGTTTTATTTTCATAAAGAGAAATGCTGTGTCATGTTCCAGGTGTCAAGGAAGGGCTCTCGTGACGTGGCTGACCACATGGCGATCCAGATGGACGACTCTGACTCCATCACTGTGTCAGAGCAGAGTGAGCCATCCGCAGAATGTTGGCAGAACATGTACAAGCTGCTCAACTTCTACTCCCTCATCTCCGATCCCACCGGCATCTTGGAGAAAAGCTCCCCAGAGAACTGCATCACGAGTGGAAATCAGCTAGGCCAGTTCTCTCTCCTTTGCTTTATCTTCACCTATTTTTCCTTCATCTTCATCTTCATCTACAACATTACTACAACAACATGTCAATGGAAACCTATTCCTCCCATCCTCAACTCTCACTTTGCTTTACAGCCACGCAAATACCCCTCATATAGTAGTTTTTACAAACCTCTGATAACAAAACATTCTCTTTGTTTTGGTAAAAAAAAATTGTTTTCTTCAAACGCATGCATATATATCTCATATTAATTTGCCCAACTTTAAGGAATTCCCTCACTACTTTCTAACCTCCACAGACTGCCCAGGATTTTAATCCTGTGCCCTGGATATTAGTGTAATCCAGAAACATGTTCACTACTTTTTTTTTAATGCCAATATGACGTCACCCATTTTGCAGAAGTAAAAATCCAATAAATATGAACATTTTATTAAGCTAGTTATGGATCCACAAATGATTTACAAACTTTTCATTCAACACAATGCATAATGGTCTATATTTACCAATATAGTGGCATTGATTCACACTGGTTTTTGAATTTATGATAAATTTACAGCACACTGGGTTTTAGAATTTTAGTTTTGGACACCCCAACACTATATAGTGCACTAACTCAGAAGTAGTGAGTGAATTATAAGCATTGACTGTAAATGAGAGCTGGACTGAGTGAGTGTGACATCACCCATAGAAAATGGTTTACTTCCAGCTCCAAGAAAAAGAAGTCAATTCAGTCGTGATTTTTTTTGGTAATACGTACGGTGCCATGTTGGAATTAGAAATTGTTATTTTTCAGTGATTGACCTGAGTCAGAGTCAACTTTTATTTGGCAACCACTGTCGCCAGTTAAGAGTTTGTTGGAAGTCCACAAACCCACCACTTGAACATGGGTTGGGAGAATCTGTCAGTCAAATGTTTTGAATGTTTCACGTGAGACCATCTACTTTTATTGTGGCATCTGATTGGTCAGTTTATAACTTGAATAACTTGCACTACAGAGAAAATATAGTGAAAAAAAGAATTATCAAGAACAGAAGAAAGGTATCAGAACAAGACTAGTTATTCAGAGAAATTGGGTAATGGATGTTTTTCTCAATAGAATTCTATAAGATTTTTGCTTCTTGGAGCCAGCAGGTGCTTTCTGTTTGGAATGTGCGGGGCGAGGAGTCACTCAGTTCAGTTTTCATATATAGTCGATGATTTTGACGCAGCTCTTGTCTTAATGATCCCGACAGAATCACATTTGAATTTGACGAAAACGCACATCGGTGTAGCGCAGCAGATGTAAGCTGCTTCTACTTTCAAGCTACTTCTGTTCAGATTACAAGTCATCACAATAAACTTAAAAAGCTAAGCAGAATTATAGGAACATTATTACAAAAACCAAATGTTTTTGTGAAGTCTACCACAAAGAAGCTAGGCTCAGAGTTCTGATGTTAAAAAGATTTGCTCAGAAAATCAATCTTTTTCGTGTCCCCTTCTCCAAACCCTTCTATAGAAGGTGGACGCCTCCCCCCCGAGCCGTTGTGTAAAGTCATCTTTGAGGATGAGCAGCAGGAACCCACCACGCCCAACAAGCCGCTGGGGGTAAGTGGGAGACGCCGCAGCCTGGTGAGCTCCGAGCCCCAGCACGTCACCCTCATAGTGTTTGGCATCGGCATGGTGAATCGTACGCACCTGGAGGCAGACATCGGCGGACTGACCATGGAGGCAGAACTGAAGAAGATTCATGGGAGCTTCACTCTCAAGGAAAAGATGAAAGGTGGGATTGAATTAAATTTCTCATGAAGACTAAGTGAAAATTCAATTAGTTTGATACATTCATACTGTTATATTTTAAGTTTTATGAGTGTTTTCAAAGCATGGTTTCTGATTTTGTTTTTGCAGACATCCTTCATCAGAAAATGACAGAGACATGTGCATCTTCTCACATCGGAGGAGTTAACATTGTTCTGCTGGAGGGCATTACACCGGACATCCAGTATGTGCAAAGTCTTCTTCAGTTACTCAGAAAAGCTTCTGAAGTTTTACACCTAAGCTAAACTTTTTCCTTTGCTTCACTAAATCTTAAACAAGTTCATTTAATATGCTTTCTTTTTTCTCGTAGTTTTTAGGAGAATTTAGTATCATTATTGTGTTCTAAAAAGTCACTCAAGCACCAACTTCTGTTGTCCAGCATGCATTCATTTAACTTCATGCTGTCGTCTCATCAGGATTTTTACATTTGTAATCATCAGTTCCAATAAACCATATTATTTTTTCTCTATTAATGTCAAATACTTAATTGTCTTAGTCTATGCTATCAAAACAGACAGACTAGTGTCAATTTAAGAGACTTGGTTATTTGAAGTTAACTTTTACTGATAGCCATTCTTTTTTGTTCTTTCAGAATTCTTGTTTTTTTTTACTTTTATTCATAAAAATCACAGAAATCTAGGTTTTGTTTATGTTTACATGCTAAGGTTTTTGTATTGCTCATTGTACATAAAAGTAAACAAATGATTTGTTAAATAAAATATCTACATTTTTGTTTTTCACAGTTACAGTTTTGGTTAACAGTTTTAAATTTTACTTCCAAATCATGGTCATTATATTTCTGTGGTTAAACCTTTTTAAATCTTAAGTTACAAGTCTTTGACCAGTTTTATTTTATGCCAGACTTGACTTCATTTCAATAGCTTTAACCATTTATTGAAACAACCAGTTTTTATTCTTTGGGTTGCAGTTTTTCTGCTGCAGTGCTTCACTCTTACTTTTGCAACTCTTCCTGTTTTTCTGCTTTCTTTCCTCTTTCAAACGGCTCACATAGACTGGAGGATTTCCCCACATCTCCCACCAGCACTGCTAAACAAGAGTTTCTGTATGTTACCGTTACTGCATTAGGGGTCACTTGCTTCAGTTACCCCAAAATACAATTGACCTGTCATTGCATAAATCATTTCTTCACGTCATCTATCACTTTTATTTTGTTTTATGTTATTAAACGTTTTGACTTTCTTGTTTAGGAGTTAGTATTATTGTCAGCAAGTTTCTAAATTCAAATCCTAAAATTTCAGTCATTTCTACATCAGAAAATCCTCACATTTTTAGTTGTGCTAAATTTGAGGTGATGATTTGTCAAACTGATAATTAGCCACTCATGGGTAATTTTTCTAACTTGCCCTCTTTATATTTTATTTACAAAAACAGGTTGTCCTTTTATTTTTTCTGATATTTAGCAAAAGAGGAGCCTGCATGTCCTCCAGATCAAGAAACAGGAATTTTCCATCACATAAACAATTCTTGTGAATTATTATGTTGTTGTTCTTATCATAGTCTTTCATTTGACATATGTTTGTCCACCACAAAAGAACGTTGTCCTCAATCTGTATGATGTTTCCAGATCTGACATCCTGTTTGCAGTTCCATCCTCGCCAACATCAGAATTTTAGGAACATACGAGGCTCACCCGGTCTTACCTTTTGTTTTAGAACGGTTGTCAAATGTAACATCGCCAAATCCCAGGCTCTATACAGCGCACAGCGAGGCCTTAAGACCAACAACGCTGCTGTCTTTAAAGTGGGATCCATCATGATCAACATCCCACAGCATCCAGCCACTCTGCACAGCATGATGGTGCGCAGCTCCCACCAGCTCTCCAAACAGATCTCAGACCTGATACGGCAGCCCTCCAGCCCGTATGTGTCCCTCATGTCTTTGAAACGATTGACAGTTTATCAAGAGATGATGAGGCTTTGAATTCATAAATGTATGTTTACAGGTTCAGACAGTAAACTTTTTTTATATTTCAGCCAACCTCCAAACAGAGAGGAAACCCCCACACCACAACCATCTGACAAAACCTCCAGCATCAACCAGACCCCTGTGGAGGCCAACGAGTTCCCCCAACTTCCTGAAGGCTTGGAGAAGAAGCCAATCGTCCTCAAGTTCAGCGCCATGATGGATGGCATCACCATCGGAGCCGCTCTGCTGCCATCATTAAAAGCAGAATATAAAGTGGGGCGCATGAAAAGCCACGGCATGACTGGTGTGTGAGCAAGCACTGCCTGATTTTCTTCAACGTGACGCAAAATTCTAAAAGATTCTGCTTTCCAATTAATCTCTACTGACAACTTCTAAATACATCTGCAAATTATATTAATAAATTGTATTAAAAAAAGGTTCTGATTGTGTTTACCTTTAACTCTTTTCCTGTTTAGGAGCACAAACCAGTTTCACCTTTGAGTTGCCAGACCACAAACTTTGCTTCCAGTCTAAGGTGTCTTCAACAGACATGTCTACACTGTCTCCATCGGCCAGCCTCACTCTTCCTCCAGTCACGATGTCAGGGGAGTACATCATGGAGGACCATGAAAGCCACTCGGACCAGGGGTGGGGGCCAGATGACTTCCCCACAAAGCAGGGAAACTACCTGCAAGGAAACTACCTGCGCTGTGTTGCTGAGGTTAGTCTCCTCAAACACAGATGCCCCTTCTAATCCATCATAACCAAATGCTTCAACTAATAATTAAACTTTTGTCTTTTTTCGTTTACAAATATTTACTGATCATGTTTGTATTTCTCAACAGATCGGTTCGTTTGAGCACAACCTGACCACAGATCTGCTCAACCACCTGGTTTTTCTACAGAAGGTTTTCATGAAGGAGGTCAATGAAGTCATTCAAAAAGTTTCAGGTCAGTGTTCCAGGTTTTTCTGTCTCCACTTCTGAAGAAATAGTATTCAGAGATGGCAAGAGCATAACAATTTAATATTATAACTGCATTCTCGTCTGCGATTGAGAAAAATCATATTTGTTATTACCTCTGTATTCAAACACACTTAACCATACAGTTTTTTATGTATACAATGTGTTCCATAAACTTCTGATTGCAAAGTTCAAATATTTTTAAATAAAAATGTAACGCATAAATAATAAAATAAAAACATATATGATAAAGTTCATAGTTCTATAGTGTAGCACAGTCAACTTTTTATATCCAGTTGTCCATGGAGTACAAAATACATCACTTCAGTAAATAACTTGCAGAGATGAAAGACATTAATCTGAAATTATTCATTGAGAAAATGTATTGCCAGATCTGGAGCACACCAAAATGAATACAATTCAAAAATAAAGTTTACAAAAAGCATAAAGAACAGATACTAAATCAATCAAATATATAGAAAGCTTACTGCAAAATGTCTTTAAATGGTAGATATTTTAAGCGACAGCTCCGTTTCCCTTCAAAATTTAAATTAATTCACCATTTGCAGAAAAATAAGAAACCCACCAGAACTAAACGGAAATAGTCTTAAACTGCTTTAAATGGAATCTTTGGAATAAAGATGGTCTATTAAGAAGAGTGAAGTCTTCTCACATAAACACAGCTAACAACAGAGTTCTTGGTCCTTCACACAATTAGTTAAACCACCAATCGTGACAAAGTGGAGAAAGTGTTTAGATGAAAACAATCTTTGATATGGTGAAGCACAGCTTTGATGTTACACATTTCCACAAGGAAAGAGGTGATTTTTAATGTAGCAAACTACATTTTTGCATTTATTTAATACTTAAGTATAAGTTAAAGTACAGCCTTGTGGCCATAAACAATAAATCACAGGTACGGAAAAATCCTGCTTAAATACAATAATGTGATTACATTTTTGCAACCTAATAGTTTTGATACTATTAAACCTGCAATGCTGGAATAATCTGATTTACAAAAAAAGAAAAGTGAAAAGAATAAAGAAATATGGTATAACCTTGAGCTGAGTTTATTAGCATTTAGGTAAAGACTTCAAGGAGATTTTTAAAAGAAATTATAGATCACACTTGCTGCAACACAGATGCTAAGCTTTCCTTTTGATTCTGCAGGAGGAGAACAGCCAATCCCTCTGTGGAATGAGCATGACACCTCATCAGATGCAGACAAGCCAAAAATTCTGCTTTACTCTTTAAGCCTCATGTTCAAGGTATCTCGTGATCAGAGGAAGCTGCTCATGTCATACTTCCAGACGTAAACCGAACCTGTTTTAACTGTGAAAACGTAAACTTAGATCTTTACTGAGATCTTTGTGTCCACAGGGAATCCAGATGACAGCCACCACTCCGTCAATGCGGGCTGTACGCTTCGAAACTGGTCTCATTGAGCTAGAGCTGTCCAACAGAATCCAGTGCAAGACGCAGCCAGGCGGCAGCAGCAGCTATCTGAAGCTCTTCGGTAAATGTCAAGTTGACCTTAATCTGGCCCTTGGACAGATCGTCAAGCATCAGGTACAGATCAGCAATGTCACATTGTTGTCAGGTTGAATTATTATTCAGTCATTTTACTTAAGGGATCACTTTCACCTGACAGGTCTATGAAGAAGCTGGATCCGACTTCCACCAGGTGGCATACTTCCGAACTCGAATCGGTCTGCGAAACGCACTGCAGGAGGAAATCAGTGGCTCCTCAGACAAGGAGGCAGTCCTTATAACACTCAACCGCCCCATTGTATTTGCTCAGCCGGTGGCATTTGACAGAGGTTCAGTTCAATATACTTTCTCTTATTATGTTGAACATAATTATGGTATTTCTTCTTAATTATTCTCTTAAGTAAGAATTTGCACTGATAAAATCAGTTATACTAATAGAAGATTTTATGGCGGGAAAGCTCTGGAGTAAAAAAGTTCAGCAAATGGCTTCATTTTTGTCCTTTACTTTTAGGTAGTGTTTTGTTTTCAGACAATAGTAGATGTTCATCCACTTTCAAAAATCCACTTTCATCGCCTGTGTTTTCCTGCAGCTGTTCTATTCTGGCTGAACTACAAAGCCGCATATGACAACTGGAATGAGCAACGTTTGGCTCTCAACAAGGACATCCACATGGCAACAAAGGAGGTGGTGGACAAGTTGCCGGGGATTCAGCAAACCTCCGCTCAGGCTTTCAGCACCCTCTTCCTGCAGCTGACTGTCAATGACCTGGGTATATGCCTACCCATAACCTCTTCTCAGGTAATTTGCAACCTTGGATTTTGACTTTAAGGATCCAGTCATAAAAAACAATAATTTGTTTTTATTGTTTTGAAGCATGGGCGGAGCTACGAGGGCCAAGGTTGGGGGTGGGTGGGGGGGTTTCCAAGTACAAGCTTCTTTAAGTATTGCAAACATAAAAAAAACATATTTTAAAATAAAATAAAAACAAAAGCAATAATAAAACTGTGAGAAATAAGTAGTTTTGATTATTTTATTTGTAATAGCCTTCCACTCTGCTGTTCTCTCCCCACATATAAAATGTTCTAGCTCAGCACCTTATTTGAAGTAAAAATGATCAAGATTTATTCTATTTATAGAGTGAAACGGATCACATTATTTTATGAAGAAATGTCAAAACCTTTTAGTAAACAATTTAGAATTTTACAATTTTCTTGTAAGTACCTTTGTGATACCACTGCAACAAACTAATGCTGTGAAAGAAACAAAAGACAACCCAAAAATACCAAGAATGCAACGTAAACCAATTAAAATTTAGATGCAAAGTTAAAATATTTTACTAACATTTCTTTTTAACAAGCAACTTTTTAAGGTTGAACTATATTTCCCTTTCAAAAGGTTAATTTTTCTGCAGAGGGGTCTGATTTAAACTGAACTGAACCAGATTTGCAGTGTAGGGGTTGTGCTGTTTCAGAATCTACCAGTATTTTGTATTATTTCATCTTTTTTTGTTTGTCCAATTAAAATGACAGATCAAATGAATGTTTATTGTAATGGAGCATGTGCATGACTGTCTGATTCACAGAAAAGGGACATATACTCACATTATTTCATGTGCATGGATTTATTTCCATAGAAAGGACAAGTACCTGTTGGTCAGGAAGGGACCAGCTCTGAAGCTGCAGCCTGCACATCAGCGGGCCCACAAAAAAATACACAAAAAGTAACTGGAGAAACTGTTTTTTTCTCTTGTGATGGTTTGTTGTGAGAACAAAAGCTTCAAATGAAACCGTTTCCTCTCTAGCATCTGTCACAAAGGCAACACAACAGAGTTTTGTTTCAGTGCTTTGTGACATTCCAAATTTCCTCCATAAGGATGGCATGACTACAAGTGAACCCTAACCTGGTGTCTGTGATGAATCCTTACTGAAATGAAGGTTTTGGCTGGTTGGTGTGCAGACATTGATTTGACTGTTAGTGCATCTTTATTTATTATCATCAAAGGTGCCAACGGTGGGCTCTGGCTTTATTTGGATCCGAAAGCACGTTGAGATATTTAAATTACCTTAACTGTTGGGATAACTGCTGTCAAAAATGTGGTCTGATTTTCATCAAGGCAATAACAATATATTAATTGGATTGTCTGGGAAAGTTGTGCTCCTGTGTTTTCTGTGTCATAAGCTTGATGAAAATCAGATTGCAGTTTGAGGACCTGAAATGGATTTTGTATGAGGATTTCATTCCTGATTCTCTATTTAAATCACTCCAATGAGCCTGGAAGGGTGAAAACATTTCACTCAGAAGTGTGTCTAAATGACTTACTCAGAATTGTCCATTCCAAACACATCCAATTACTACATTTGGAGAAGTCTGTTCAAAACTGCCCTTTAATTCATTTAACTAAAATAATAATGGATGTACAGCACACAGATGAAGTGAAATGTTAGCAGCTGACCTCTGCAGACAAATGAAAGTGGGTTTGTTTCCTTGGTCTGCCCTCTTCCCTCAAGGCTTGGTTAATCCTCTCCCTTCCCTCTTACCAGGCCAGCATAGATTTCGACACTGGTTCAGCTCTTGTTCTGACCATTGAGAGCACACTGATCACTGCCTGTTCCTCCGAGTCCCTGGTCAGCAAAGGTCACTTCAAGAATTTCTGCATTCGCTTTGCGGAGGGCTTCGAGACCTCCTGGGACGACTGGAAGCCTGAAATCCGAGGAGATCTTGTCATGAATGCTTGTGAGTAACAAAGTTTCTGCACAGATGTGCAGTCTAAGGGCTTAGTCACATTCACCTGTATGGAGGGTTAACCCGTTTGGAGGGTTTGACGCTGCAGGTTTTTGAGTTGTCCATGCCCTTAGAGGGTCGTGTGGTTAAGTGTATCGTGAATTTAGCGAAGATAATGTAAGTTATACTCTTATGACATACGGATGATGCTCATTCATTACAGTCGTTAGCAAGATGTGCACACTGAATCCTTAGTGGCCATGCGCCAATGCTGCACGCACAGGGCGTGATACGCAAGTGCCTAAAGAATATCCAACAAAAAAAAAAAATATGCATGAATGTGCATGAACACTATCTATCTTTGCACTCACCAAGCGGTCTACGATCTTAAACTTTCATGTGGGCCACCTGCGTGCCTCGTACAGGTTTGCCTACTTTTTTCCCCAGAGACAACCTGTTTCCACCTGTAATGGCAGTTGTGACAATCAAATGAGTTGGATTTTACTTTCATTTATTTTAACTACTCGAGGGCAAATTTCAGTCATGGTCAATTTTAGTTCTGCCTGCAGCATATTTGATAAATTTAGTTCTGTTTGACCTGCCAACAGTGCTGGCAGGAGTTTACATCACAACGTCCAAAAAATATCATTTTACATTTGCTCACAGCAAAGTGAAAAAGGCTGTTAGCAGGGCACTGTCAAAAAATGATTGAAAAAGTTTGTAAGCAACAAGTTGATGTTTTCTGAAACTATTACTGAATTTGAGTTTCTATGTTGTGAATTTTGTTCTTATGAGGCACAAAAATGACTCCCTATATGTAGCACTGAATGACTTCCACCCTTATTGCCTCCTAAATTTGCCCTTCTGAAGAAGATGATGGTTGATGTTTTTTTAAATAAAATTTAATTCAGTATTTTAATGCCATAATATTTATTTTTATAATGACGTTTTGAAACTTCTGTTTTTCAACATGTTGCATTTAATGTTATTTTATGTTTTTGTTAAATTCATTCATTTTTTTATACTGTTTTATGCCTTTTGGGGTCACAGGGCTGCCGGAGCCTAACCTGTTTACTCGTGGGCAAAGGCAGGGGACACCCCTGGACAGGTCGCCAGTCTGTCGCAGGGGCCACACTCACATACACTCACATCCACACCTAGGGACAATTTAGAGTGACCAATTAACCTATGAAGCATGTTTTTGGACAGTGGGAGGAAGCCGGAGTCCCGGGAGAAAACCCACGCATGCACGGGGAGAACATGCAAACTCCACACAGAAAGGTCCCCCATTGATGAAACAGTTTCAAGTCCCTAAATTTACTTATGAAAGTTTTTTTTATTTTTTATTTCACAATAGTAGTTAAAACGCTTTTTCCTTTGGATAGCTGACCCTCATGCATCCTTTCTTGTCAAATCTGGCACCACTTTTGGGAAATCCTAGATAATGTTGCATTTACGAAAGGCAAAACAAAAAGATTTATATTTGGTGGATTCTTGTTTTTAAGCGCATAACTACCGTTAGTTTGAAAAAAAGATTAAAGTCCTTCTATATTCTGCTTGCAGGCGTGGTCCCTGATGGTACTTATGAAGTTTGCTCCAGGACTACAGGGCAGCCATCTGCAGGTGAGATCTTTCTACTTTGGTCTGGTCCAAAGTTACATTTTTTGTACATCTTATTGTGGTGCAGTAATTTAAAACAAGAGTCAAATATTCACCGTCTTTGTGTTTTATCTTCCTTTAATTTCCTGGACACAGAGAGCAGCAGTGCTGGCACCTGGACTCTCAATGTGCTTTGGAAAATGTGTGGAATCGACGTTCACATGGACCCAAACATTGGCAAGCGGCTCAACGCACTGGGAAACACACTGACATCGCTGACAGGGGAAGAGGATGTGGATGACATCACTGACCTGAACTCTGGAAACATAGCTGACCTGTCAGATGAGGATGAAACTGACGCCATGTCCCCCACTATCCACATGGTTAGAATCTCCTCAGTTCATCCTCATTCCAGTTTTGTTACTATTATTAGACAGAGAAACTGGAACAGAAGATTTTATAAAAGGTTGGCAAGCAAAGAAAATGACAGCAAGAGTGAGACATCAGAGTCCTCTGATTGTCAACTTGTTAACACTGAGATCACAGCTTTCTGTCAGAAAAAGTCCAGCTCACAAACTGTTTTTAAAGTCTAAAATTCTTGTTCTCACTTTCAATTTTAGCACGTTGAACACAAAACTTACTGTCTGATGTACTAGCTTGTGAGTTTTTCAGAGCATGCTTATCTAGTCAGTAATCCTTATAACACATTTAAATGATCAACAGAACTGTTATTTTTGCCCACGTTTAACATCTTTGATTTATTCAGGGAAAACAAATACCATATTTTTCGGGCTATGTCGCCCTGTAGTAGAAGTAGAAAAACAGCATTATAAAGAAGAAGGAAATCACTTATAAGTCTCACTTTTGGGAGATGTGTATTTAAAAAAAATATGTGTACAAGAATGGTCATTTCATTTTGAAAGGCAAATCATAATAATGGAATAGGATTGGTAACAGTAACAGACTGAATATATGCGCATGAAGCTTCACGAAACACAGGAGGCATCTAGTATATTAGCGCAACATATGAATAGTTAATCAGATAAACATGCCTACAAGTCAACAAAACTCTTTAAATTACATGTAAATCACTAAGTCCATTGAATTATTTGTCCTCTTGGTGTCCAAGCTTGGCGTAAGATTGAGATTGTGTCCAAATATCTTCACTACTCACAACATAGTGAACTATATAGCGCGTTTCACCATTTTGAAGTGCTGTCTGAATCTACAATTCCAAAATCAAGTGCCCTAGAAATTTCCCAGAAGTCTCTGCGAGAAACCAGTGTGAAGCAATGACCACTAGATTGGCAAATATGGACCGCAATGCATTTGAAGAATTTTTGTGAAAAAAAAAAAAAGTACTACAATCTTTATTTTAATAAACCATCCAAGTTTTCATCATCAGAACATAGATCATAAATCATCATAAATAGTTTTCATAAAATGCTCATATTTAGCATTTCAGTCTGTCGCGTTCTGCCCTGCGACAAAATGGGTGTGCCTTGTCTTCCCCCACAAGTAGCCAGGTTAGGCTCCAGCACCCTTGTGACCCCAAAACAGACAAAAGAGGTTTAGAAAATGGATGGATCATATTTAGTAGGTTTTTACTGCGCGAAACCATTGACATATTTGTCGTTGAAAGAAAAGAAAAAAAAGACAGTGAGCATGGTGTCTGGATTACTTAATTCCAGCAGGATATCGTTGTTCTGAAGTAGGGATGGAATTCTGACATATTCCTCCCTTCCTTTGTGTTTCTGTCAATAGAAAATAATGACACACAGCTACTGTTCCCCTCTCGCGATTGTTGGTATTTAAAAAAAAATAAAAATCACATACAAGACCCCACTGAGTATAAGTCGCACCCCCTGCTAAACTATGCAAAAAGGAAAAAAGACTTTTACTCCAAAAAGTACAGAAGGCGTAAATGTGCGTCTTTATCTTTGAAATTAATTCACAATGACATTCATTATGAAAACCATAACTACATCATGAATTTACGCAACAAAAAATCTTAATCTTAAGATGTTGGCTTAATTTCTATTCAATTTTAACTTAATTTTAACTTTTAACTTTAAGACACAATGAGCTGTTCACTGAGATTAATTACTTGTTGTAAAAGGAAAAAGCAATTTTGTCAAATTCACTTTTAACTAAAGTAAAAAATGTTAATAGAACAATACAGGAAACTACAACTGCTAAGCTAATACATTTGCTGATAGAAAAAGTCGATTAAAAAAACAACTTTTTGTGATGTAGTGATGTTCAAATGTTTATTTTTTATTATCATTACCTATGCAGCCAGTGTATCTATATTAAAGGAAAAAGTTAAAATGACTAATAGGTAGATAAATAAACTTAATTAATGTTCAGGTTCTTGCAGTGTAGAATGTGATTTTGCAGATATCATGTTTCCCAGCTGCTCCATCCTCCACACACATGTCCCTGCCATTGTTCACAGAGTCCAGAGAACCAGATCAGCCCTCGACTAACCTTAAGAAAGCGTCTGGTAAATCACATCCTGGGCCTCAGCCCCAGACCTCAGAGTGTTTCTGTCCCCCGGAATACTGTATCAGTGCAACGTCTAGTCTCCAAAAGATCACAACCAGGTCCCAAAGACCTCTCTCCTGGGCCTGTGTATGTAGACACCTACAGTGTTTCTCTCCTCTGAGCTGACAGATCATTTCTCTACCACTGAAGTCAATCAAGTTTTCCAGACCCCAGAATGATGAGCAATAGTGTTTTGGGTTGTGGTTAAATTGCATGGAAATGCTGATTTGTGATTCTTCGCTTCTGATTTCCTATCTTTATTAATTGTCACTGGTGAGTGAAGCAAAAAAAAGACTGGTATTCAATCCCTCATAGGTGGACAGCTCTTTTTCCTTTTTTTTTCAAAGTGAACTGGTGGTGGCGGTACTATTTCATGTTTCGTGGGAAGCTCCCTGGTGACTGGATCCATCATGAACTATGACCAGATTTAGAGAATGCACATTTTATTGATTTATTTTTGGAGCGGGGGAGAATGAATCCTTCACATGGAGATTTTCTTTGATTCCTTACAAAAACAGTTTTTCAGGAAGTAGTTTGTAATTTGCACCATTGCTATCACAGGAAACTGTTGACCTTCGTAGACCAGCTGTGATGGGGAACCAGATGATAGATCCTCGAGGGAGAAAGTTCACCAAGAGAGTGGTGGACATCCGCGAGCTGAACGAACAGGCCAAAGTTATTGATGACCTCAAGTAAGAATTCTTTTTAGCTGTGATTTGACATTGACAAGATTCTTAAAGGGCCAATATCATGCAAAATCAACTTTTTTGACCTTTTGAGTGTATTGCAATGTTAATTCCTCATGAAAAACAACCCCAAAGCAGTATTTTGCTCTATCCATGCACAGTGTTGGGTAAATTACTTCTAAAAAGTAATTCATTACTTGACTTTAGTTACTGTATAAAAACTGTAATTAAATTACTTTACTCCTTACCTACTTGAAAAGTAATTCACTACTTTGCTTTACTTACTTTACGCTTTACTTTCCTTTTTTCCACTCAGACAGATTCTCAGAGGAAAAACAGCTTTGCACAAACAAGATCCTCTTGTTTTTCATTTAACAGGACTTCTTTGAAAACAAGATTTTTAATATTAATAGGATTTCCCTGGTTAAATAAATGTAAATGAATCAAATGAACTATATTTTTAAAGCAATCACCTTGTGCAATGTATGAATATGGTTCAAGACACAACCTGGCTTCTTTTGAATTCAGACTATAGTGTGAAAAATGACAGAAATAAGTTACAACATATATGGTGTGTGCCACTGCTCAAAGTCAGATCACATCTATATTCATCTCTAGATTCATCTCTATCAAATCTAAAACTAAGTCAGACTCTTGAAAACACAAAGAACTCTGAAATGCCTCCATGTTCATTTTGGCTGACTTTATGTATGTTTTGTGTGTTTGCACCAGTCTTTCTCTACGTGTGTCTTTTGTGCACAGTCTGTGCTGCTGCAAGTCTACCAAACTATTCTGTAACACACATGCAGAGCGCATTGAGCAAAAATTCGTATTGACCACTAGTCACGTGTAGCTTAGAGAGAAAAAAAAAGTAAGACAGGGTGAAATAATTATTTTAAAAAGCGGCTCTCAGGTGGGAGCCGGCTCTTGTTTCTCACACCAAAGAGCGGCTTTAGAGCCGTTTCATTCGCAATCGACACATCAGTACACTGGGGCGAGTCTCCTGTAGTCAATGGCCACGGGTTTTGTACGTAGAGCCCCAAAACAGACATAAAAACTTGCATAGCGACACGTGATTTTTGATAGATTGAATGAAGATTTTTTGAATACTGATGTCAGAAACGTGTACATACGTGAAATTACATTGACTTTTCTTCGGAAGTGGTGGCTTGCTCTTGCGTTTCTGAGCCTGGTGTAAACGAAGCATCTGACTTCTGTAGTAAAAAATGCTGAAAAAAATCTCCCATATTTCTAGGAAACTGGGAGCCAGTGAAGGCACCATCAACCAAGAGATCCAGCGCTACCAACAGCTGGAATCTGTGGCTGTCAATGACATCAGAAGAGATGTGCGAAAGAAACTGCGGCGGTCCAGCATGAGGGTGAACCATCTAATTCCTCAGCATCTATTTCCTTCAGCAGTTTTCTTAACATAATGTGGATCTAAGCCAAATAGTTCATTTTCTTTTTACTATTATTGATCTGTTTCTGACTTCCCATTTTACCCAGGCCGCCTCTCTAAAGGATAAGTGGAGTCTTGGCTACAAGCCAAGCTACAACCGCTCCAAAAGCATCTCTGCAGCTGCCGGCCGGCCTCCTTTGAAAAGGATGGACAGACAAAGGTACCCAGTGGGAGCCATCTGAAACCAGTCTGACACAAATCATTATCATTTAGAAGCTGTATTAGCTGCTCATGAAACATTTTTTAAAAGACTCACTCCAATGAGAATGGCGTTTTTAAACATGCTTTTGTGGCTCGTTTCTGATGATGGAGGGCATGTATCAAGAAAAAAAGCTCAAAATTTCCTTTCAAAGCATTTTTTATGCTTTTTGAATTTTTGAATCAGGAGTTGATTAAAAAAACAAAAAAAACAATGTCGTTTGAAAAAGAGCTTATTTGTGTCGTAGAAAATATGCTGGGTGAGCCACAAGCTGTGGGCTATCAACAATGGCGAGGAGAAGAGGGGTAGGGTTTTTCTGCGCCAACGGTCCCACCCACAACTCAAAAGCAAATTTGTAATGAACTACTGCCACTCTGCAAAAACTAAGTCCTTGAAAACGATACAGATTTTTGAAAACTTTCACAAAATAATCTTAAAAAAAGACCACTGCAAACGCTTTAAAAATAGATCAATAGATGATTGAAGTGGGACTTGAAACTGTTTCCACCGACCCTCTTTTTAAACTGATATTTGTGTAACCTTACCATCTTTAGTTCCAGAATCGGAGACGTGGAAGATTTACCAGACATCCGTGTTGAAGCTTCCTCCCCTGCTCCACGGGTCACCTTCAATATCCAGGACTCGGTATGTTTTAAAACCTCAGTATGTTCAAAACCTCAGAAACTGTTTTAACCATTAACAACTACCAACAATAATCTAAAAACCTATGTTGATAAGTTAATTGTTCAGGAGGTCAGAGTATTTTGTTCTACTGTGTCATTAAATGTGGATCATCACCATCTCATCCTCCATTTTTGTGTTTGTTGTGGTGATATTTAAAACAGTCACTTCATGTGGAGTATAAGTTTAAATGAGCTTTGTTGATAACTGTTCTGTTTAATTGACAATCAAAAATCAGGCTTTGGACCCTGCACTGTCCCCTGCCAGTCAAGCAAAGGTTTTCAAGGTATTCGGTTCAAAAAGTTCCAATAAAATCATAAATCATTCCCAATAAAATCTCTTCTTGTCTGATTACCTGCTGGATACTGATTTGGTTTTGTTTATGCTTTTCAAAACAGGATGTAGCATTTTTTAAAACTCTTTTTGATATTCTTTTTTCTCTCCCTCTTTCTAATAGGTTTCTTTTATGTGTAATTTCAAAATAAAGCTTACTCTAGCATGTTTGAAATTAGTAAAATAGCTGCTTGAAAAACCAAAAATCAGGATGGAATGTTGTGTAGTAAATCATTTAATGCCTGCTCTCATCCTGTGATGAATGTGCATAATGAATCCATCAGGCCCTCTAACCTTAACATGTGCAGTGGTTTCTAACATGCATGTGTAACCTCACAATCATAACCTGTCTCCTATTGTTTCTCACTAAACTAGGTCTGGATGCATGCTTAACTGTGTGACTTTAAAACTCTGGATATTTCACCTAGAAACTTATAAATTCACTTATGAAGCAAGCGTGTGGTTAATACAAATCATCTCACCTGTAGTTTTTAGCTGTCAAAATGTAATTCAGTTTTTTTATCAATTAAGTACTAATTGTTTGAAAAGATTAGTTAATATGTATTAAATTTACAAGGTTAAGAAATAACAGAACTTCAGTCCAAAAAAGGTCCAACTTCTTCCCAAACACCTTCAGATCCAAAGTGTCCCAGAAAGACCCTGACTGCCTCTCTTCTGATCTTCCTTCATGGTCTTTTTTACTTGAAAACTAGCTGTACATCATTTTCTGTCTCTAAATACAATTTTTTTTACAATTCACCTTTTGCAAAAGCTGAATTATTTTAAGCAACCCATTTATTATAAAATGTTTTTTTTTTTAAAGAAAAAAGGTCTTAAGTTTTCTTGCTTTTTCTCTTTTGGGGCTTTTAACTGCTGACAAATTAACTTTTTTTCCAGCTCTGCATAAGGATGGATGCTTTTATTTTTGTAAACTTCCTGGTGGTCATTTTTCTGAGGGTTTTCTTCACCTCCAACAAAAGTGTCCTTTGCCTTTCCTAATGTTGCCAATCTTCAAAACAGACGCCCTGTTTCTCAGCTTTTGGCAAAGGGGTTTACTGTTTGTAGAATTGTAGAAGCAATATTTACATCCTAAAGAGACATAAATGATCCAGTGCAGAGAACACCACACCTTCAGGCCACACCTTCAGGGGTTTTAGGTTTCCTGGTTACATTTCCTACTTCCCCTTTAAAATGCAGGCTTCTTTATGCTGGATTAACCTTAGGTTATCCCACAAACTGACTTTGTATTCTTCTCTCAAGTTTCCCGAGGAGACAGAGGGCGACCTGTTCTCAGTCACCATTGACGACCCATCCCATCATCATCTTCACCTTAATTTTTCATCCGATGTTGAGGGCCAGCAGTCAGTTTTCAGTGCTCCTGCCACGCCTTCTGTCTTCTCACCCACACTTCCCTTCCAGCACGATGACATAAGGCGCGATGAAGCATCGTCTTCATCCTCAGAAGACTCGGAGAAAGAGGACGAGTTTGAACGCGGGAGACTGCCAGATTATCACAGAACTTTGTATGTCCTCTTCTCACGTCTACTTTACATTTTTGTAGATTAAGTCAATAAATGCACGAATAAAACCGAAAAAGCACTTTTTTTTTTGTTCACCGCAGCCCGACGCCTCACAGGAAGCCTTCAGGTTTTTCTGCTGTGAGTCAGCTGTTCAGCGAGCGCTGGCCCAGCACACCAGCAAACCGCAGCTTCAGTGGTACGGCTACTGAGAGGAACATCGACTTTGAGCTTGATGTCCGCGTGGAGATTGATAGTGGGAAGTGCGTCCTTCACCCCACTACTCAGCAGATGGAGCATGAAGACGTTTCTTTGAGGAGGTGAATAAAAGCCCTGAAGGCTTTTGTTTCCTGGTTTGACCTTTCTTTTAGGCCATTTCTAGCAGCACGTAAACGGTTATAGCTTAATAAATATGCAGATCATTTTTCATTTTTTGAGAGCTTAAAGTCCCACTCTGGGGATTAAAAAAAAAAAAGTTCTTTCGTAGTATTGCATTAATAATTTTGACTTTTTTAGCCAAGTTGAAAAAAGACTGTATTGTTTTCTAGGAAAGAGATGCAGGATTTTATTTTTAGAAATTAATCTCTTACTTCTGGGTGTGACCTCGGGCACCACAGAGCAACCAAGCCCTTCTTTCGCATCACCCAAAGCTGAGAGCTCTCTGTTTACACACTCTCCCACTAGCTTACAGCACCTCACACCCCAACCTAACGTTACTGGTGCAACAAGAATGGCAAGAAATATACGAGCTATCCAGCTGCACAGTTATGGGCTGGATGCCAGCTTAGATGTGGAAAATTAAGACGGACATGGATTTAGTTTGTAGCCAGGAACTAGCTACAAGTGGACGCATCAGAATGGACCAGAGCAGGGAGATTGTACCCTACCTACATTGTACCTTCCACGTCACAGATGAGTTTTCTTTAATATGGCAGTTTTTGTCTGCTCCTGTTTTTCAATGATTTGAATGAAGAAATACATAGAATTGTAACTTTAAGCTAAATGTTCTTAATAGCATCATGAGAAAAATGCCACAAGAGCATGTTAAAAGGAGAGTTTTCATCTTAGTGGGTTTTATAATTATTCTTCTGAAAGTCTAGTTTGCTAAATGTATTATTTGGCCTTTATAGAAGCTGTGACCGTAGCCTCCGGAGTCTGGATCAAGATTCTCCTCCAAAAAAGAAGAAGCTCCAGCCCGCCTTCACCTCCACCACCCATCTCCTAGCTGGAAAGAAATGTCCATCCACTCTGCAGACCAAATCCAACGACTTGGAGACGACGGTCTTTTACATTCCAGGAGTGGACGTTAAGGTTCGGTTTTCTGTCTAAATCTTAAACGTTCTTTTCTTTTTTTTTTCTGGGCTCTGCCTAAAATAACTTCTTATTTTGTCTTGCAGTTGCACTACAACTCCAAGACTCTAAAGACGGAGTCGCCCAATGCCTCACGGGGATCTTCTCTTCCCCGCACTCTCTCCAAAGAGTCAAAGCTGTATGGTATGAAAGATAGCAGTCCTACAAACCCTCCCAATGCAGTCCAAAGCAAGACTAACTCGCTCCTACCTCCCCTGCCCCCACCTATACCTTCAGGTACAGAGCAATCGCTTATATTCATCTGCATGCTCTAGCCCCTCTCAAAATCACCAATGTTAGATCAGCAGGCCTCTTCAGAGTGAGGAACCACACCAGAGTGTATCCCTTATGTAGAGGTTTGAACAGAGACTCAGATGTGATCAAACCTTCATGCACTTTGATGAATTTTACAAAGGAAACAGCAAAATGAAATTCAAGAGGGAAGTTTGGTCAACATAGAGTTCAGGTTTCATCTGACTGTTATGTGTCTCTGCAGCCAAAGGTAAGAGCAGCGGCGGGGTGAAGACGGCCAAACTGTACGCCTGGGTGGCTCTTCAGACTCTTCCAGAAGAAATGGTGATCAGCCCCTGTCTGCTGGATTTCCTGGAAAAAGCCCTGGAGACCATCCCCATTACTCCTGTGGAGCGAAGCTACGCAGGTCTTTCATTACGAGCATTTTCAAATGAACTATGCTGTATTTGTTCAAGAAACATGAGCATTTTCCTGCTACTAACTGGTGTGTTTCCATGTTTTTGTGTTTTTGTTTTGCAGTGTCGACCCAGGAGGAGGACTTGGGTCCGTTTGATGCAGTGGAGCCGCTGGAGGAGTCCACCACCTCTCTGGTGTCTTCCTCCACATCAGCCTACTCCTCCTTCCCAGTGGACGTGGTTGTCTACGTCAGAGTCCAGGTGCACACAACAGTACATTTAAGTCTTTGTGACATTTGGATAAAGCTAGTTTTAAATTTTGCTTTTTTACCAGTCTATTTTGTATTTATTTATTTATTTTTACTATGTTTCTGAAGATTTCTCTGTGATATTTTAACAGATTCACTATATGCAATGGTCCTTTATGTAGATACACTGCTAAAAGTGGTAGCCTAAATATAGAAAAGAAAAACTCAATTTTTAAGAAGAAAATCCCTAGAAAGCAGTCAAGTTATCTATGCATACAGCAAGAAATCTTATAAGTAAATAAAATAAATAAGATAAATAAATCTAGAAACAAGGAGTTCCACACAAGCATTTAAAAACAAAAAAAGGAGAAAGGTAACTGTTAGATAAAGTTACTTCAAATTGTTTTATGTTTTTGTTGCTAGTTCAAAGCAAATGGTTTTTATTTTTTGAGTTTTTAATTTACCTAATTGTAGTTTTGTTTTTTATTTCATTGACAAAATGAAAATACTGGCTCATCTAAATGATTCCTCAATCTAAAACTAGCTCTTATTCTTAGAACATCTATTTTTTTTTAATTATGACTATGAATTCCAGTTTAATTTGTCAACATTTACTGAACTGTAAAATAACATTCTTAAAATTGAATCTAAAATGACACTGCAATTTTGTTTTGCTTAGTGTCAAATAAAATTTTCCTATTGTCAAGAGTATGGAACAAAATTATTTTATTAATAATTTTCTTATTTTTGGATCCCAGCTCTTAACGAAACAAAAAAATCTCCGCTGGGTTGATTTGTAGAAAAGCTTGGAAAGATGTAGAGCAAACATAAGTTAAAACAAGTTTAATTCTGGAAAAATATAATATAAAATGTTTAAAGACAAAGTTTTAATTCTTTGCAAGTAGTTTGCACTGTAAAGATATATATTGTGTTACAAATCTTTGGACATTTATGGATATGCTCTACGCAGTTTTCTTACTTTTTTAAGAATCTTGTTGGCCTGTTGCTAAAAATTGTTTGGAAACATTTGTGTTTTCTGCTCTGCTTGCCTGCAGCCTTCTCAGATCCGCTTCAGCTGCCTGCCCATGTCCAGGGTAGAGTGTATGCTCAAGCTGCCTTCTTTAGACCTGGTCTTCTCCTCCAACCGTGGCGAGTTGGAAACCCCGACTGGAGCCCACCCCACTGATGGATCACACCAGCCTTCCTCCACTCCCCCCGGACAGCATATTCCCAAACTGCCCCCCAGCAAAGGTCTGTAGGGAGTCCAACACCTTTCTTTTGAGTGAACCGTTGCGCTTTATTGCTTGCAGGGAAACAACAAGCTTTCTGTCATTCCTGAATGGTAGGATGTTTGCTCGCTGTTTGTGTCTGTGTAATCTGGAGTTCTTCCGTCTTCTTTTTTTTTTTTTTTTTTTTGCATCAGGTTGTCAGTCTGTAGCATTTATATACAGTGGGGATCAAGTGTTTGGGCACCCCAAGTAAAATGTTCTACTATTGTGAATAAAGTAACCAAAGAAAGCTGAGATGTATGCAGAATATGTATGCAGAATTGTATGCACCGCCCCCTTTGGAAAAGATGAAACCTGACAATGTCATGGATTGTTCACAATCATCGTTTGCAAAAACCAGGTGAAGTTGAAGTTGAAGAGACAATGGCTTCTACAAATGGATGATGATCCTAAACACACCTCAAAATCCACAGTGTCTTCCATTAAGAGGCATAAACTGAAGGTTTTGCAGTGACCTCCCAATCACCTGCCCTCAACATCATTGAAAATCTATGGATAGACATGAAAAGAGCAGTGAGTAACAGACATCCCAGAAATCTCAAAGAACTGGAAGACTTTTGTATAAAGGAATTTATGAAGAGACCTCAAGTAAGAATAGAGACTCTTGGCTGGCTTCAATAAGCGTTTATAAGCTGTGAAACTTGCCAAGGGGGGCAGTGCAAGCTACAAACTCTGCAGGGCACCCAAACTTTTGCACATGCCAATATTTTGTTTTTTTGTTATTTTGATAGGGTCAGTGATAGAAATAAAGCCTTAATTCTTTTGACATATTAAAAGAATGTCTCATCTGTAAACGGATGCCTGTAGGAGATTTTTCAATCTTTCCTTTGGTTCTTTCTGTGCAATAATATAACATTTGACCTGAATTGCAAACTGAAATATGTTCTCAGATGTTACATAAAACATAAGACAAAAGTAAATAAATGAGATTGAGAATTGTCACAAAACAGGTGCTTGTGCCTCTGCTGGCCTTGTAACCTCAGCTGTCTCTGCCTTCAGCATCTCCATTGCTGGGAAGTCCTTTGGGGAGAAGTCGCCACAGCAGCAGCCAGTCCGACCTAACGGCGCCCCCCACTAACTCCTCAGGCCTCAGCTTCACCGCTTGCATGTCTGATTTCTCGCTCTACGTCTTCCATCCCTACGGTGCTGGAAAGCAGAAATCTGCCGTTACAGGTCTGCCTCCTGGCCCAGGCCCTCTGGGTAAGAGAGTTCTGTTGTCACAGTGACTTCCAGAAAGATTCTATTGCTTATGTGGAGTTATGTCCACTTAGATTGTAGTAGACGCTGTTTCTATCCAACAGTTTGCAGTTGTTCTGATTGCTGCCTGGTTTTTGCCCAGGAACAGTAGACGAGGAGCCGTCCTCTGTGACAGGAAGGAAAGACTCTCTGAGTATCAACCTGGAATTTGTTAAAGTCAGTTTATCCAGGATGAGGCGCACCGGAGGGCCCACCTTCATCGAAAGCTTCATTCCTCCAAAAGGTGGAAAAATGGACACCACCCTCATCAACATCTCAGGTAAATCATAAAAGAGAAGTTGGGAAGTTGGAGGTGAGATGTTCATATTTAGTCAGAAAGGAAAACAGGATCATTCATCATTTTCCTTTCTTTTAACTTAAAAAAATACCAAAATATAATAAAGATTAGCTTAAAATATATGACTTGCACCTTCACCTTTAAATAAACATTTTTCTGAGAGAGGCGTGAACTTTAGCAAATTGGATCCCATCTGCTCTGTAGCTGCAAACACGTTCTGCTCAAATCTAGTCTGGGTTGGTCACGACGAATCTGCTTTATGTTGTTAAACAGAATTCAAGTTACCAGAAAAAATCTGGTGTTTTTAAAATTTCAAAGCTTAACTAGTATTTAATGACTGACAGCTGATCTCAAGCCGACAACGCAGAAAAAACTACAAACAATAGTTCCAGGCAGCCTGAACTATTGTTTGTAGTTTTGACAGAACTCCTTACAGATGATGTCTATAAACTCAGAACCTCGGGAGGAATTTTCCAGTTATCAATAAATTAATACATCATTAATAATATTTGGGCTAAAAGTCGTGAAAATGTTAAAACCAAGTGTCTCTGTTGTAAACAAGTGTCTGTTTTTAGATATTTCATTATCAGATATGCTTATCAGACCTTATTTTCATCTTTAATTGAAAATAAAAAATTGTGGTTATGAATCCTTAATTACTTCAGTTTAGTTTTTTTTTTTTTTTTAGATTTCGGATAATGCCGACTTGTCGGGCACGCTCTTATAAAATTCATTTAGGCTAAAACCTCCATAACTAAAGTGACCTTTAGCATAACAGTCCATCATAAAACTCAACAGCAAAGTCTATTTTCCACCACACAGATTCTGAAAAATCTATGTTATTGGAGTAATTTGAGAGCTAATGTGATTTTGAAAGCACCTCCATCACCTGCCAGGTTTTCCTGAAGGTGCACATGTGCTGTAGAGCCATTTTGAACTGAGGGTTTCACATCTAAACTTGTGATCTTGTCCTCAGCTGTGTGCGACATCGGCTCGGCTTCCTTCAAATACGACATGAGGCGACTGAGTGAGATCCTGGCTTTCCCAAGAGCCTGGTACCGCCGCAGTATCGCCAGGCGCCTCTTCTTGGGGGATCAGACAATCAACCTTCCAGGTTAGTATTTGAAATCACAGACTTGTGTGTTGTTTACTTGATCTTGCTTTCAAAGATGACTTTATGACACAACTGAGACCAAAAATAACAAATGTTAACAAGGAAACCGGCTACATTTTTCAGAATATCAGTATCCTCTCTTAACTTGTATCTCTAAACTTTTACACCTCTGTAGCTTCTGGCCCTGCCACCCCTGACTCATCTGAAAATATCGCCCAGCATCTGTCCCCCGAGTCCTGCCGGAAAGCTTACTTCAGAACCTGGGATGGGACGCAGCATGTCCCGCAATCCCCCAGTGTCTTCTCTGAGCACACCACTGGGAGCAATATGTCTCCAAGCAACCTGGGCCACCTCAAGTCACCGGCACCAGGTCGCACTCGAAGTGTGTCAGACTCCTCCGCCCCCAGGAGAGGTAAAAACAAAGAAAGAAAAACGTTTTTTTTTTCCTTTCATATATAAGTAAAAGTCAAACAGCAAACCTTCCCATCATAATCTTTTTATTTATTCCAGATTCAGTGACGAAAACATCAACTCCTTCCTTTGGCAAAAATGGGAAGGCGGCAGGTCAGCAAGGGTCGCCCTGGGAGACCCTGGTGGTGTTTGCCATCAACTTGAAGCAGCTCACTGTTCAGATGAACATGAGCAATGTCATGGGAAACAACACGTAAGTAGTTGTGCTTTGTTTTTTTGTTTTTTTTAAACTAAGGAATCATTCACCAGAGGTCACCATAACACAGATCTTAATGTTTTACCTGCGGTTTCTGAATTGAAGGAAATTCTCAAAATTTATTTTTTTTGAAATTTCTATTTTTTAATTTTCAATAATTTTTCACACACACAAGAATTAAACTTAATGATTTAACTTGGTTTCATATAAACGTTTTTTTTATCCCTTGTTTCTGATAGACTTTAGATTTTAGACTAAAGTTTTTTAGATTTTAAACTAAAGTCTAATGAATTATGTATTTTTAAAACATGTAAAAAATGTTTTTTCTAGTTTTCATTCATTCTGATGTAAACAAACCAAATTGGGGATCATAAACTTTCCCTATAAATTGCTTAAGTAGAAATCAATTTTTAGTTTAATGGAAAACTTGAGTAGCAGAAGGCAAATATGCTACAAGACTTGCTTGAAAACAACATTGGCATCCAGAACAGCCAAAAAGGAACAAATCATGAAAGTTTCAAAGATCCTCTATTAAGAAAGAATTCAACTGTCCTTACACTCAGGTAACCATACTATGTTTATTTTCTAGTGGGCCTTACAACAGGGATCAGATTTTATGAGCTTTTCATAAAAAAATAAAGCAAATGTACATTCTCTGTCCCGAGACACAAACATCCTCAAGAAGTCAGAGTGCCGCTTGAGCTGAGACTAAATCATTTATGTCTTCAGACTGCTTTTCTGAGATGAAAACAATTAAGTATTGGTCAACATGAGTTCATTGCAAGAACCAAAACAACAGCTCCTCTTAAAAAAGAAGACTGAAAGCATTTAAAAGACATGATATTAAACTGGTTGAAGTGAAGAATACCTGAGTTTGAATTAGTCTGAGTGCTGGAGGTGGAGTTGTGTTTAACCTGTGTTTACACCCGGGGCTGTTCTGGTCGTGACTGAGTCCTCCTGCATTATTCAGCTGCACTTCTGCAATCTTTACAGTTGTTTTCATGCCTGCAGATGGACAACCAGCGGGCTGAAGAGTCAGGGCCGCCTGTCTGTCGGCAGCAACCGCGACCGAGAGATCAGCATGTCCGTCGGCCTTGGCCGCTCCAAGCTGGACTCCAAGGGGGGAGTGGTGGGCGGCAACATAGACGTCAACACCCTGGAGATGGTCTGTAAGTAAACCAACAATTAGGACGGCTAGCAAACGTAACTCTCTCTTTTAAAATCTAGATTGTGGTGCACATTTACCTCCTGACTGTTCTAAAGTAGTTTTGTGAGATCATGGAACATAGAAAAATTATAAAAAAAATGTTTTCCATTTCTTTTAAAGCACACATCTCTGAGCACCCAAACCAGCAGCCCAGCCACAAGATCCAGATCACCATGGGTTCCACAGAGGCCCGGGTGGATTACATGGGCTCCAGCATCCTGATGGGAGTGTTCAGTAACGCTGACCTGAACCTGCAGGATGAATGGAAAGTCAACCTGTGTACAGTGGATAGCAGCATCTCAGAAAAAAGGTACATTAGATCCACTCATGTCATGTCTTGTAAGCTTGATATTTTAATTACAACTATGCAATTTTTAGGCAAAACAAAAAAAAAGGAATTTTTTAAAGTTGTAGATTCTGCAGAGCAGCAGTAGTTCACTAGAAATGTACTTCTGAGTTGTGTGCAAGACCGTTGGTGAAGAGTAACCCCGCCCTCCTTCCTGTCACCCATACCAGAGCTCCCGGTTTACACTATTTGTCTCTAGATTACAGCCCCTCACACCCCCACCCTTTATTACTGGTGCGACAAATATGGCGAGCAATATTGGAGCTGTGGAGCTGAGGAGCCCTGTGTGTTTACTACATTATAAATATGCTCTTTTTCAAACTCCATTGTCTTCTCCTGATTCACAACGATTTGAATAAAGGAATACTCAATTTTAAGCAGAATTTTCTTAATATATGTCCTCCATCATCAAAAGAAAATCTACAAGAACATGTTAAAAACACCAAAAACACTATTTTTATCTAAGTGGGTCTTTTTTCACTACTAATAACTAATTTACTCCAAAAGAATGACTTTTTATTTGATTTTACAGCAGCTATGTGTTTGCTTTGTCATAATTCAGCTTCAGCTCACATTTTAGAAGTGTACAGTTTTCTGTGAGGTCTGGTCAAAAATCAATGCATGACTACAAATATAAAGGACTAGTTTTAAAAAGGAAACCTTGTCTTTTCTGCCACCTTTTAATCCCAAATGATGTGTCTGCCAGTACAACCGTAAGGTTCATTGTCTTTTTTTGTGTGCAAGCTTCTTTGATGTCTATCTGTCCAGTTTCCTGCAAATTTTGATCTTGTCTTCCTTGATTTTTTTTTCTATTCACCTTTGCCTTTTTTCAGTGAGATCTTTGTCCACGGAGACCTGCACTGGGACATCTTCCAGGTGATCATCTCACGCTCCACCACCCCGGACCTCATCAAGATCGGCATGAAGCTGCAGGAGTTCTTCACGCAGCAGTTCGACACCAGCAAGCGGGCCCTCTCCACGTGGGGTCCCGGCCCCTACCTGCCCCCGAAAACCCCTGTTATCAACGCAGATAAAGGAGCTGCAGAGCTTTGTACGCATTTTCTCCTTCAGGGTTACATGTTTGTTGTGGAGCGTTGCATAAAGGGAACACTCAGCAGGAAGCCCTGCTTGTTGTCCTAGTTACAGGAACTGAATTGATTTTTAATTCTAATTAGCTTCATTTGTATTCCATTTTTTAAACAGGATTTGGGTGTTGGAGCAGCTGAATGTAATCAGTTGTTCTTCTTAGGCAATCAGATATAAAAGCAGCAGAATAAACATGGAAAAAAATGACTGGCCTTTGAGGAACAAATCTTTTCTGTTGCTACGTCTACCATGACTGAAGCACCACATCAAACGAGTCTCTGTGTTTGTCAGACATGGATGCAGCCCATCACCGCCACTGGCCCGGGGTGCTGAAGGTTATTGCCGGATGCCACATCTCCCTCTTCCAGGTTCCTCTGCCCGAGGACACTGTGCAGCTGGGCGGCTCCATGAGCCTCCATGGCAACCACATGACACTAGCCTGCTTTCATGGGCCAAACTTCCGATCCAAGTCGTGGGCTTTGTTCCACCTGGAAGAGCCCAACATCGCCTTCTGGACCGAGGCACAAAAGATCTTGGAGGACGGTGAGACAAATGAGAATTCTGGGACTTGAAAGCAGCTGGAGGGGAAAAAAAGAAGCAGTGATTACATTTATGCTTCACCCCCCAAAAAACTAGCATTTTTGTTGCTGTTCCTTTTGAAAAACTTCTGTTTCCATTGCTCACAGGCTCCAACGATGACTCCACCTACATAGTCCAGACTTTGGACTTCCATCTTGGTCATAACACAATGGTGACAAAACCCTGTGGTGCTCTTGAAAGTCCAATGGCCACTATAACCAAAATCACCCGCCGACGACACGAAAACCCTCCGCATGGAGTAGCTACAGTCAAAGAGTGGTTCAACTATGTCACTGCCATGAGGAACGAAGGTAAATGTACAGTTTACTCATCTGAAAAAAATGTCATCTTTTTAGGATTTTAGGTTTGTGACATTATTATTGTTTTTTATTTTTTAACTTTTGTGTTATTAGTGTTGGTTTAGCCATTGGAAGAACCGCTCACACTCCTTACTCAAGTTTGTTAAAGATGAAAAAAACTGATGGGAAAACTGAGCTTAATCTCAAAAGTGGACTTTAAATCTGATTATGCCCAACAGAGGGCACTCTGTGGTCTAAAAATTTACTTCAACTTTAACTTGATCAAACTTTTGTAGAATGTGCCTAAAAAAAGCTGTGAGAGCGAGCAATCCAGCTGGATATCTAAATATAGTTAATTATTAATGAAAAATGTTAAAATGTTTAAGACAAAAACTTTGTTTAAAATTATTTTTATTTTACAAATTTTGTTAGCTTTATACATTAAGGTTCTCTTGTCACTTTATTTCAAATAAAAATAATTCAACCTTACAGCTTTTTTACCTGCTACTTCATGCAAATGTGTTTGATTTCTAACTTAAATGTAAACTTTTTAAAAATAATTTGCTAAAACGAGATCAAAGTTTTCATAGGAAACACCATTTAGGTTGCCAACCGAACATTGTTTATAAAAATGTTTTTCTACTTGAAAGTCTAAGAAGGCTTTAAGACAAAATGTTGACCTAAACGCTTAGCAATAAAAAGTCTTAATATTTGGATAATAATGCAAATTTTAAACATTTTTTGGGGGAAAATTCTTAGAGATTTGCATCTATGGCTCAGGTTTTTTTTTTGCTTTACAAATTTAAAGTCACTTCAGCATAGTTTTAGGCTCTGTAAGGTGGAATAACAGAGAAATGCTTTTCTTTTGTTTGTAATCTTCAAACATTCAAATGAGGAACTTCCTGCTGCTTTATCCACCTATTAATATAGAACCTAATATCAATCTTACACACCGAAAATTTGACTTTGATTTTTTAAATTAACATATTTTATTGATCATATATTTCGATTGATGAAACTTCACTTTTGAACATGGTGATTTAGAAAGGTCTAAGTGAACGTGGTCTGAAAGTTCAAGAGTTTTGTTTTATCTGCCGCTTCAGAGCTCAACCTGCTCAGAAACGTGGAAGCCAACAACCAAGAGAGCGGAGCGGCCAACAAGAGCTCCAGCCTGCTGAGCAGCTTCCGTGGCTCCTCCAGTTACAACCATGAAACAGAGACCATCTTTGCACTTCCCAGGATGCAGCTGGACTTTAAATCCATCCACGTTCAGGATCCAGATGAGCCCTCCCTAACAGGTAGGATGGGCTTCTACAGCACATGGAAGAAAATACAAAAAATCTATTTGGTATGAAGTAATCTGATGTGGATCTTTTATTGCATCCAATTATTTCCAATTCTTTGTTAATATGGTTAAAAAAAACGTGAAGTTGATATTTTTCAGTCAATACTGATAGAATAAAGCCAGAGATGAGTTTCCTCCTGAAGTAATGCAAAACGGCATAAATGATCATCATTTTCTTGATTAAAAAAATAAGAGAAGATAAATATTTTACCAACATCTTTGAGGTTGGAGTTTATTGTTAATGCACCTTGATTTACTATGAGTAGAATTCCTACAATAAAGCTGAAGCTCAAATTGTTTATATCAAAGATTTAAAAATGCACAGGGGTTTCCTGCTACACACATAATGAATGCTGCTGTCATTAAGAGTTTAATAAGTCTCATTTTTAAAAAGCGCAGATTTTTTTTGTGTCGCTTTATGTTTGCTTTATGTGCACTAAAGGTAATTTGGTAAACAAAAACAATGTTAAAACATATTTGATTCATCTGTAGGAACTGATATTTGTTACAAAAGTTTTCTTTTTTTTTCTTGTACAAATAAATTCTGGTTAGAACCGATAAATCAAGTGTTTCTTGAAAATATTTAAAATTGTTTTCCTTGAAATTTAAATGTAACCCCTAGTTACTATTCATTTTTCTAATTGTCATTTACTATTATAATATTCTTTTTTTAAGGAATTCTTTAGAAATTTGAAATAGAAAGTAAAAATGTTCAACCTTTTTCAGAGAATACACTTCTGACAATAAAAACAAATTGGTTTCTGCCTCTGGATTAATTTTAGTCAAAGACCCACACTAATGAGAAATGTGTTTTGTGTGTTTTTAACGTTCTGGCATTTCTCTCATGATGGAGGACATGGAGAATTAAGTTTAAAATGTAATTTCTGAGTATGCAAAATATTTTGAACCAGGAGTAGATGAAAACATGTTGTGGTTGTAAGGGCCTGTAAGCTAGTGGGAAATAGCGTAAACAAAGGGATGATGGGAAGTGAGGGTTGGCTTACTCGCACCTACCACACCTCAGAGGTGAATTTCTAATGAACTCTTGTCTCTCTGCAAATCTGTCTTAGAAAATGACACAGATTTTTTGATTTTGTGCTAAAAATGGCATCATCATAATCAAAGGACCACTGGATGCGCCTTTACAATAGATCTAAAGATGATGGGACTAAATTTTAACCTCATCTCCATGAAGCTGTTTCTTTGGTGCAAAAGAACTAATCAGTCAAATTAGTGTCACTGTTGTGCTCAGTTTAGTTTCTGTGTCTTTCAGAGTCCAGCAGCAAACCCAAAGTGGAGTGCAGCGTAGTGACAGAGTTCACCGACCACATCTGCGTCACCATGGACGCCGAGCTCATCATGTTCCTCCACGACTTGGTGTCGGCCTACCTGAAAGAGAAGGAGAAAGGTGCTTGCTCTAGCTTTGTCATTTATCTGTCAGACAAGGAAACTAATCATCTTTGTCACACTTTTCCTCACATCTGCCTCTATTCTGGAGGTGAGAAAAAACTATCACAGGCTCCATCGGGGAATTATCCAGCATGTCATTATTTTGTCTCTTCTTCCAATCCAACATGAGGCACCAGATGAGCACATCTGTCTGTGCACCTGTGGAGCTCTTGGAATGCTGTGGGCTTTATTTTAGAGAGGGGAGGTGTTGACTGCGTGATATTTCCTCCCGCAGCAGGGAGGTCACGCAGCCTTCACTGGCAGCATTTGAATAGGCTTCCCTTTGTCACAAAGGAACCAGTAAGACTCTATTCTCTCAGAACAATTAAAAGTGTGGCTGCTCTTTAAATGTATGTATGTAAAGAAAAAAGAGCTGAGGCTTTTCACTCGTCTCTGATTAATCCATATTACCAAGGCGGGGCAGATCCATACGGCTAATGCGCCGACTGCTCTTTTTGTGAGAATAATGAAACGGGCTCCATGTTGCCTTTTTGTAAAGTGTTTAGAAGAAAACAGGAAGGCAGAGAAGTGTTCAAAGACACTTTTTTTTTCTCCAATTCAGCTCTTTTTGCACCGAGAATGTTTTCAGCTCGGCCTGGTCAGAAGAGCCCGACAGCCACCAACGACGACAGCTCCAGCGACAAGGACAAGGAGGAGGGCATCAACTACACCACCGTGGACTGGAGGGAGTTCGTGTGCAACACCTGGCACCTGGAGCCCACCTTGAGGTCTGCATCTCCACGTTTTATGTGTCTGTTGCACACAAGACAGAACATCAGCAGTTTAGTTTTTGTCATCAATTATTAGTCACAGACTCTGCAAGAACAAAACTGTGATCTTCATCCTTTGAGAGTTATGAACTCTTCCTTAAAATATCTTTTAGTCATTCCTTATGTCTTTGATCCAAACCGAGGAGGAACACTGAGGAAAAAAAATTCTAGCTTGGAATCAACGCTGTAGGAGCTTAAGTTAGGCTTCAGTAAATTTTGAATTTTCAACAAAAACACTGATGGCAACAGGAGGAAAACCCAGCTATGTTAGATTTACTGCCTTAACTTTTATGAGAAGAACATGTTTCCAGTAGGACAACAAAAAATACAGCTACCCCGTCCCCCCATCCCTATTTTCAAAGGCTTTCAAAATCTTTTATCGAAACATTTTTCAGTGATCAACAAAAATAAATGATCGCATGATAAGAAAGTTCAACAAAATGACTAAGGGTATATTCAGACTGGACACGTTTGAGTTTGTTTCCCCCAATAATCTGTAACAAATTTTCAGTCTGAATTCACCCAAGCCTCTCGGACTCATTTTTCGAGGTGGTCTCGAGTTGTTTACAATCAGACTGAGCTCCAGTTTGCTTTGAGTTTCCTCAGTTTGAATTGGACGTGTATTATTCTCTCTCCCATTGCTTTGCCCCGCTCCCTTATAATTCTTGGCCAATGACTGAAGAAATCTTTAGCCACGTGGTTTTGTTACAACCTTCAACAAAGGTCAGAGGGGCAATATCTGCAAAAATATGTACAGTTTTTCATTTGACTAACTCTTCTCTGTTGGTTCTCTGGTTTTAATTATTGTCTGGAAAGTAATCAAGAACATAAACCTTAAAAAAAAACACTTTCATGTAAATTTACTTTATATTATTTTGCCTAAAGACACAAAATACAGTGTAAAACAGTTAAATTTAGTTGTTTCCTAACAGGTTCTGTTACAATTTTTCTTTTAAATATTGGCTTCAAGTTTAATTATGAGTTGAGGTTCTGTGGAGGCAGCAGTGGAACTGTTTTGACATGGTTGCAGTCTCAATAATGAATGATGAATACTGCTAAAAAATTAACATTGAGTGTTTGGAGAGCAGAAACCCTTCTCTCTGCAACAGATTCTGTTCTTTATGTGGAATCAATGACTGTAAATGAGAACTGGACCAAGTCAGTATGACGTCACTCGGTTTACTTTTGACTCCAACCACATGAAATCAATTCAGTTGCCTTTTTTTGCGATTTGGGCGTTGCCAGATGACGTCAATAAACAGTGATTGGTCCAAATTCGCCTTAGTCATTGTTTATATGGCAACCACTAATGTCAATCAGAAGTGAGCTTGTTCCACATCTTTTCCACTTGAACGTGGGTTACACAAAATCTGTCAATCAAACGTTTTGAATGTTTGAATGGACCACATACTTTTACAGAGGAATCTGATTGGTCAGTTTAACTTGAATAACTTGCAATACGCTAAACATATCGTGGAAAAAATGAAAATTAGCAACATGTTATTAAAAGGTAAGAGAGGAAAATGGTTATTCTGACAAAAAGAATGACAGTAACAGCTTTTTATTTCTCAATAGAAGTCTAAGGGATTTTGGCTTCTTGGACCCACGAATATTTCCTGTATGGGACGCGATGGGGGCGGGGTCACTCGGTCCAGTAATGTTAGAAATCAATCAGAAAGGGGTGTTGGAGTCCAGAGAGCTCATGCAGTCATGCCCTGCATTCTCCACATTCTCCACATTAGTTGTTTCTCTTAAAAATGTGAATAGTCAGAGTTCTTTTCTAGAAGTGGAGTCGGAAGCAGCTTCCAAAAATGTCTCAAAAAGTTCGTTGGAATGTACAAAGTACCTGATTGGTTTGCATTTGCTGCTGCTTTGTCCTTCCTGCAGGCTCATCTCCTGGACAGGACGGAAGATCGACCCCGTTGGTGTGGACTACATCCTGCAGAAACTGGGTTTCCACCATGCCAGGACTACAATTCCCAAGTGGCTGCAGAGGGGTGTGATGGACCCGCTGGACAAAGTTCTGTCCGTGCTCATCAAAAAGCTGGGGACGGCCCTGCAGGATGAGAAAGACAAGAAAAGCAGAGACAAAGAGGAGCACTGAGGAACCAAACACTGGAATCATTGATCCGAGCAGAAAGCCACTGAATGACTGTATAAGCTCCACTGAACAAAGCATTGTAAAGAACAAACCCTGTGAACCTCTGCATCCTTGTTTTGTGTGAAGCTGGAGTTTTGCATAAACTTCCTTTTTTCTGTACATTTTGGAACAAAGTAGCTCATGTTAGGGATGTTGCTGCTTCCTGACCCAGCCTGTTCTAGCTGCTGTAAATGACCTCACTCAAACCGCTCCAGCTTTTTATGTGTTTTTTTAAACCATTGCTTTTTCTTTGTTTCCCATGGAACACATGGTAGGTATGCTTTATGTGAATGACAGCTTTGCTTTATATCCAAGAACAATTCAGTGACTTTGTTCTTGATTTCTGACTCAAGTAATGAAATACTGAAAGTTGTGGCACACACACACACACACACACACACACACACCTCGCCACATGGATGATTGTAAGAAGATTTGGAACCAAGGTCATTATTTATGTAGAAAACATCCATCTAAGTTTGGTGTATTGATCTATTTTTTAATCCTCACAACAGAAACCATGTATATAGTTACATTTCTTAAATGTGTTGATTTCTTAACTTAATAAACTGTTGCCATTCAGTTATATAGAATGTCTCTTCTGATTTGTTTGCAGTCGTGGCAGTTTCCAGTCTGTTTTTTATAGAAATAGCAGCTGAAGAAGTCACTGTAAAATCATTTGCTTGGTGAGGCCAGTACTTCTCTCATCAAAGACAACTAATGATGTTGGAAAATGGTAGAGCAGTCAATTTCTTTCAGAACTTCTCAGTTCTTGTTTCTTTATTATTATTATTTCCTTGACTTATATAGTTTCTGCCTCTGTCAGTTATGACCATGGATTAAAAGACAAACCTCTAGTGTCTTTTTCCCCTTTAACACATGAAACCTGTACAGCAAAATAAAAAATATATATTTTGGAAAACAATTAAAATAAATAAAAGTCTCAAACGGCAAACAAGAGAAGTGAACAAAAAAAAGCTGATTTTTTTTTTGGTAACGTAAGGATGCAAAGATTTACTTTCCACACAGTTTGGTCCAGACCACTATTTTTTGGTCAGTTTTGATTCAGTTTTATATGTGTTTTCCAAAGCAACAACAACAACAACAAAAAAAAAAAAAAACACGAGTCCTTTTTTTAACTGGCTAGTTAGCAAGTAAAAATTAAGAAAAGCCTTTCAGTTTGCTTACAAAGATTGACGTAATAAATAAAAATATCAAATTTAGCTCAACATGCGTTTGATACTTTCAATGTAAACGCCGGCAAACATATACCATTAAAATGCAACAAGTCACTTTTCCCCTTGATTCAGTTCAATGGTGGAACGTGTGGTTTGGTTTTTGATTGAGAATTGTGGCATCAAGAACATCTTTAGGAGTAATTAGACGTAGTTTATTTTCATATGTGTAAAAGGAAAAATACGCTAGAGGTTAAGTTAAGTAATTGAGGACCGTCCATAAAAAGTCTATACAGGTTTATTTCTATGCACAATTTACACACAAGGCATTCCAAAATTTACATTTAACAAATTGACTTAAAAATAGTAAAATAATGAGTCATAACAAATAAAAAAAATTACAGGAAATATGAGTTCTTGTGTTTTTAAGCTCCTCTGCATGGCTAAAGTATTATACTTTTTACTATATCAGTATTGTTGGTATAAAATTGCCAGGATGATGGTCTGTTCGGAGAACTCCACCATGTTCATGTGTCTGTGTCTTTTCAAACCTGTTTGGGTGTCACAGACAGCACTTCAAGTCGTTCGCAGAGAAATATTCACAAATGACACATTCTTCAAAAGCAAGTTTTTCCAAATGTGTTTCATTTGCTTCTTAAATATGATCAATTTTAGGATCCAAAACTCCTAAAAAGAAAAAAAAAAACTGAAATGAGAAAACAAAGCAACAGAACTACTTTTGAGTTTACTGAAAATGTTTTTGGTATATTTTTGCAGCGATATTGAGTCTATCCAAACTCACAGTTTTAAGCACAATACCACGTTCCAGCTCAGCTTGTGATCTTCCCATAGTATTTACTGCGTCACAAACAAGCTCTTTTTATTTTCATCTGTTTCTGATTCACAACAATTTGAAAAAAGAAGTATACAGACATGCAATTTTAACCTTAATTTTCTTTATAAATGTTATATGTCATGAGAATAATGCCACAAGAACGTGTTAGAAACACTTCGATGAAAAACACATTTTCATGGGAGTGAGTCTTTTAAATTATTAGAGAAAGATTCATTTATATTAACTTTTGATTTGTCAACAGTTTTTTTTTAAATCAACTGTTTTCTTTTGTTTGTTTTCATGATCCATAATTTCCTAAATCTCATAGCCTACTTTGACGATGTGTTTAAAGGAGAGAAAAATACCCTCGCTACGTTTTCTTGGTAGTACGTTCAATGACACTCGGAAATATGACAACCGCAATGACAACAAGCTTGAGGGTATAGTAGGGATCTTTAAACTTGTGAATGCATCAACACATAACAGCTTAGTAACTTAGCTTATTGTTACAAAGACGGACCAATACTGTTTAAAACGGTATTCTTCTTGTTGAAAAGTTTCAAGCGTTAAAGTGAAAGTAACTGGAAATTAGACCGGTTGTCAATGAAGTACCCAAGGTGAGGGGCAAGTGGTGATCACGTGACTGCATTGCTATAGAAACAACTGTTGTTTGGCTAACTAGTCGAGCTACGTGTTTTGTTCTCCCCTGAAACTCAAAATGGTGAGTTGGAGTATTTTTTAAATCGCTACATGATCTATTTTGCTGTTTCTTTTAGTTTAACAGTTTGACGGGTTCCCTCATAGGCACCAAAGGCTAAAATAAAAAAGGCCCGTAAGGGGAAAACGTCCACGGTGATGGAAGCTCCGTCCAATAACGAGCTGTCAAAGGATCAGGTGACAAGAATAACAAAATATTTTGTGTGTCTAACAATGTTGTCCTGAAACTAAACATTTGGCAGATTAGGCTGTTTTTGGATCATATTTTAAAGATGAAAAGAGGAATTCTCCTAATTTGTCCTACATGTTTATCTAAAAAATGTTAAATATCAAAATAACAAAAATAACAAAATCCTTTTTAAAACAAGAGATAACAAGAATAATGGATCTCTGTATCATCCCACACAAACACATTTTGAAAATCATATTTAGAAACATTTTATGGGTTTTTAAGGCGTAGAGGTTAACAAAATTAGCATGTCCTGACCATTTCTTCATTGAATATTAACAAGAAATAATAGCTTTTAAAAGAGACTTCTTTTGTTTGCTAATCTAACTATTTGTTTTTCTACTTTCACCCGATTAAAAGTGATATGAGAAAAACACATGAACTATTTTTTTTAAAAATGGCACCATTTTTAGCTTTCTCCTCAATTGTGTCCAATCAGTCCTCTCCTTTTTATTCCTAATGGTTTAGTGCGCCCCAATGAAAATTGTTCTTTTGATGTTTTTAACATATTTTGTAGTCTTTTTGATGATGGAGGACATATAAAACAATATATCAAAGATGATCAGAATTAGACTTAATACACCCAGGAACTGACATCACTAATCATTCTTCTCACTGATACTGTGAAGAGAGGTGATGCATTTTTTTCTTACCTGTATTTCCTTGTTTCTAGTGTCAGATTGACACAGTCAACCTCAACCTTTCAATTTTGTAACACCCAGAAATTCTATTTTGGGGAAATAGAATTAGGGAAAATAACACGTCTTGGAAAAAAAAATGCTGATCTTTTGTTTTTTATCATATCATATGATGCTCCATACTCTAGTCAATGTAGATATGTGACTATTTTTAGCTAAAATCTTTAACTTCGTGATAGAAGAACCCATTTATGGGGTTGAATCATTGTTACAGAGCAGAAGATAATTTAGAATCAAATACATTTCATTTACTTACAGTAAGTTGTAATGCTTAGGGGATAATCAAAGAACTGGAAGAATTTGTTTCCAAACATTTAGAATTTGAGTCTTACAGAGGTCAAATTGTCCCATTACAGGGTGGTATTTAAAACAAACTAAGCCACAAATGATTTTGCACTTGTTTTTGTGAATTTAACCCCAAGGTGGGAAAACATGTATTCTCAGAAATAGTCCCTCGTCTGATCTAATTTCAAGAAATGCTATTTTTGTAGTATTTTTTCAGGAACCAGATAAGTGTCAGGAAATCAGAGAATGCCTCAAACAAGAAAGATAAAAGAAACAAGATAAATTAATTTACTGTCGAATCAAAAGCTTTGGGGCAGAAAATATTCTCCAACCCAGCATAGAGACACAAAAAGCATCAAACAAAATGAGTGTTCTGTTTAATACATCATAAGTTAACATCATTGTAGTGCATTAATTCACAAATCTGTTGTTGATTCTTTCCTGTATGTACGGGTATTAGTTAGAAAAAAAAATTTCCATATACAGTGAATGTGTTTGTTGCTGACACAAACATCTGTGACCTCCAGCTCTGGGAGGAAGGTCTTCTTCGGCTTCAGGAGGAGCTGGACAGAGTCCGGGAGGAGAAGCGGAACTTCCAGCTGGAGAGGGACAAGTACCAGGCTGCCTGGGACATCGCAAAGGAGGAGCTGGATGAGACGGAAGCGCGAGTGAGATTTAAGAGGAGACAGACGGAGGAAGCCAGGGAGCGCCATCGAGCAGAGATCTCTGTGAGCCTCACATGCAGAGCTTCACACCATGTCATCTTCTGCAGCAGATCTGAACTTTTGGACTAAAAGTTAAAATATTTAACAAGGGCTTACTGTATATTTCTCTGATTGCTAATTGCTGTGTCTGCACTCCACTTCTTCTTTTGTTCAGGACTACCAGCAGAGGCTGAAGAACATGCTGGCGGAGCAGAGCAACAGTGTGTCCGACCTGAAGAAACTCAACGTTTCCTCGTCTTTGCTGCTCCGGAATGAGATCGCCAAGAGGGAGGTGGAGCTGTGCAAAGACTACGAGGAGCTGCAGGCGGCCTGCAGGATGAGGAAGTTCCTGAAGGAGACCTCCATGAGGAACCTCCAGCTGGTGAGACATTCACCGTCTTTGATGATCATGTTAGAAGTTTCTTAATCCGCTTGTGCACACTGAGCCTGATTCTACCTCACTCTCACCAGAAACACCAGGAGGAGTTGATAAAGATGAGCAGACACTACGAGCGCCAGCTGAGAGGTAAGAAAATGACAAATCTGCAGCAGCAGCTGAAGAGATCAGACATTTACCAGGTAAGTGATCGTGTGGCTACTCAGTTAACAACTAGCTCTTTTTTTTTTGGGCCAATTTTTCCTTTAGTCTCTCATTTCTTTCTTTCTTCCCAAGTGGAAAAGAACTACAAAAAATATTTAAGAAATTTACATCACTTGCAGCACTTGATCTTTGTTTCACATGTATTGTGAATCTTATAAGACTTATACGTCCCATACTATGAAAAACTCTGGAAAGTGGTCACTTATTCATTTTAAATATGACATTAAAAAGAATGATATCTTTAACTTTTAAAAATTGTCTATGTGGACTATAAAAAATATGAAAGGCAACATTGTTTTCCATACATAGACTTATGCTTCTCATATATGAAAATAAAACATTATATGTAGGTGTTTTTGCTGGGTTTACTTAAGCTTCACTCCAATCATCTTTTGATCGATTCTAAAAGCGCTCCCAGTCTTCTAATTATGATTATGCCGTTTTAGCCAAAATCAACAATCCTGTGTTGCCTTCTAGGACATAGTTTCTGCAGAGCGGCAGCAGTTCATTAGAAATCCACTTCTGAGTTGTGGTACAGATTGTTGGTGCAGAGTAAGCCTGCCCCCACTTTCCATCATTCCTTTGTTTTTACGCTTTCTCCTGCTACATTACAGCCCCTTACAACCCCACCCTAACATTAATGATGCAACAAAGATGGAGGGCAATATTGGAGCTATCCCGCCGTACAGTTTGGAGCCAGATGTACAAGTGGATGCATCAGAATGGAGTGGAGCAGGGAGCGTATGGCCTGCTCAGCATTTTTTCTCTGCTCCTGATTCACAACAGTTTGAAAAAATGAATACTCTGAAAAGTAATTTTAAACTTTGTGTTCTTTTTTTATATCCACTCCATTAAAAAAATGCCACCAGAACGTGTTAAAAATATCATTTTCATCAGTGGATCTTTATTACTTTTCTTACAATTTGCTTCCCTTCTTTCTTTTAATTTACCTTTTTTATTCTTGTTTAATCTTCTTTCTTGCCTTCTTTTTCCTTTTTGTTTTGTCTTCTTTTGTATTTTTAATTTAACTTATTTTGTTCCTCCTTGCCCTTATTCGTCCTTTATGACCCAATAATCTCCCATTTCCTCTAAGCCCAACTTCCTCTGCTGCTTCCTCTTCAGATGTGGCAGACACCTTTGAGATTAAGAAGAAGAATCTGATTCAGATCAAGGAATCTGAAATGCGGAAGAAGATCTCATCCCTGAACAATGAGATCACAACACACTTGGACTCTATGATAGCTGATTGCTTTAAGAAGCTGGGAGAATTACAGCTGGTGTTGGTGCGTTCCACACAAGTCACAGTCACCTAATATTAACTAAATTTTACTTTTCATTCCTTTTCATTTGTGTTTCAATTCTGAGGGGATGTTGCAACTATCAAGTCCAACAACACAGTGCTGACCTTGTGCTGTGTTGAAAAAAAACAACTGTAATGAGTTAGTGGGAAAGTGTGTTGGACTCATTGTGTTTGTGTTGCAGGATAAGGAGGAGGAAGAAGAGGATCCACCTTCATGGGAGCAGCAGAACAAACCTCTGCTAAAGAAGAAACCTCAGCGGCAGAGAAAACTTTGGCTGGAGGAGAAAGCTGCACAGGAAGTTCAACAAAAACAGTTTGAGCTTCAGGAGCAGCAGCAGAAACTCAGTCTGAAGGATTTGATGGCAGTATGTTTTTCTGCTTTTTATCCTAAAAACAATCCAAAACAACATTCATTTGCTTATGGAACTCAAAAACCTGAACATGAAACTTGTCAAACTAGTACAGTCCTACAATGTGGTAGAGAACCAACCCAACCTAAAGAGAAGAGCAAACATCATTCAGTAGCTTCCTGCACCACTGTGCTCTAACTCAGTCCCACTCACTGCTGAACTCAGATCCAGCAGCCAACAGCTAAATACACTGACCGGACACTTTATAAGCACACCTGTCCAACTGCTCGTCAATGCACACTTCTAATCAGCCAATCACATGGCAGAAACTTAGTGCATTTAGGCTTGTAGACATGATCAAGACGATCTGCTGCAGTGCAAACAGAGCATCAGAATGAGGAAGAAAGGGGATTTAAGTGACTTTGAACGCAGCATGGTTGTTGGTGCCAGACGGGCTGGTCTGAGTATTTCATAAACTGCTGATCTACAAGGATTTCATCCACAACCATCTCTAGGGTTTACAGAGAGGGTCAGAAAAAACGAAAATGTCCAGTGAGCAGCAGTTCTGTGGGCGGAAATGTCTTGTTGATGCCAGAGGTCAGAGGAGAATGGCCAGACTGGTTCCAGCTGAAAGAAAGGCAACAGTAACTCAAATAACCACTGGTTACAACTGAGGTCTGTAGAAGAGCATCTCTGAACACACAACACGTCCAACTTTGAGGCAGATGGGCAACAGCAGCAGCAGAACACACCGGGTACCACTCCTGTCAGCAAAGAACTGGAAACTGAGGCTACAATTCACACAGACTCACCAAAATTAGACAATAGAAGTTTGAAAAAAAGGTTGTCTCCATTTCTACTGCAACATTGAAATGGTGGAGGCAGAATTTAGCATCATAAACATGAAAGCATGGATCCATCCTGCCTTGTCTCAATGGTTCAGGCTGGTGGTGGTGGTGTAATGGTATGGGGGATATTTTCTTGGAACACTTCAGGCCCCTTAGAACCAATTGATCATGGTTACAATCCCAGAACCTCCTTGAGTATTGTTACTGTCCATGTTCATCCCTTTATGACCACAGTGTACCATCTTCTGATGGTTACTTCCAACAGGATAAGGCGCCATGTAAAAAAAACTGGAATTATCTCAAACTGGTTTCTCGAACATAATTATGAGTTTACTGAACTCAAATGGCCTTCACAGTCACCAGATCTCATCCCAAGAGATCACCTTTGGAATGTGATGGAACAGGAGATCTGCATCATGGATGTGCATGCTATTATGTCCATATGGATCAAACTCTCTGAGGAATGTTTCCAGTATCTTGTTGACTCTAATCCACCAAGGATTAAGGCAGTTCTGCAAGCAAAACGGGCATCCAACCTGGTATTAGCATGGTGTGGCTAATAAAGGGGCCGTTTAGTACTTTTATCCAGATTTTCACCGCTCATGAAGAAAAAAAAAACCTACTCCTTTTGTTAGCAGATTTTTTTTTTTATTTATTTATTTTTTACTAATCCATCCAAAAAGAAGCCAAATGTGAAAAAAAATTAGCTTATTTTTGCGGAATTGGTGTCCCTTCATGCCAAAGTGTCTATTGTTTTCTGCTTTCCTTTATTTTGAGTTGATTTTTTCATAAAAAAATAGTACTATTATTAGTTCTCAGTTATGTCTCTGCTTCCTTTCTGCACCGAAAGGTGAAGGTAAATAGCACACTCTGATGATGTTTGCCTGGAGTTGTTCTAGGATCCAGCATCATGCAGTGATCTTAAACATTTGAGTTACGGCATTGTCCTGCCTTGAGGCAGCTCGATGTTTTTTGCTGTCCATAAAGTAAAGAGGGCAAAAGCTTCTGTGCAGAAACAAACAGTGGGACTGTAGGAAGTGGGCATGAATGACTGTGTTTTTTTTCTAACAGAGTCGGCGCTCCCGTCAGAAGGAGACTGACAAAGAGCTGAGAGAAGAAACTGTGAAAAATGAGTTTCTGCTACAGGCCTGCATCCAGGTAATCTGCCTCCTGTCTGCTGTTTGTGTTTCTCTCGTGGTTGCTGGAGCTGACGTTTGCAAATCTTTTGTCAGCTGGAGCAGGAGTGCAAGGATCTGCGGAGGAGGGAGACTGAGACATTTCTGGACATCCAGCAGAAGAGTAGTGTGGAGGAGATGCGGCTGCAGAGGAGGGTGATTGAGATGTCGGAAGCTTTGGAGAAGACGGAGGTGAAATTTCTGAGCGTGCTCACACTGACGAGTGCAAACCAAGAGACACGCAACAACGCAGCCAAAAGATTGCAGGTACACAACTTCCTCTTTCTGTGAAACATGTGAGCCACGCTGCAGGGTCCAGCTCTCCCCAACCCTCTGACACCAATGCTGTCGGCTTTTGTAGGAGATCTTTGAGTCCAAACAGGCCCAAATAGACTCCATGAAAAAGACTCTGGAGGGAGAGTGCAAGGTGAGGTCTCCGACAGAGTGCAATGATGTTTCTGCAGCTCAGGCGGTGAGCACCGGTTTGTTTGATTTGCAGGAATATGATGAGCTGCTGCAAACCCGTAAAGACAAGCTGAGGGCTTCAGGGGTGCACAACTTCCCCTTTAAGTCAGCAAAGTCCATCCTGAAGGCAGCCAAACCGCTCCCTGACATCCTGCAGGCTACAGGCTGCTCCCCCTTTAATGCCCATGAACAAGTCATGTATCAGTAAATGCATCTTGTATTTGCCAGATTTTAAAATGTGCATAAAACTGTCATTAAAGTCAGCTAAATCAAAGAACCTCCGAGTAAAGAACTTCTGCAAGTCAATAGCTGTAAGTATGGATAACAGTCTGGGGAAGTCTGTTTTCAGACTTCAGTCTTCTGTCAACTCCAGAAAGCCTTCCTCCTGATGAGAAGCTGATGTCCTCCTGGAGTTTCTTTTTCTTAGTTTCTGTTAAATTCCGTTTTCTGTCTTTAATTTTTATCATTGCCATGCAGCAAAGGCAGAGAGGCAACTTTTGAGAAATCAAATCATTGTGAGAACTATTGGTCTAATTAGAAAATGTGTTGGGAAAACATCCTCACAGTAACATCTGGTAGCCATTGAAGTGTGATTTTAACTTTAAAAAAAGAACTGTAATAGTTTGAGAAAATGAGTTGAATGTGAGATGAAAGCCAAATATACTTTTGTCTGCATGTGTGTAAAGTTAAAGAAAATTGAAATTAGTTTGTAGCTATCTATGTTAAATCTAGATTTGATGCCTCAACTGTCCTATCCGTATCGAAAAGCCAAATCCCTCTTTCTAACTGTGGTTGGGTGCTATAGACTCCAATCTGCTGCCAAGGAGGCACTATCATCTTTAAAACACCTTCTGTCTGGAGTAAACTACAATGAACTCCTAATTGGAGGAGATCTTACCTGGGATTGGTGGAGTACAGCTTGCAAAGAATTTTAATCCTTCTGTGACTCTGTAAATCTTAGCCAGTTGATTAATCAGCCAAAGAAAAATCTATCTTGATCGACTTAATTTTTATAAATGCTCCACATAAATTCTCATCTGTAGGTGTTTTCTGTAATGATTTGAGTGATCATTGTGTTGCTGCTGAGTGCAGAGATACAAAAAGCTCCAAATGTAAACCATGTTCTGTTTTCAGGAGAACCTTGAAGAAATGTCATGAACAAGCCTACCATCACGCCTTATCGTTGGTTAACTGGGAAAACTTTGAAAATATTACAAATAAACATGCACCTATTAGGAACTTCAGGGTGAAGGGGTGAGAAAACTCTTGATTCTCCCCAGAACTGTCTGATGCCATTTACCAGCGTAAGATGGCATGTGCTAAAGCCAGAAACACTGATTTAGTTAGTGATCGCTCCATTATTAGACTACTGAGAAATAAGTGCAGTTCCCTCATTAAAAAGGCTAAATCAGAATACTACCTATCGGTTACAACTGAGAATCTTGATAATCCCCAAACATTTTGGAAAGTAATCAAGTCTGTATATGTGAACAAGAACCCTAAGATTCTTCCTACTTATGTTATAAAAGACTCAGTCCCAGGTCATGGCAGAACTGAGGTCTTAAATAGTTTTAATCAGCATTTTGTGTCATCTGGTTCTTTAGTTGACTCCATAGAGCTGCCTCTGTGCCTCAATGCACAACCTCTCAAGTGTTTGAACCTTTCACATTTGTCCTTTTACTGGGAACCAAGTTCATAAGGCACTAAAAACCCACTGTGTTAAATATAATGGTTTGTCCAAGTTGAGCGCATGAGAGAAAGATTCTTTTGTTTGTTACTGTTTTTGATGAGCTGTTGTTTTATTTTATTTTTTAACTGTAGCTTAGTTTTGCCACCTCTTGGCCAGGATTCTCTTTTAAAAGAGGTCAATTAGTTTCAATGGGACTTCCTGGTTAAATAAAAGTTATTGATAAAAAGAAACTATAAAAATATTTCATACGTGGTTTTAGGTTCAATCTGTGTCTAAATTAATCAATTTAGTATAACTCAGCTCGAAGTTTGCATATTTGGGGTCTAAAAAGAATCAAACGATTTTCTTTTTTTGTTTCAGTAAGAACGCTTTTGCCGGTGCATTATAGGATCAAACCTATACGTTTTCTGAGAATGACTCTTTTTGACCTGTAAAGGATCTGGATGATACATTCCAAAGCACAATAAGATTCACATTTGTGACATAACTCAAAGAAAAAGGTGAAGTGGACAGAAATTGTCTGATTGTAAGAATGTATAGAGCCCGGGACTGAATGTCGAGGAGCATGTTCCCTTTTTATTATCTACAGAGGATTACAGCCTGATGAGCTTCCTTCCTGAACAGAAAAACCCTAAAAGATAGAAGTTGAACCAATTTAAGCAAGACTCCATCGTGCCCAAGTGAAGAATTCAGCCACACTAAAGCCTTGTTAGGGTATGGACGGATTAAAAAAGGAGTTTTATCAAATTTCACTCTGACGTATTCTAATCAGGCCAGTCCTCAATCCAAGCTTTTTTGTTAAATAAGATTGAAAAGTTCAGGAAGTGCTGTGTCAGTTAAAAAACCTCTTTTCCTTCTTGCTTGGAAAAAAACTTTTAAAACTTCACCTGAGAGGATTTCACCCTCACAAACAGCGAGACTTGTAGGAAGGAATCAAAAAGGAAGCAAAACGAGGACAAACAGATGAGCAAACTCCTGATAAACTCTTCTTATGATCAAAAGCTGTGCAATTTTCAACATTTCCTAAAGTTTTATTTCGACTTTGAGATGAAGCCTAGAAACTGTGATTGATGTAGAAAAAAAGAGTTTTTCCATTTTAGAGACAGAGTGACTTTAGTGCTTTGATGTGGGCTTTCAAAGCCCAACTGGAGTTAAAGATGCAAAAGAGAGATGTGGAGCAGCTGAAGGAGGGGTCGACGAGGCTTTAAAAATATCTGATTGATAGTATGACATACAGAGCTCTATTTCCCTCTGCACAGTCAGACACCTGATGATAAAACTACGTGACGCCAAAGAATGATTTCCCTTCCAGGCGCCGATAAATAAAATGCAGGGGTGACATTCTGCATGGTTGACTGACTTAATAAAACGGAAGTCAGAATATGAAACATGATCTGCACAGATGAGGTGCTTGTCACAGGGTTTGGAGCTACCAAGCTAATGGAAACCATCCAATCAGGGGCAAAACGGTTTGATGATGTACCCCAACTGTCACTGGGCAAAAGGCCTGATGCATCCCGGATAGGTCACCTGTCCATCAAGGATTCTTCTGAAGAATTTTGAATGAGATCTCTTTGGAAAGTTAATAATATTGTTAGATGACGATTCCGTCTGTGGCTGTCAAGAGCGAAGGTCAACCAGCCAGATCAAAGGAAAGCTAAAGGAGTTGTCAGCGTGAATCGTTACATCTAAAGACAACACAAGAAACACGCCTATTGGCTCAAAGTCAAAATGAAACATGAAAGAGCTAAGATGACGGATGACTTGCAAGTCCACAAACACAAACTGGCAATTTCAAGCCAACTTGGACATTACAATGATTGACAAACTTCAGAGGAAGGAGATGGCATTTGATGTGCAGCAATCACAAGTGGCAGCAACACCGAGAAGACGAATTATGAGAAGCTTAATAAGGGCTGAAAGAGAAAGAAAAAAGGATAAAAATAACTGTGGTATCAGCAGTAACTTGAACATTTGGAGCATTTAGGGATTTTATGGTGAAGAAGGAATCCAGGAACAGAACTGAAACGCACAATCCAAAGAACTGCTGTTACATTGCTGCTTTAGGTTTTAAGCAGGACTCTGGAAGGTCGGGGAGGAGAGTCGGGTGGGTTTTTAATCAAACAAACAAAAGGGTTAAAACAGCACTCCTTGTGATTTCTTTCTTAGTCACATGGTTTTGGGGTTTCCAGGCCCATAAAGGGTCGTAGACAAGAGCAGATGCATCTTAAGGGGATGTGTCTTAATGTGTCTTGCTGTGTTCTTGGGGCTCATGCAGCCACCTTAAGGAACATCGTGTAAATGGAATATACAGTTGTTGTGTGAACTTCACTTTATTGGGAAATATTTCTAAGGATAAGTTAAGTTAAGTTACATTCACACCATGCATGTGACAAACTAAAAGTGCCTTCCTGAACATGCGTTTAGCATTTCAAAACCTTTCAATACCTGATAGTAGCACATGTCCCCCACCCACAGTTGGAAGAGGCTTGGTGTGAATCTCGGTGCAAATCTTGCTTTATTCTGATTGATGAGCCTTACCCTTGTGTGTTGTATGTGTTCTCTACAACTTATTAATGTAGCATGCCCACAGAAAAAAAGTTATATGCCCCGCCAATGTTGTGCGGGCCACTCTGTGCCCCATACCAGTTTGGCCTTTTTATGCCTACAAACAGCCCATATCCACCCTTTAACGGCAACCTTTTCACAGAAATGGAACATCTTTTGACTTCAAACTGACACTAGGCAAGAGATACTTGACATACTTGACAAGAGACCAGAGATTTTTTGAGAAATAATGCCCCTTTAGATAACAAGAGAACTATAAGCTCTGCTGATGCAATGCACGGGTCATAAAGCTTCAGCAACCACAAGAAAGGAAATGAATCTCTCATTTTTCTTGACATTATACATCCTACCTAATTAAAAGAAGCCTCAACTCAAGATGTTTTTATATTTTCATATAGGTTTACTTTTTAAGTGTCCTTGCTTAGTTTCCACTTGAGCTTGAATTAATGAACCTCTCGATTGCCTTTTGGAAGACAAGCTGGAAAATCACAGCAGCTAACAAGACTTCTGACCGATATGATGGACCTGCACTGCTCTTTCTGTGAAAATAAAGTATATAACTAAAAGATTTAGGAGAGAGTTGGATACAGAGAGGAGTTTGGATTGCTTCTTTTTCTCTTCACAGCTTTGCCTCCAGAAATGTTTAAGTAAAGCTCAAGGCTGCGCGGTGAATTCCACAAAGACCTGCTGCACGATGCAGCCAACAATGAGTCGAGGACTGGATATTTCATAATTCATTCCTTTTACTTTAATCCATGACTGAGCTAAAGCATCGTCTCATCAAATGTTATGGACTGCTCTGGAATGCCGAAGCACCGCTCCTCTTCCAATTCCTTGATGATGCCTTTTCATGTTCTCATGATGAAGTTCCACTGTAATTTATTCCACTGCAGGCTTCATCATTGTTTTCACCAAGATCTAATCCTGAACATGAGCAAAAACAAAGCACAGTCTGTCTCTGATCAGAGGCCGTCTTTCTAGTAATGTGTTCACATAAATGGGAGTGTATTTGCAACCTCTGACAGATTTAAAGTGTGTGTATAAAAAGTTGGAATTTGACTCAAAAATTCAACATCTCTGAAAAAAAAAAGAAAAACTCCAGAGCTCTTAACTCTGTCTATTCAATGTTCATCCCAAATGAATTTGTGCCAGTACACATAAAGATAGATCCATGAGGGAACCCGTCACCAGAACACACAGTCCTACAGACTTCACTGTTTCTTTCTTGGTGAGGATGAGTGACTCTGATTGAGACGTATAACCATTTACCCTTCAGGGCTTTTGCAAGTTTTTAAAGTCAGAAACAATTGGAAGAGTAAAAAACAAAACAAAAAAAACCTTGATTTTCAGGATGAATTTTGAAAATTAAAGTGAATGTCTCAAAAAACGAAACATTTTGGTCAAGAAGCAACAGTTTTACTTGGTTCCATGGAGCTCTGCCATCAAAAATGTTCCCGACAGGAACTGATCAGGAGTTGCTATCATCTCATTTTATTTGCTCTTTATCTACCATTTACTAGAGCATGTCTGGCACCTACAGGTTACGCAACGTGCATTTACATTGACTTTTCATTTAGAGTGGCCGCCTGAACGTGTGTTGCCAAAGGCGGTGTGAATGAAGCTTCAGATTAAAAGACATTTTAAGAAACAATTTGAACTGCTTAACTTAACTGGAGAGAGAAGCTGACTTTTAATAAAATCTTCTTGAAATTGTTTCACTTTGTAATTATCACTTTTGGAAAAATTGCATTTGATTTTCAAAATTAAGGATGCAAGAAAACGTAATATCCTGTGGAGCAGAAGAAGAGCGGTCCACCTCTGATTGGAAGATCGCAGGTTGGGCTCCCACCTTGCACACCGATGTGTCAAAGTGTCCTTGAGCAAGACACTGAACCCCACATTGCACCTGGTGCTTGCAGGTTGGTGCCAGCGGAGCTGTCATCAGTGTGTGAATATGTGTGCATGGAGGGAATTGGACTGTGACTGTAAAGTGCTTTGGGCCTTCTAAGAAGGTAGTAAAGTGCTTCATAGGTATCTATCAATTACAGTCAAAATTGCTCTGGTTGGGTATCACAGCTGGTAAATGTAAAATTGAGATGCCTGGTGGCAAAGTGGTTAGTGCTGTTGGCTCAGCGAGGAGATTCTGGTTTTGTTCTCTTTGGGAAGTTTGCATGTTCTCCCTGAGCATGTGTGAGTTTTCTCGGGGCACTCTGGCTTCCTCTCATAGTCCTAAAACATCCTTCATGGGTTAATTGGTGACTCTAAAAGTGCACGTGTGAGAGCATGTGGGAGTGATTGTGTACTGTGTGACTGGCGACCTGTCCAGGGAGTATCCCACCTTTGCCCAACAGTAGTCTGGAAAGGTTACGTGACCCCGAAAGTGATACAGTGGGTCAAGAAAATGGATGGATACATGTAAAATCTAACATGTTCAGGTAGGTCCCCAAAACAGCACAAACTTCTAAAGCTTCATTGATATGAAGACAATTACCAACTTTTTTTTTCAAATGTTCTGGTTTCAGGGATGCTCTGTTCACATGCTGTTCTACTTTATAGGAGAATTGGGCAAACAGTGCTATGATCGACAGTTTTAGGGTTTGGAACAACTCTCCAGCTGAGGGATCTGATACAAGAGCAACGTTTTCTTCTGACGCTCTTTATGTCCAAACACATAGAGGAACTACAAGTTCCTGATCTTTTGAAAGGACCTGATAAAAGATGCTATTTTTTCACTGGTTTTACAAAAAGTCCTCAGTCTTTTACAGGTGAGCGTCGCTAAAGGTTGGGATGTGACGCGCCGGTGATTGGTTAATGCGCTTTGACGCAGCAGGAGGGGAGCGCAGGAGGACGCGCGCAGGTGGGGAGTCTGATGAGCAGAGGCAGCGGCGCCGCTGACAGCACAGTCAGCGCCGAGCCTTCCAGGAAGCAGCAGCAGCAGCAGCAGAAGATGCTGCCGTCATCTCGAGCCGCTCCTCAGCTGCTCCGGAGCGCCCTCGGGCATGCCGTGGCTGCCTGCGTCCGCCGGTGAAACGCGCTCGCTGGATTTATGACTTGAGAAACTCCGGCGGAAGTGAGCGGCGGTTCGGGAGATGAGTGTGGCCGGGAAACAGCAACCCGAGGTGATCGAGCGACCCGCCAGCCTTCCGGTTCCAACTTCGGTAAGTAAACGCTCCCGGGTTCGATTCTATTTCACTGCAGGAAAGCCGGACGTGTACTGCGTCACTGACGGGGGAAATTCAGAACACATCTTAACATGATACTTTTACTGTTTTCCAACAAATATCCGATTTTTCTAAAATGTAAACATGCAAGACGCAGTTGTTGAGCTCAAGTTTGAACACATTTCCAACTTTAGTGAATAGATATCAAGCTTTAAAACAACAATAGAAGACAATCTTAGTTTTCTATTAGTTGTTGCTCAGTGATTCGCAGAGCTGGTTTAGCAGAGAGTTTTACGCCCTTCCTGACACAACCCTGTATTTTATACGGGCTGGGGACCGGCACAGGGAGACCTACAAAAAACGTGCATTTATGGCGCATTTTGACACATTGTGGTTTTCCAGTTTGCCATTTTGCTGGCTTTGAGATCATTATTTCCTATTGGACACGTGCATAGTTTTCTGTGGGTTGTTCTTCTCACTGTGATCAATATGTCACTTTCAGTTATTACTGGATCCATTTCCCGCTGGGAGCATAAACAACTTTTGGAGGTTTTATTACAGGCATTGTTTTTGTTATTTATAGAGGACAAAAACAAATGTCCACAAAGGCCTGATTTGTAAAATGTCTTGGAGTCTCTGTGAAAAGAAAACAAATATTCTGACCTTTTCCGTAGTGTGCAATATTCAGTGTTTCCCCCAGCACTTCCCCAACACGTTTACATCAACAGGAAAACACAACGATCTGCATATTTCCAGTTTTGTATTCCTAAGACTTGATTTGCCATATGTGATACTCTCATCTCCATGGATACCTACCTGCCAGTTACAGGTTTAACGCAGTTTTCCATTTAAAGTGATTTGACACAGCCTCCTCTGCATTTGCTTGGTTACCTCGTCCATGGTTGCAGTTTTTCTTTCATCCACACCAAAGTTGGCTCTTATTGATCAAAAGTGTTGAGTGCAACAATTGAATAAGCAATTCCGCTTATTCCTCTTTTACTGTTGACAAATGTTGCAATCAATTATTTAAAAAAAACAAAAAAAAACACAGCTATAAATTGTCTGTTTGACCCTGCACAGAAGTGGGTACTGATTGGCTCTAAAGTGGAGGGAAAATCTGAATTGCTGTTAAGTGTATGATGTGCAAAATGGTGAGCAATTTAGTAGTTGCATGTCGTTTTTCTTTTTCTTTGAGGCTACTGTCACACTGCCCTCTGCTGCGCACTTTCAAATGACCACTTCCAATGAAAAGTCTATGTAAACTCAAATGCGCAAATGTGCGTTTCAGGCTTCCATGTTCAAAACCCTATGACTGTTTTCAGACTCTACGTACAAAACGCACGGCCATTGACCGCACGTTGCAGGTTAAACCAGCTCAAACTTTGACCAGTCAGACCAGTCAGATTTGGTAGTGACGTATGGATGGTGTCCCTTTTTAATTCACAGAAGTGCCAACAGTTTGAAAATTGATCATGAAGGAGAAACCAATAATGGCGGTTTATGTCCGGTTGGAATGATATGACACAAAGTCCATTATATGGGGATAGAGCTGTCAAAAAAAAATGCCTGGAGCAAGAGTCATGAGATTGTGCACCGCTTCAACATTTCACACCAAGCCTCTTCTAACTGCAGGTGGTGGACATGCACTAGTAAGCACTAGGGAAAAAAAGAAGCCTCTCCCTGCTTGTCCAGTGTGAACACCATGGGCTAAATGTGTGTTTAAGAAGAAGTTTGACATGCTTGGTGTTCCAGTAGCTTGCGTAGTGATGGTGGTGAATTTAAATCACTGGCAAAACATAGTGACAATTAAAAAAAATATCAACAAACCAGATGGTAATTAATCAAGATCCTTATTAATAACTGACAGAAATAGTACAATTTCAATTATTATTTACATATTTAATTTGGAGAAGGTTAGATGTCATAAAGTCTTAATGCATAAAACTGCTTGTTCTTGCGTTGTATTTTTCTAAGGTTCTACAATATGTTAATAAAATCCAAAATATGTCTCCTTTGCTTCTTTCACCAAGTCAATTTCTTCCATTCAGAGAAGCGAGTGTTGTGTTTCATCTTTATGATGGATTGGTAACACACCTAACCTCGGTTGCATCTTAGTCCTCACATCCAAACCTTTTTTATTGCTCCTTTCCTTGTCTTTATCAGTGAACATCCTGGGACAGAAACTCACAGACACACACGTTGGTGTGCAGTGGAGCAGGCTTGGAAAAATGGTCCATGTTTGTTTTGTTGATTTTTTTTTTTTTTTTCCAGCTGATGCCAGATCTTGCTTACTTTATGAAGACGTATCGGTGGAAAAGCCAAGTTTTTGTTCCAACAAAGAGTTGAAGATTTTATTGACCTATTATGGATCTACAGAATTATCCAAAAGCAGCGCAGCTTCTGGGTGCTTCATTTACAATGATGTGTGTTAAAAACTAACACACTTTTTTTGGCAACTTCCTACATTTTGGTTTCACACTGCTGATGTGTAACTGTAGTTTGTCTCCCGAGTGTTTTCTGGCATGTGTTTCTTTCCAGCTGCTTCAGTACCTTTTTTACACTTACTGTCATGTGAAAAAAATTAGGACACCCTATGAATAGCTGTATATTTTCCCACATATTTGGATACATACACATTTAATATCAATTTGAACATCACTGAGTGATCCAAGTGATATAAGTTTAAATAAAAATTTTTTTTTAGCCCATTTAAAACTTTCTATGAAATGTAATTTCAGCTAATATTAAGGTTCAGACACTTCAAACTAAAGACACACTTAAAAGGGACTGGTAAATGTCAGTCTCAATGGTATATTTATCGTGTAAATATCTAATAAGAGGCAAGAGGTTCAAACTTTGACCTCCATTAAAACATGAATTTGTGTTCACACATTGCCGAATGAACATTTTATAAAACGGAGCTAATTATTTATTGAGGGTGTCCTATTTTTTTCACAAGACTGTATCACAAAACTAGACGTACACGCAGAGCTGCAATTGTAAAATGTAGTTAGCAGGAATGATTATGCTGGTTGAGGACAAATGCTGAGTTTGTTTAAGAACAGAGCTAACACCTTAAATGTATCTGAATATCATCTCTTGATTTAAAAACAATGTCATTTTCCTCTAAATACGTATCCTCAAATTGAGAAATTTAAAGTCATGTAATGAAAACTAGTAAAACAAATCTAAACATGCCTTTAAAACGAATATTATGAATTTGTTGAATTGATGTTGCATTTTCTAATTGTAGGCTTATTTGATTTTAGTTAATCAATTTTCTTCAGTTTATCAGGAATTTTTTTTTCGTCAGTAGTGATTGGTCGATAGACAGAGGTTTGGGACAGAGTGTGACTCCTCCCCCTTGTGTTCCAAATAAGAAATGCCTGCTGAATCGGCTTAATTTCGTTGGGACAGGGTCATTTTAAATGGGTGGTATCACACTTGTTCAATCCAGTTCTCTTATACAGTCAATGACTCAGGCCAACTCAGATCAATCACTGGTTACTGTCAATTTCTAGCTCCGAAATGGCAGTGTCTGTATCTCAGAAAAATGGCAACTGAGTTGACTTCACTTAGCTTGAACTGGAAGTAAGTCATTTTTTCATGGATGACATCACACTCACTCGGTCTAGTTCTCCTATACAGTCAATGATCTTGAGTCTGCATTTAAAGACATGAAGCTGTAAGGCTACATCCTGACTCCTGTGATCATTATTTAGGGTAAATGTTAATCATGATTCTTTTTTTTTTTAACCCAGCACTACTAGAGTGCATCAACATTAGTTTTCACAAATACTGTGTGAATTGATGTAAGTGAATAGGTTCTACGAGGCAGTGGACTTTAGATGGTCTGAGCAGAAGGTCTTCATCTGCAGCATCAGTGAAGGGATGGCTCATGGCTGCACAAACCTGGATGAACCTGAAGCCTAACTTAAAAGTTCTAAGTTATGGCTGAGAAGTTGCTTATGATCTTTAAACAAGAAATTGCAAAAGCATGTCCCTGATTAAATGAAGTAAAAATTCTTAAAATGTAAAAAATATTCCTCAAAGAAGGAAAAAAAGTGTCAATTCGGGTATGAAAAATTTACCAAGAAGTTGTGTATTAGGGAAAACTAATAAAGAACTAATAAGGGGTGTATTCAGACTGGACATATTTGGCTCGTTTAAAGTGAACCAGAGTTTGTTTCCCTTGATAATCTGGAACAAATTTTCAGTCTGAATACACTCAAATGGACACTGGTCCGGGATCCGCTCTTAGACCCATCTTTCAACGTGGTCTCAGTTTGTTTCCAGTCGGACTAAGCTCCGGTTTGCTTTGACTTCCCTTAATCTGAAAAGGCCAAACGAACCATGAACCATCGTAGCCGAGCATTATGGGATGTAAACAGAATAGTGGAGCAACATTGAGACACAACTCATTGTAATTTGGTCAGATGAATGCAGGCTCATTAAAACATCTTTTAACAAGATACACGTTGCTTCCCACACTGTTTTCCTGACAATCGGTCTTAACACTGACCAGTGTACCTTCATAGCCGCCTTCTCCTTAGTAACCGCCTAGCAGCAGTAAAAAGTGTTGTACCTGACGTTGATGCAGATGTCAGTCAGCGAAACATAAAGTTTAGATTAGATAAGATATCCCTACAAGAATTGCAAATGCACTTCCATTATTTTTTCTCTGATTGCTTTGCCCCCTCCCTTGTAATTCCTGGCCAATGACTGAAGAGATCCTTAGTCAGCTGGTTTTGTTTACAGACATACTCATTTGCTTGATGGCAGTCTGCATGCAGACCAAATGCAGGACTCAGGACTTGATCTGGACCAAATTAAGCAGGCTCGGTCCAGACCAACAGACTTTTCTAGTCTAAATACACCCTGCGACATGTTTCTCAAAATACGATTATTTTGCTATTGATAAGAATCTTTTTCTTGTATGACAAAAACTAAGAACATTTAAAAAAAAAAAAAAAAAAATCACTTTTTTCTCTCAACAATAGCAGAGGTCAAGCAAACCCGTGATCCCAAAAGGGATTCAAAACGTTCTGAAGGTAAATGGATGAAAGCATTTTAACATCTACAGCAAGAAATTAGAAATAGGAAACAAAGAGTTATAATAAATGGATAGGATTAATTATAAAACCTTCTTTTAACTGTTCAAGTTGCGTCATTGTGTGTTTTCAGCACCACTGTCAGGACAAATACAGTCGTGGTGCAAAGAGAGGTGTGGTGTGTTTGATCAGAGCACCTCATTTGTCGCCTAAAATATTGACATTTAGAGGCATCGCATTGATTTTTATATGTGGAGGGACAGTGGTTCACTGGCTTAAAGGTATCTTTTTTTTTTTTTAAACAACTTCTTATTTAACAGAGCTGTGACTCGTGGCTGGAGAGCTGAAATAAAAACTCTTCTTTGTTCTTGTTCTCCTCTATTATTGATAATAACCAGCTGTTCTAGATCTAAGTTTTCTCAGTCCATGGAAAAAAAAACACTGATTTACTGAAACATGGCTTCACTGAACTTTCTGAAAGTCAGTTTTAAAAGTACACAGTTGAGGATTAAATTAAAGAGTCTGCCTCTTCTGACTGATTACCTGCTACTTCGGGGAGGCAACATTGATGAATGCTATGTGCACTGATGCTGTGGCGCTGTCAACAAGATCATCGACCAGAGTGGGAGTAAAGGTTAGCCTTAGTTTCACTGATGCAGAGCAAAGAGAAAAACTAATACAGCATTTATTTTATATTTTTTAACTCAAAATACTTTGAATTAAAAATAAACAATTTGGAGCAATAGGGAGGAGTTAAAGCGGTGGGGAAGCATTTGCAAGAATTTGGCCCATAAATACAGGCACAGAAACAGGACTGTAATTATAAAAGACTGAAATTGTAAAAGAGAATTAATAGTGTGACATGTCTAATCGGAGTCGTTTTTTATGAAACAAAATGTTATAATGTTTTAAAAGCTTTTTAACAGGGTTTAGGTTACATGTAACTTAATGAAAATTGTGTTTTTGGTGTTTTTTAACATGCACTTGTAGCATTTTTCTCATGACATACACTATATTACCAAAAGTATTCGCACACAATCCAAATGATCAGAATCAGGTGACCTAATCACTTGGTCTGGCCACAGGTGTATACAATCAATCACTCAGGCATGCAGACTGTTTTCACAAACATTTGTAAAAGAATAGACCGCTCTCAGGAGCTCAGTGAATTCCAGTGTAGAACTGTCACAGGATGCCATCTGTACAATAAATTAGTGAAATTTCCTCGCTCCTAAATATTCCACAGTCAACTGTCAGCTCTATCATAAGAATGGAGTTTGGGAACAGCAGCAACTCAGCCCCAAAGTGGTAGACCACTTAAACTGATGGATAGGGGTCAGTACAATAGCCCAAGTAAAATACGCAGTGTTTTATGGAATGAGTTTCCATGATCGAGCAGCTGCAACCAAGCTACACATCACCAAGTGCAATGCAAAGTGTTGGATGCAGTGGTGTAAAGCACGCCGCCACTGGACTCTAGAGCAGGGGAGAAGCCTTCTCTGAAGTGATGAATCACTATTTTCCATCTGGTAATCGGATGGACCAGTCTGGGTTTGGAGGTTGCCAGGAGAACAGTACATTTCAGACTGCATTGTGCAGAGTGCGAACTTTTGTGGGGTTGTATGTATGTGGGGTTGTTTTTCAGGACTTGGACTTGGCCCCTTAGTTCCAGTGAAATGAAAAATGAATGCTTCAGGATACTAAAGCATTTTGGACAATTCCATGCTTTTAACCTTGGGGAAACGGTTTGGAGTGGGACTGTTCACCACTGCACAAAGCAAGGTCCATAAAGACATGGATGACAGTCTGGTGTGGATGAACTTGACTGGTCTGCACAGAGTCCTGACGTGAACCTGATAGAAAACCTTTGTGAAGCCAGGCCTTCTCCACCAACATTAGTGTGTGACCTCACCAATGCGCTTTTGGAAGAATGATCAAACATTTCTATAAACACACTTCACAAACTTGTGGAAAGCCTTCCCAGAAGAGCTTGAATCGCGGCAAAAGAGGAACCCACATCATGAACTTCATTGGTTAGGAATGGTTTGACACTACAGTTTAAATGTGAATCAAGGCAGGTGAGCCAATACTTTTAGTAATATAGTGTATGTAAAAGAATTTAAGATGAAAACTGCATTTCTTAGTATTTTATTATTCAAATCCTAATGAATTAGGAACAGATTAAAAAAAGCAGCAGTTTGAAAAAGCTGAGGTTTGTGATGCAGCATGCAGTGGGCGGGGCAAAAGCTTCTTTCTCCGCTTCTATTCTAAATCATCCACTTGCAGACAAATGGATCCATTAACGTGTTCATTTTCCTTGCTTGAGCTGCCACCTGACTCAAAATTGTACGGCTGGATAGCCCCGATATTGCTCATCAATTTTTTGCTACGTTAAGTTAATGTTGGCTTGAGATTGTGAGGGGCTGTAAGATTGCAGAAGAGAGTGTAAACAGAGGAATTCTGGAATATGATTGTAGGGTTGCTTCTGCGCCAACAGTCCCACTCACAACCCAAAAGCGAATTTCTAATCAACTCCTGTTGTGCTGCAGAAAATATGTCGTAAAAACTGACAGGTATTTTGATTTGGGGGAAAAACGGCATGATCAAAATTAAAAGACCACTGGAAACGTCTATACAGTCGATACAAATATAGTTGGAGCTGGACTTAAAGTGGCAACGTTTTCTCTTTCTTTTAGCAGCACAACTCCTTTTGATCTTTGTATTTTATTTTAAAAATCTAGCAGATTCTCTGTGCTTCATGAGAAACTTTCTTTCTGCTCACATCTTTACATGGTAGTTCATGTGTTTTTGATGCAGCTGAATGACCTCAACATCCAGGTTTAAAATCCTGTGACGCTATTTTTGGAAAGCTTCTGAAATGTGATCAAAGGTATCACTGTTCTTTTTTTTTTTGTTTACTTGTGGCAGGTCTTTGATTCACTACATAATGTCATGTTAAGTTAAGCAAAATTCTGACTCTGAGTGTGTTTTTTTTAACGGTTAGGGTCAGAGTTAGACCAACTTTCCCTCTTCGTATTTTATTTTGAAAATCTAGCTGGCTATCTTATCCTCATTGAGAGAAACTTCTTTTCTGCTCTCATCATCTTATGGAAGTTCATGCTTTTCCACTTGGGGGCTTCTGTAATGTGAGCAAAGGTTTTTACTTGCATATTGCAGCTCATTGCCTTAACATGTGATGTCATGTTTAGTATCCTGATGCAAAATTTTGACTTGTCTGTTTGCTTTTAAATCAGTTTTAAATCATTTAGGGTGGGGGTCATCACTAGTAATTTTTAAAAGCACATCCCATACAAGGTTTAACATTGAACACACAGTCGACTGGAATCCAACTGATTGACAATCACCGAAAAATGAGATGAAATGTCAGGGGCGGTGGCAGATCTATTTAATTGTCTTCTGGGTGCAGGTTGTACATACAATTATTACAGGATTTGTTGAAACAAAACATTTGGACAGGGATTTAGATGAACATATCAGTTCTTTTTTGCAGTCGGTTGATGCTGCAGACTGACTTGTTCTGTCCAAACACTGGTAACTTGCATTAGTCTGACTGTGTTGGAGTTGTGTGTCACAGTGAATCACTGCTAGTGATGGACAAGCTGGTTGTTTTCCTGTCATTGCATGCTGGGAGAAACCCCAGTCTCCATGCAGCTGAAGTGGGAGATTTAATTGCTTGTGTTATACAGAAAAATTCTCTTCAGCTTTCAGGCTTTATTCTGGAACTTTCCAGTGATGAAGAATGCAGGTCTCTGTGCCCCACTGCTAAGGTGTGCCTGTATTTATCCCTGACAGCTAGTTTGGTCGTCACACAAGTACAATGTCAGCCTTTTCAGAGGCTAATATAACATCGCTTTCCAATTAAATAGTCTGGAAACATTTGACTATCATAACATATTAACTGAGATATGTAAGAACAAGTATGGTCTACAATAAAGTATTCATGATGTGTGCAGTTGTGTGGGGCTGCTGTGGTGTACAGTGATCACTGGACAGCAGCTTTGGGTACTGCTGTACTCATAGGTGTGTGGGCTTGGATGGCAGTTCTGCCAGAGTTCTAACATCTATCCTACCTCGTGAGATTTTCCTACCCGTAGCACAAAACCATAGTTATAACCATCTAATTGTCCTACCTTATCAGATAATCTACAAATAAGAAAGAGCGCACTGTTTTGATGTTAGGTTGCACACAGAGCAGGGTTTCATGGGCGGCTAGGACAGTTTCACGTAGGTGTGGTAGCACAGTTTTATGGGTTAAAATGTATGCAGTCATATGTAGAATGTTGTCCACCAGGTGGTGTTGTTTTCAGGTGGAGAGTGCAAGAAACGTGTATGGCTGTACTTGAACAAAATTTAACCTGAAGTCATAAAACAGAAAAAAACAAAACAGCATATAGTAACCAAAAGATTGAACAAAATGTAACCCAAGTCACAAAAAAGTAAAAAAAAAAAAACATATAAAAACCACAAGAATGAACGCACGTTAAAAGTTAAACCAGTTGAACTTTGACGAATCGAGAACTTGGATTTGGTAGTGACGTATGGGTAGCGTCCTTTTTAATTCACGGAAATGCCAACCATTTGAAAATTGATCATGGAGGAGAAATTAATATTCGCAGTTTGCGTCCAGCAGGAATTATGTGACACGAAGTCTTTTAATAAATCAGGTTAGAGCTTTGAAAGAAAAAGCCTGCAGCAAGATTCATGAGATTTGCACCACTTTGACATTTCGCATCAAGCCGCTTTAAACTGGAGGTGGCAGACATGCATTAGTTAACAATAGACGTTTTAGAAAGAATGCGCTTCACATGCCTGGTGTGAATGTAGCTTGAAATGCTTTGGGTTAAAACAAAAGTAAAGGCAGAGCTGTAGAAATAGTTGCCATTTAAATACCATTTTAGATTATTGTGTACAAAAGCGAAAGTAATATCTTATGGTCTAAAGGCAATAGAATAAACATTATGCTTACAATTTCATACATTATTCTGCAAAGCTGTGCTAGTTTTTAGCCTGTGTTTGAATATTTTTTTTGCCTTCTAAAAAGAACTGACAGTGCAAACGTTTGGTGCACATTAACCTTAACTTTTGAATCCTGGAGATGTTGCCGGCGACACCTATGTACCATGTCCTTTGACCATCGATGCGCTTTACATGAATTAGCCGAATCTGACACTTTTTTTGTAAATCAGCTAATTGTGGTTGATTGCATAAGCACTTCATTGCTGTAAAGCTGCATACCAGTGCAAGGTTGCTTTTCTTTGTTTCAGTATTTGCTCTGGAATTCCGTTAATAGCGTAAACGGTTGAAGAGTAGTCGAAAGAACACAAACACAGGCCTAAAACTCCAGGGTTTAGGAGTTAAACCGGCTAGCTAGAAGTGGGATTCAAGCTAAAATATTGTGACACATGACTAAATGTGTATATTTTGACAAAACTAGTAAAAGCTTTAAAAAATGTTGCATTTTAAAAACCAGCGTTTTTTTAAATATAAAACTGGCAACACGCATTGGCGATGTCGATCCCTCAGACATTATTTCTCAATTTGGCAGTCATCAGCTCTGCAGGATTAACTATTTTTTTGTTCCCACCAGGAACCAGCATCAAACTACAATTTGTTGTTTGATATTGAATCGTTTTTAATCACAATATTGCAATGCGCTGTTGTTTCTGTTGAATCTTTGTCAGTTTAGTCACTTTGTGCCTATATTTGAGCTAAACTGTAGTGTTGTATTTTTGTTAAAAATGCCATTAAAATCACAAATTCATCTGTTTGTTGATTTGGTTCTACATTTTTTTTGCCTGACATGCATCAGACCCCACATCACATAACATAGCAATATGTATGTTGGCCTTTTTTGCACAATATTACCTGTGTAATAGACTGGCAGGCCTGGTATAGCTTGCCTGCTGACTGACAGCAGCTGGGATGAGGTCCAGCTTTTCTGTGGCCATGGACAAAATGAAGCTGTTCTAAAAAAAAAAAATATGTCAAATTGATTTCAAATTTGTCAGACTTATAGCAGCTATCCACAGATAGGATTACAGTTTTACATGAATTTCTGAGGATATTGATTTGCTTCCCAATATGACCTTTGCAGAATTAAAATGAGAGGACATCCAGAAGTAGATCGAAGTCAATGAGATTAAAGCATTGTTTCTGCATTATCATCATACAATCAAACACTGGCTTGTCCTTTTTCTAAAGGGATAAGAAAAAAAAGAAGTGGCATGCATGTCATACAAAATCCAAACCCCCTGTGGTCACATAGCTTGGCTTCTCTTGGCAGGAACCTCCGTAGCATAATTATACCCCAGTGAAGTGTGAAAGTCGATGCTTTTATATTCAGGAAGTCAATCATAATGTAACTAAGGCATTCCTGTTGAAGCATAAACATTTGGTCTTCTTAACTTTTCATTTTCCCAGAGCTCCTTAGGTAATTGGAAAAGATTCTGAACAGTCTGACCCTGAATTGTTTGACTAATTATCATTTCCTTTTTTTTTGCTTTGGTCCTTTATTGCCTGAGCAGTATTTGGTTTCCTCTCGTTACAGATGCTGAGCACTTTTGATTGAATGGTGGAATGTGTGACGTGTGTTTGACTTCTTCCTCCTCATGCTAAATCAAATGTTCTGTTATCCAGTACAAAGCAATCTTAGGTGTGAGTGATATCCTGTCAGATGGTTCTGCTGTCTCCTATTATTCTCATCATAGCATCTGAACTAATGACAGAAACGGGAAGAGCCCATGAGAGTACTGAAAATAGGCCAAAGGGCAGACTTGAAAGGCGTATCATAAGTTAGTCTCTCTTTTTTTAGACTATTAATTAATCCCTTTAGGAAATGAAAAGACACATGTGTAATACAGAAATGCACAGATTATATTACTCAAGTTCTTACAATATCACACAATGATCATGGTCTTTACCTATAGGATGAAATCTTATTTTTATAAATCTGATATAAACGAATATTGAATGTCAGAAATACTAATGAGCTCCTCAAGTTACTGTTTAGAAACTCTTAAAAAAAAAAGGAAGCCTATTTTGGTGCATTTTTGACACCCACAGTTTCATTAGCATTCCGGTTTAGACTCAAGGCTAGAAACCTGCGTTTTAACATACCCACTCATTTCCACAAACTACTTTACTGGTGACATGTTTTCTAAAGATTGAAGATTGTCTGAGCTTCAGGAAAACTGCTTTGAGACAAAAAAGAAAGACACATAACTTTCCAAACTTTTTTTTTTCTAGCTTAACTATAGAATATTAGCTGCGTCTTCAGTACATGGATGAAAGAAATTCTACATCACCTTATTGTATTTTTAAAAAATAAATTTAAATAGGTTTTGCACAGAAAACTGCACACAACTAAAAAAAAACTCAAATTAAAATCCATGGACACGAATTAGTATTTTGTGACCACAATTTTGAATTTTGTGCACTCAAATCGGTATGTTTCTTTGGCATAAATTGCATAAATAATATATTGTATACGCAAATTAGTATTTGAACTCAATTTAGTGTTTTGTGGCCCATTTTTTGGCACAGATTAGCTTTTTGCGGCCATGCTTTAGTATAATGTGCTCACAAATTAGCATTTGTGTCTGTAAATTAGTATTTGGCGTGCACAAATAGGTATTTTGTGGGTACAAATGAGCATTTGCCCAAAAATTTGTTTCTTTGTGGGGATGGCACTAATTAGTATTTTCTTCGCACAAATTATTATAGAAATTTAGGATATTAAAATACTAAATTCTGCTCACAACTTACAAATTTGTGCTATAGATAATAGTATTTTTTTAGCACAAAATAGTAAATACTAATTAATTATTGCATTAATGCTAATTTGTGCCTTCAAAATGCTTATAACATGCTAATTTTGGGCCATATCATTTGCTTGCATAAGATACTAATTTGTTGCCAAAAATGATTGTTTTAAGGGAGCGATTTATCAGAGGGTTTTTTTTCTGAATGTCTTGGCTTTTTAGTTTAGCTGATTTCTTTTGTAAAACTGTACATTTACAAACTGGACTGAATCATTTTTTTTGTTTGTTTTTTTACATGCAGGTCATGCAGTAAAGTTGTTAAAGCTCAGAGAGATGAGTCTGTTCAAACAATGAATGTTGGAGGAGGAAATGCATTGAGTGGGTTTGAATCCCTGTGGAGCTAAGTGGAGGTTTTAACCAGGATCACTGCAGAACATGTTCTTGTAAAGTTTGTTAAGAAAGCTCCCTCACGGCTTCAGTTTTTATTGACCTTTCTCAGTGTTGTGAGAACTCAGTGCTTCAAAAAATGGATTCGATTTCAGTTTGATTTAGTTAATTTATCTTGGAAGTCACTTAAAAAGGATTGACGTGGAGGCTATTACTGCAGATAAAGCAAATTGTTTCCTCTTATTTGCTGGAGTAAACAAAAGGATACTTCATTTATTCAATAAGCTAAAATGTAAAGTGCATACATGCATTGAATTTCTTTTTTCAGCTGTGAGCCATGATCTGCCATGATGCCTTCATAGTTGCTGGATATGCAAACAGGATGATCTTGTCTGTTTTGTTTAGCAAATATCTAAATGCATTTTCTCACAGCTCCATGGCCAAGTAGAATGTCCTCAGATTTTCAAAATGCAGTAAGCCTGCCTGTTGTCAGAATATACCCAATAATAAAGCTAAAGAATTCCGTCGTCAATCAATCTTTTTGAAAATGAAATGAAAATGTTACGACCCCTGGTCTTGCCTGCGTATTAGTGTGATGTATGTGTGTCCCTGTGTGCGTACTTTAAACTTTAGTCCTTAAACATTAGGTCAGCCTTTAGGTGTTTTCTTTCAGTTTCATTGTTAATATATTGTATTTGTTTTGTATTCATTGTTTTAGTTTTTTATTCACTGAAAAAACCTTTTACTTTTTAAAACATTTAATTTTAGTATTTGCTTAGTTTGAGATTATTAGGAAAGAGCTCATTATCAATCCAATAAAACATTGTATTTAACACTAGATTTAAGGATTTACCTTGGCTGAGTCTCTGGAACGTTACCATTTTTTGTTTTTTTATTATCACCTGCCACCTGTCACCCAAATAAACAGCTGTGTGACTTATATAACCCTGCCCGGTTATTAATTATTTCTTTATGTTGAACATTTTCTTGTTCTTCTCCGAGAAAGGATGTAACAGAAAATGAAAACCTAGCTTTCAGAGCAACATTTTTTTTAATTGGCAGTCTTGTTTATTTATGTTCAAAAGGTGGGGTATTTTACTTTGAAATAAATAGGCTTTGACCTTTTGTGGTAAGCCACCTAGTGGTTACCTGGTGAACTGCCTTGGCTTCTATTTTCAGTTTGGGCTCAACAAGGAAGTGAAAGTTTTGTTGCTTTTGTCAAATGCTGTTATAAAAAACTTTATATGAAAATGACTCTCTTCAGTCACAGTTTTGGAATGATTTCAAGTCAAATATGTGAAAACAAAAACTAGGTTAGTCATGGCAGTCTCATTAGAAATTTGGTGTGCGGGTGAAAAATGGGTTATTGTGGAATGCTTGGGAAAGCTTTCACTCTCTTCTTTGTTTTAGAGGAGCAACACTGACCTTCAGTTTGTGTAACAGGCTGTTTTCTTCCCTTTGTCCTCAAGATTATATTTCTCACCACAAATATTCTCCTCCCCAATCGGGTTTTCAAGGGTTTTTAGCCATGATAATTGTAGTCAGTTTTTTTCTTTTTTTTAAAGGAAAGGTTTCAATGCTTGTTGATGGTTTAGTGTTATTTTGAAGGCAAGTTGATTATTTAGGAGTGTTTTTGTTTTTTGTTCTTTTTTACATGTTCTTGAGACATTTTTTTTCTGAGAAAATTAGGCTTAAAATTTCATTTCTGAGTATTTCTTTGTCCAAATTGTTGTGAATCAGGAGCAGAGGAAAAGTGACCAGAAGGAGGGCGAGCTTGGTCCGCACCAACAGTCACAGCCCACAGCTCAGTGGTGAATTTCTAATGGACTACAGCTGCTCTGCAGAAACTATGTCCTAGATAACGACACAAGCTGTTTGATTTAGAGAAAAATCAACATAATCATATATAAAAGCCCTGTGGGAATGCTTTGACAATAGATCTAAAGATGATTGGAGTGGGGTTTTCATGAGTAATGCAACAATGAGGCAGTTATTGGGGAAATATTCCCTATAATTGATGGTTCTGAATGGAAGGGCTTGTAAGGAGTGCAGATAAGGAAAGCTGTTCATTCATTCACTGGTGAAGATTAAAGATACGATTGAAAAAACAAAAACAGTTTTGCTCTTTTAAGGTTTTCCTTTAACAAAAAACAAACAAAAAAAATCCTCATGTGTTTTTCTGACATTTTTGTATTAATTGAGTGGAAATTAAAAAAAAAAGAATACCAGTACTTATTTGAAACTCTCAAAAAAATATTTATTTTGTTTACTTTAGTTTTGGCATTGATTTATTTATTGATATATATGGATTTTTACATTTTTGGTAAAGTATAAAAATATATAATTATTGTTAATCTCTGTAAAGAAAATAAAAAAATCAAATTTAAGTATAGCAAAACGGGTGTATTTTAGTTGGCTTCCTCCCACTTGCGTTCAAATAAAAAATGTTGTTGTGTGCATAAGAGTTAATGTGTTTATTTACAAATAAGAATAACAATTAAATTACTCACAAGTGTATGTATTTGTATTTTTCACTCAATTCAATGTCCAATTATCCTAATTTTGATATATGTATGTATAGATATTGTTTATCTTTGTTCATTTATATTTGTTTGACAGCCTTTCAAAATCCAAGCGACTAAAAGCAAGAACAGCTTCCATGAAAGGAAGTGATTCAGGAAAAAACAAACACCTGGACTCACAGAAGTTTGTAGAGGAAAGAGAAGAAAGCATAGAATCTGAACAGAATGACTACATATTCTCAGCAGTGAACTCAATTTAATGTGATGCTCTTATATATCCCGCAAAAATGCATGACCTGTAATGTAAATAACTGGTTCGAAGTCTGGATTGCTGTGAAAATAGTGGTCAGAACAGAGAGTCCAGAAACACAGCAGCTACTAGCCGTTTGTCACGTGCCTGAGCAAGTTCCTAAATCTGTCGTTTTATGTAGATCAGTTACACTGATTAAGTTTAAAGTAAAACCTCTTTAAAAACACGTTATTCTTATTTAATAATTTTTTTCAATTTATACGTCGGCCTTTGACCAGAGCAAGGACAGGGAACTCCAGGCCTCATCAGTTGGTGTGTCTGCATGTTTTCCAGATATCATTGCCCTACTTACGGGTGATTACCTGGATCAGGTGTGTCCAGCCAGTGTAGACTACAATTCACCTATTATGCCTAAGAGCGTGTTCAAAAATCGAGGTCTGGAACGGTTTTGAGGTTTTCCACCAAAAGATTTATTCCTGACACCAAAATATCTAATACATGTGTTTAGGGTCTCCAGCTGTCCCTAGGAACGCATCCTTCGGATGCTCTTCTCCATGCACGGAGAATAGAGACACTCTATTTCCCTTTGACCCAGAGTTTTATACACAATATGCAAAAAGACGGTTGGATCAAAATAAGAGGTTGGATCTTCTCCCTGGAGATGCATTTTCCCACTGTCTGCCTTTTCCCATTCTTTCGCAGGTGACTCTGCTCCTCGTTGACTCCTTATCCGCTTTTCGTTCACTCCCGCCTGCACACATTTGTTTCAAAGCAGCATACTCCCTATATGAACTAACCTTGTATGCTGTGAGAAACTATCCTATCATTCATTCACACAGTCATAAAAATGTCTGCAAAGTTTAAACCATGAAAAACCCTTTTGTTTAAGTATTCAATGTCTACCAAGTTTATCACTTTTAACACGAAATTTTCATACTGGTTAATACTGAATTATTATGACACACATAAGTATTTGTTTATTTAGCCTTCATTTCTTCATCAGTCAGATCATATTAGAGCTGGGTCTGCTGGAATCCAAGCAGGAATGTGGCCCTCGGTCCCTACACCCCATACCAGAGGAACAATTTCATTTTTTTGTCATAAGAAAAATATGTTTTGTTTTTGATATTTATTCTTTTGTAAGTTTTGACTTTTAATTTTCCTGACATTTGTTTTTGAATAAGAAGCCCTTAAAAGGTTAGTTAGAAATGACAGGTTTGTCGATAACATGGACCATCATAACTCCACCGACATGTTCAATATTGTATATTGCAGAGGTGGGAAAAGTGCTTATTTACTTAAGCTCCCTTTTTTCATCAGTCTTTAGCATTATTAGCCATTGAAAGAGGTAAGCCTTGACTTTTTACTTTACATATCGTCATTCTATTTTAATATATTCAATTCCTGTATTAAAAAATGTTATTAATATAGCTTTTCTTTGGCTACAAAATATCCTCAGTGAAGCTGTCTGTTCAAAGCTGGGGAGTTCTGGCTGTGTTCATGTTGTATCTGATGCCACTTCTTAAAGAAAAGAGCTTCCTATGTGCAAGGAATGTAGAAAAAATGTTGCATTGATGTGTGTGCGAGCCTGCATGAAATTGTAATTTACTTTGTGCTGTATCATACATATGTATACAAGTTTTTTTTTTTATCTTAAAGTCTTTTAGACTAGTTTATGTCTGGGTGCATCATATAATTGTAGGGATTTGTCTCATCTTGAAAAAGAGTTTTGTGAAAAGCTGGTTTTGTGAGTCATGTATCACAATTTTAGCATTTTGAGTAGGGAGCTAAAAACTCTTCCTTATTCAAGGGTGATGTTTTTTTAAGAATAGCTCCTAAATATTAAAGACATGGCTACTAGGGATACCTATTGTCTGTAAAGGATCCGTAAAAAGCGATTTCCCAATATTCACGAACAGAACCGATACAAAGTCTGTTGTGTCTGCCTCTAAGCACCATGAATACAAGGCAAATACACTTGATTGGATAGGACTTTTGATGAGCTGTGTAATGCTGTGGAACCTCTTGTGGCGCCCGCTGTACAGTGTCCAAGGCAGCCACTTCCTACCAAGAAAGTTGAAAAAAAAAAGTTTTGATTTCAGTTTTGCAAAATATGTCAATTTCGATACACATTAAAAACCACCTCCTCCAAGCGGAAGAACTTTTTTTTGATAGATGCGAGTTCTTCCGAAATTGCTGTTTCCATTTGGCAAATCTATTACCCCAATTCAATTTGTGCAATTTCATAGTTTCAATGGACTTCAAAAGACTGATACTAAAAGTCATTGTATATTGTATATAAAAAGTCATTAAATATCTGGTTGGACATAAATGCGTAAATGCTAGGACTAGAAATGTAGAAATATTAAAAACTCTTTAAAATAATAATAAAATAAACGCTCCAAAAAGAGCGGAACATGCAGTCTAATTGAAAGTATATGCAGTTATTGGCAAATATTTGTCTATAGAAATATTGAATTTTTTGAATTTTCTCTTCAGTTTAAATCCATAAACTCTGCTGGGTGATATGATCATAAATGTTATGCTAACAAAATGAATCAATCCTTCAAAACAAAAAATCTTTAAGAGTTTCATTGCAAATTTAAGATGTGATCATGTCAAGATTCTTAAGCCAGCGTGTCTGATTTAGTAGAACCTTCAGTTTATTAAAAAAAAAAATCCTGCAGATATGAGCCTTTGCATTGATGAACATAATCCTTCACTCTAAATTACTTCAGCATTTATAAGTTTGAAAAAAGCTCACACAGTCCGCTGGTATTTGAAGATTTGCTCTGCGCATCTGTAACATTTTCATTTCTGAGAAGGTTTTAGCTCTCCGCTGCTGTTCCGGATTCCTGCATCTTGATTGAAAGAAATGATAGTTGTAATAAACGTGCTGATTTGTGGCACAGAACAGCCATTTAAAGACACATTGCCAGAGCTGCCTTCACTTAAAATGATGAAATATGCATTTGCAAGTAAATGTGAACCAAAAAAATCTATAAATATGTAGAAATGCAAATGAAGTAAACAATTCTTGTACATCTACTTAGAGATTAGTCTGACTGTTGACTAAGATTATTTTCTTTCTAGGCCGCATTTATTATAACAGCATTGTTGCCCTCTGCTTTAATAGATTATCGACATGTTTTTTCCGAGCCATCAATGTTTATCTTCCAGCTGACACAACCGCGCAGCAAATTTAATGGACCTCAAAGAAAGAGTGCAGGAAAAAAAAAAGCGATCAAGGGCTTGGCCTTTAATCGTCTGCTTTAAATCTCAGCCTGACTTCATCTCTAAAGAATGAAGACAGAAGTGCTCAGCTTGACACAAGTCGTAATTGTGACACCTGCTGAAAAGGCACGGCTCTTTTAAATACCATCCAAAAAACAAGATTTTGGCCCCATAAGGCTGTTTCTATCTGAATCTTGAATCTCATTGAAATGTTTTCCTTTAGGATCTTTTACGACGCGCAGTGCTCACTAAAGCTTTTTGTTCAAAATATATATTTTTCTTTTCTTATGCACATATATTTGCAACCAAACTTGATAAAAAATAAAAATATTTCACAAATACATCTGCTGTTTCAAGCTTTTTTTTTAAAATGTAATATCTTCACGACATTCATCTGTCACTTCTTTCTTCATCAAAACATACATTTTCTCACAAAAGAATTGTAGCATTATAACCTTCTTGTTTCTATAAGGAATACATGATGTGTTTTTTTTTTCTTGCAGTCCTTCCCTCTGCTCACCATGAAAGCCTTTTTGAACCCTGCAACCTTTTTTAAGTTTGTCAAGATAACATAGTGCTGTCCAAACATTGATCAAAGGCAGGGTTTTCCTGTGTTTTACACAAAACTTTGTACAAAGCTAAAATAAAAGAAATCTTGATTGTATTTTTTTTTGACACCATGCAAGGTCTTCCTTCTCTATAAAACTCTGCATGGTCGGGCAACCCAATTTAAAATTTTGTTTGACCAGATTTTCAAAAGCAAAACATCTGCTGGGGTGCAGATCTTCACACGCTGCCTAGAGTGAGTCAAATCTCGCTGAAAGAAGAGTCACTCAAGGACTTTTAGATTATTTTGACTAGTGACTATTAAAAAAAAAATCCCATTTTAACCAAACAACAAACCTTACTAGAAACTGGATGGCACATAACTCGAGTTCAGTTCACCTTTTTAAAGTCTTTTGAAAAGCACAAAACTTTCACTTCAATTCATTCATCTTTGAAATATGCGTTACAGCGGAGAAACAGCTCAACAAATACAGGTGCTTCTGAATGTTTTCATAAAAGAAAATAGAGATCAGTAAGTTAAAATCTTCAAAATAGATGGAGGTTTATTTTGCTCCTTCCATCTTCTGAAGGTTTTTACTGAACTGTGCTCACTCCATCTGAAGACAGACAAAAAAGAAACAATGTCAGAACTTTGCGTTATTACAGAAGCCAAAAACAACCAACCCTATTTTGTTTTTTGACCGTTCACTCATGATAATGACATCCACTATCTCGTTATCATTAGAAAATAAAATTCCTTTAGAAGAATATACTGTAGCGGCCCTCCCTCTCTTTTACCGTATCGAGATAGCGAGAACTAGTCTGTTTTAAGTCTTTTTATTTTGTTATTTGTTATTTTACCCAACACAGTGAAGCTTACACGACAACTCTCAGCAACAGCAGGACAAACACTCCACCGCTGTTTGACAATTTTTGATTTATTAGTGGAGCTACGCTCCTCAAATGCCTTAATTCTGTCTGGTTCACCAGTCCCCCTCCCTTTATATCCCTAAAAACCAAGACAACTAGCTGAATGACATACCCAGAGCCAACAAATGTCTCTGCTTGGTGCGTTCACTGAGCTGCGGACATTAGCGGAACCCGAATAGCCACCCAGCCCAACTCAGTCCGCTACAATACTATTTTGCAGCAAAACAAAGCAGTCTGTCAGAGAAAATGTCGAACACCAATCAATTTGTAATTGATCAATTTAATCGTGGTCTAACTCAGGCGGAGATTGTGCTGATGCTGTAGGTCATAAACGACGTCCAAGTCAGTTATTTTCATATGAGGAGAAGGTTGGCACGGCTACATCTGCACAGACGGCTGCAGTTCCATGATCCTGCGGTTGTTGTCGATTTCATCAGTGACACGGTCACAGAATGATGCATGAGAGGTGCAGGATGGAAGGACTGCGTGTTACTCAGAACTTAATCTTTTATCATAAGGAAGAAAAACGTGTTTTCTCGTGATAATGACATGATCTCATTATCACGACAAAATGGGCAAAAAAAAGTAGGGTAAGCCGTTTTCAGCTTCCATGCATTAAACCTGCATTTTTAAAAATAGGGAAAACATGATACTGCACTGGATTCTGAATAGGTTGCTAGTAGGGATGCAATGATTCACTTTCCCTGTGATTTGGTTCAAGCCTTATTTTTGAGTCTTGAGTTTTGTTTTGATATATGTATTGTTTATTACAAAACAACAACAAAAAACAAAAAAAATTGTAAAAATCCCTTTTTTAAAATTGCTAATAAGGAATTAACAATGAAGATAAATCCTTCAGTCGGCTCATACTAAACCTGGTGTAAAGTGATTAATCAATACATACAAAATCCTTCTTAAATTTTGCATACCAATGTGTTTGACAATTTCAATGTAAGCATACTGGTACGCAGTTGGATGCACTGATTTACTTTCACCACGATTCGTTTCAATGGTGAAACAGACGGGTTGATTTTTCTAACAAGAACTGTAGTTTCACAAGTTGTTTGTTTGAGCAGTTGTTAAGTAGTAGCAAATACTGAGCTTTTAAGTTGCTAGATTAAAGTTACCAAGGGCTTCTTTCTTTACATGCGTTCATTAACATTTGTTCAGTATACAGACTGTGTTGGTGATATTGACTGAATTGGAATTTTCTACAATGATTAAATTACAAATGGAAAAAACCATAACCTACACTAGTTACCTGATGTGCTGCATTCATGGACGGAATTCCTCATTTACTTTAATGCATGTTTTTTGTGTCATTGTGCTCTAGGTTGCTTCTGGCCCACATGTGGCCTCCTGGCCATTCAAATGGCCCCATTGAACATAGTGGTATTTGTATAATCCTTGATTTGCATGTTGCATGTTGACCATTTCATTTAGCCCTGGTGGAAATTGTGACCCTGGTGCTTTTATTTAACAAAAATTCATAAAGGCCTACAACAACTGGTCGTGCATTAAACGCTTTCAAGGTAACAATTATGAAATCACTATGTGAAAAACCCACTCATGACCCTGATGTTGTGACCTCTTACACTTTTATCTAATTGTTCTTTAACTTTTTTTCTGCTTGGTTTTGTTCTACATTTGGCATGCATCACACTGCATAAACGGCATCATTTAGGTATTTTCACTTCTGCCCTCCGGCCTTCTCCTCGCACTAAATACCTCTGTTTTGCAAAAGTCAGTTCAATTTTTTTCTTGATCAATAAATCATTTATGCTTTTTATTCTTTTTGTTTTAGGTTTTTAAAACTTTAAACGAATCAGTAATTCAGGCAAATAAAATAACGTACCAATAATGATATCAATGATTTAAAACTGTTCAACTTAGTAATGTTATATTCCTGCTCTGCACAAGAAGATATTCAAGCTAATATCCTTACAAATCTGTACTTTGAAATGTCATGTGATTTTGCTATATAGTAGGAATATGATCATAGTTTGTATTAAATCCATTATTTCCTGCTCAGTAATAATCCTACTGAATGTGACGAGATCATTTGGACAGATGAGACCTTTTTAAGTGAGGCGTAAAAACTGATTATTTATATATATATATATATATATATATATATATATATATATATATATATATATATTTATTTATTTTTTTTTACCACACTTACCTTGACCATATATATGTTTATCTGCAGTGTTACATCAGCTGTGACTGCTGACTACTATATGTCTCATTTGTGTGTGAGTATCCATAGATGTGCATCAGCTGACATTTGTGGATCTTTTCAAGGGCATCAGTGTCTGGAAAGTATATTTTTTTATGTTAAGAGAACTTGATTGTCATCTTCAGAGCAGAGACAGACTGATGGGATGCTGGAAGACCTATTTTAGAATAAACAGCATATGTTTTTTTCATGATGATGCAGACCTTTGAGTTTTCTCAAGAGGATGTACAATTATAGGAATCTCTATTATAGACTGATCAACCAATCTGTGTTATTTCATTCTAGAATAGGATTAATAAACCTTTTCTTTGGTTTTACTCATGACTTTAATTACAGTAATTTAAAAAATTGCTTCTGATTAAATGAAAACTGCAAACATTTTAGTTACATTGTTTTATTAATGAATTACATTTCTTTTTATTCCCTTTTTGCCCACATTGAAAGTAATTGTAGGAAAAACTGACTCTTCTGAAACATGCATATGTGAATTAAAAACTTTTTTTTTTATATTTACAACTGAAGTATGTTGCTTCCTTTAAAGATCAACATGAAAAGTGTTTCATGCTGCAACGTACTAGAACTTTTGAAAATGAATACATTACTTTTCCTAAAATGTGAGTATCCAGTAAATGATGAATTCAACTTTTTTGCTTCTTTGCAATAAAAGACAGGAAGAAATGTTTGATCAAATGCTCTCAGGTCCATTTTCAAACCTCTCATCTCAAAGGTACTTTTTCTCTTCACAGCAGACCTGAGGGCCACACCTCTTGAGATGGTAACTTCAAGTCATATTTTATGCCTTTATAGTTTTTTTTTTCTCCATAAGCTTTAAATATTTTGAACAGGTATTCTTCTTAGGATCTGTATTTCCATTTTTGCATTTGTATCAATAAATCACGCCTTAAAAAAATCCCAAACATGTTCAAGAGGACCTGGCTGCAGACAAAAACATGGCCCCCAGACATCATTAGCGGAAATTCGGACCTGGAAGTTCACCCTGTCCTCCATTACGGTATAAAGAAACTTTAAAAAAAATTTTTGGTTGAAAAAGACCCATTTTATTACGAAGCCTCAATCTCTGAGGCACCGCCTTTTGCTCTTTGTGAGTCCCGCCCATTTTGCGACATCGACCTAGAGCCAGCCTCAGCAGCGTGTCCATATTTTACCCTCAAAAGCAAAAATCCAAATTTTTGCAAAGATGGGTGTGGATATTGTTATCTGCCTTCAGTAGCCCAGACTCTTATTCCAAAACTGTGGAAGCCGGCCCGGTGTTTGTTAGAGACCGGTGTTTATTCCATCCCAGACAGAATGGTGATGGTTAATGGGTTCATTTAATGGTGAAATTTGCTCATGAAATGGAGACACCACCACTAGATCAACATGTCATGATTTATTGAAATGAGAACATTGCATTCTCTTCTGATTAGCATTGGCTGTGAACGTTTCTTTTCTCTTTGAAGCGTTATCAATCTTTATATCAAAAATCCTTTTTCCTGGAGACACGTGCACCTTTCCGTCTTTGCTCAGTAATCCATGTTAAAATCAGTTCTTCAAATTCATTGCTTACTTTCTTTGCACCACCACCAGGAAAAAGTTTGGCTTTTCTGCAGCCGTCTTTCCACAACACAACACATCAGTGACACAAACATGGACAGCCAGCGTCTGCATGACTGTACGGCCTGAGTAGAGGGTGTCTTTAAGGAGTCCTGCCACTACAGAGACTGTTGTCCAACAGTAGCGAACACCGGTTAGACCCAACAAACCCTGAAGACTGGACACAACTGAAAGATATATTGTATTGTGCAGTTAAAACGAAAACGTTTTGCCAATCACCGCTACCTTCGGAGATGGTGGTCTGGGGGTTATGCTGGCAGAGCAGACTCTTCCTGGAAGGGGCTGCTCTGATTTTTTATGTCAGCTTGTGAGAACCCTCTCGTTTTCAAGCATTTGGAGGGGCTGGTACTCAGAGCACAGGTTTTTAGAGGAATAATCAAAAATGTGTGAACAGATCAAAATACCACTTTGGGGTTGTTTATAGCGAGGAATGAACATTCTAAAAACTTAAAAGCTCAAAAAGTTTATATTTGATGGCATAGACCCCTTAATATCTTTTTGAAAGGAATGCAACAATTACCGTTTATTAACATTAAACAGTTTTTAGAAAAGGTGCAATTCTGATTTCAGGACATCATCTTTTCTGCAACCTGGTCCCCCTTAACATGTTGTAGTTTTCTCCACCAAATGAAAGAATGGTCAGAGCTTACTCAGCTTTTTCTGTCTAACTCATTGCTTGCTTTAAAATGTTTTTTTTTTTTTAACATAGAAATGTATCTTTGCATTTTCCTCACAATTAAAATAATAATTAAAACATCTAGGTATGACTAAGAATTATAAAGAAAAAAACAGTAAAAGTGGTACACCTAAAGATTACTTTATTAATCATACTTATGTATAAGCATAGCAAGCAAACTATTGAGCTTGCACGTGTAGTGTAGGAAGTATACCAACTGAATAGTCCACTTCGACAGCCGTGGTGGATTGGTAGAGCTGATTGGAATACCAGAGGTTCAATTCCCACCTACATGTTAAGCTCTCCTTGGGCGAGATACTGAGCCCCACATTGCGCCTGATGGTTGTAGGTTGCTGTCAGTGTTAGTTTTTGGCAGCGGAGCCGCCATCAGTGTGAATGGGACTGGACTGTAAAGCGCTTTGGACTTCTAAGAAGGTAAAGGACTATATAAGTATACATCATTTACATTTTACTTCTTCAGAGTAAATATGAAAGTTTCAAATATACAATATACAGATTGTGTATAAAAAGGAATCACTTAAGTATACTTGTAGTACGCTTAAATAGACTAGTTTTTGCTAAAGAAGAGTTGAAAACTGCTGATTTCCCTCTCGGTAAATAATAAAGTTTTAATAAATTGAAAACACTTTTTGCTTATACGTTGATTCAAAATCAAATTTTTACATGAATATGGCAGAACATCCAGTCATAAACACAAGCCTGACATTTATTTTTTCAAAAGTTCACTTACAGTTTGTTCTGCAGCTGGACGGAGGCGGCTGTACCCGTCTGTACCCGTCAGGCTCATAAACATTCTTTTTGAAATCACTAATGTTTCCAAATATCCTTCAATGTTTTAATGTGAGAGAACATAAAGCCTTGTTATTGAAATTTACAGGGCAGGAAAATAATTTAGGACTGTTAAGTTGAAAAAACCATACATGTTGTTTTTTTTGTTACACACATTTTGAAAAGGGAATTATCTGCTGATATTAATGCATCCATTGTGATTTCTGTATGTTTTTTGTCCTTTGCTGTAAAGATTGAACTCAGATTACCGTGTGCCACATTTTCAGGATCCACTTTATCATAATCTTGAGGGACAAAAAGGGTTTGTTTAATTTTAGGCAGTGTTTAGAGAGAAGGCATTTTTCATTCCAGTCAGGCTTCATAAACCTGCTTAATACTGCTGTTTTAAGTTGATTAAATTTGTATTTTCAGCATAAATTCAATATGTTAAATTTGCAAGTAATACATTTTCAATTTGTCAAAGTCATTCAGTCAGGGTGTTATGTATGTCATAGGAAAAAAAAGGATTTAATAGCAATAAATTTGATTTAGTAAAATGCAGAGGAGTAATTCTGGGTTTGCTGCTTTTACATCAACAATGCAAGAGGTGGTTGAAGCCTGGCTGTTTCTGTTGTGTTAGTGCTTCACAGGGAAGTCGTTCTCTGGTCTGAACCGAAGTTCACATGAGGGTAGCACTTCATTTGCAGTGAACGAGCAACACGCCGCACCGGAGCGAGTGATAAGAATGGCTCTCAGCAGAAGTTCCTGCCAGAGGAAAAGTGTTATCCGGGAACCTTTTTCTTTCTTTAATTATGCCAAGTTAAATAAATCCTGCCCCATTTCATTTCTTTGAACTCTAAAAGGTGTGCTCTACCCTCTCCTGCTGTGGCCAAACTGGAATGTTTTGCTAGAATTACTTTGAACAGATCAGGTAGCGAGAGATGCAGTTGTCCTATTTTACATGATACAGTCAGTAGTTTTTAAAGACCCACTCAGATGAAGCGTTTTCTTTTGGTATTTTTTGGTGGTCAATTTAGATTTAAACTGCATTTCGGAGTATGAATTTATTCAAATTGTTGTGAATCAGGAGCAGACAGAGAGAAAAAAAAAAAGCAGTTTTAAAAAAAGAGCTTATTTGTGACGTAGAAACTGCACTAATCAAGGCACATGCACCGCTCCATACTGATGCATCCACTTAGACAAATTGATCCACGTAGGTCTTTGTTTTCCTCGTCCGAGCTGGCATCTGGCTCCAAAAGAATTGTGCTTCTGGATTGCTCCAATATTGCTCGCCATTTTTTTTGCACCGGGAATGTTAGGTTGGGGGTGTGACGGGCTGTAAGCTAGCAGGAGAGAAAGTAAACAATGGGAAGATGGAAAATAGTCTTACCCACATCTCTGAGGCAAATTTCTGATGAACTACTGCCGCTCTGCAGAAACTATGTCCTCAAAAATTAGAGATTTTTTTATTTTGGCTAAAAACGGCAGAATCATAGTTAAAAGAAAATGGATCAAAACAGGATAGAAGTGGGGCTTTAAAGTTCATTTGTTTTTTACTTAGATGCACAAGAAACTGTCATCTCAACACACTTGTAAATTAGACAGTTTGTTACATTTGGTTCACACAGGTTTCACGTGTAATCATCAACAGTCCCAACAGGTTCACCTCTTTTTGACTTTCTTAGCTCTCTCTGATGAGTTGTTTGCAGATCATTTTAGAGCAATTTCATAGGAGAGGCCTTTGGTCTGCGTTTCCAGCTTTGTGACAACTTTTGAACCAGTAGCCTTGGGGTCAAAACAGTTTTCAGCTTTCTTAGGGTGAACTTCCATTTTCTGTGGGATTGCTGAATCTGAGGAGCAAAGGCATCAAACATGCGTCTCATGGGCCATGTCCAGCCTCTAAAAGTTGCTCTAAAAATGATGAAGTGTGACACCACAATTATCAAAGTGTCGTATTCAAAAGAGAGATGCTAACATGGACTGCTGAGACAGTTGTATTTATTCTTAGAGTTGAATGCAAAACCTGCATGCTTGGTAAATAACCAACAGACTGCAGTGCTCAACGAATATAACATTTAGCACTACCATGAGACTTGCTATAAACAAAGGTTTCACCTTTTTCAGGAGCAGTTAAGAGAAGAGAAGATTAACCAACTACTAGCAGAACTGAAAACCAGCAGTCTGCATTTACTGCAGCCGTAACGTCAGTGATGGAGCAGTGAAAGCTGGCTACGTTATTGCAAACAAGTTGGTGCAAATATCCAATCCATCTTCATGTGGTGAACTTGTGGTAAAAATGCATGCTAAAGGCTGCAGAAGTTATGTGACCCAAAAAGCAGTCAAACTTTGCCAACATCAGTGTGTCAAGGATTACGATTACAGATACAAGATCTGTCAGGAAACGTGGGCAGCCAAATAAAGGACAGAATCCTGACATTTGTTGATGAAAGCACAGACATCACAGATTTTACACAACTGTGCATATTTCCTAGAGGTGTTGATGAGACCATCACAGTAAAGTTTAAATCGGGTTGGTTCATATGATGGACACAACAGTTGATGACAGTCAGCTGTCATCACTGTGTTGGAGACTGGAGTTAACTGGTATATGATGTCAGTCTGGCCACTGATGGTGCCTTGTCAACGGTCAGGAAAAAGGCAGGTGTTGCCACAAAATTCAGGCGGCCAACACAGAAAAAGATTTGGCATTTCATTGTATTTGACACACTTGAATGACATGAAATCTGTTGCTACACAGGATTTGAATCCTAGAATTGATGGTCTGGTAAAGTTCAAACCATGCAGAGAAAGGGAGGTCAACTCCAAATCCTTATGTTCACTATGTTTCATTTAGTTTACTTTTTCATTGATTTGCACGTATATATTTTAGGCACAGTGTTTAATTAAGTTTACCAATAGGATTACTTCAGTGTCAGATGTAAAATATTCAGTCTGTATAAAATTGAATAAACAAATGTTTTGTAAAATGCATCTTATTTGAAATCCATTGGCCTCTGTGAATAAATGTGTAATAATGTGTAATAACAATAGTTGTCCATAGGTTGTTTTGCTATTATGCAGTGTTGGATACATTACTTTTAAAAAGTAATGGATTACTTTAGTTACTGGATCAAAATTGTAATTAAAATTAATTTATTCATAATCTATTTGAAAAAGTAATTTACTACTCGTTTCTTTACTTTTACTTTACTCCCCCTTACAAGGGAAAAACAGTTTAGCACAAACAAACTCTCTCTCACTGATTTTCTGTTATGAACACACAACAATGCTAACATCTGATTGAACAAAATCAATTAAAATGGGCACAATAACAGTGTTTTTGTTTTTTTAACTGATGAAGACAACTCTAGCATATATGTGAATGTAAAGACATTGAAGATGGAGAAAATCAAAAGTGAAAGGAATTTTATTTGTTTTATTTACTATGGGGGAATTTTTAGACCACCGACTGAAGAAATAGGGCCTTATTTATTGTGTGATGTTTATTCTGAGACGAGGCTCTAGCAGCCGGATATTTCAAACTCTGCAGCTTATCCGCTGGCTTTGGGACTGCACAGGGAGAAAGAATTACAACAGAAGGTGTGAATGTTTATTAGTGAAGGTTTATTACTCTTATTTTCTGCAAGCCACCCAACAAGCTGATGTCTTAGTGTTTAACTTCTGTTAAATTAACATTTAATGAAGAAAAAATGTTGTCATTTCTTTGAAAATATGTAATTGCTTTGCCAACTTTGGGGCAAAGGCAAAAGGCATCATGCATGAGTCACTTGCTGAACTTCATCAAGTACTAGCTTTTGAAACACTGCATCAATAGATGCACTTTAAAGACCACTTTTGATCTATTCTTAAGCCCTGTGGTCTTATTATGATTATGGTTACGTCGTTTTTAGGCTAAATAAAAAAACCCGTGTCGTTTTCTAGAACATAGATTCTGCAGAGCGGCAGTAGTTCATTAGAGATTTGGTGCAACAAAAATGATGAGCAATATCTGAGCTATCCAGGTTTTGAGCCAAATGTTACAAATAAGCTATTTTTCTAATGTTTTTTTTGTGTTTAATGACATTTTGAATAAAGAAATCATCAGAATAAAGAAATCCTTTGAGATTAATTGTCTTAATATTTGTTCAAAAACACAGTCCAAAAACATGCTTTTGTAAGTTATTAGGTGATTTGAAATTGTTCCGTGTGTATGGTTGTTTGTCTCTGTGTTGCCCTGTGATGCATTACCTCACCTTCGCACTTCAGTTGGTGGGGTAGGCTCCAGCAACCCCATGACCCTGAAAATACAGTGCTCAGCATAAGTACACCCTATTTAAAAAGTACTAATTGAATTATGAATGAACAAAAGGACAATTTCCAAACTTTCCACAAGGATGAGGTTTACTGAAAACGTATTTAACTCCAAAACATGAAATAATAGTGAAAAATGTAACTTAGATCACAAAACTTTCAGTTTTACTCAAATTGGTTGAAACTATCACATCTAGTATTTTGTATCAGCACCATAATTTTGAAGGACAGCACCAAGTCTTCTAGGCATGGTTGGTGACATTTTGTAACATCAATCTTTTCCCATTCTTCAAAAATAACTTATTTTAGGGCCTGGATGCTGGATGGAGAGTAATGCTCAACTTGTTGCTTCAGAATTTGACTCGATTCAGATCAGGAGACATACTAGGCAATTCAATCACCTTCACCCTGTTCTTCTTCAGAAATGCACCAGTAGTGTTCCGTGTGTGTTTTGGATCATTGTCATGATGGAAAATTGCACAAGGACCAAGTGCATGGAGTGATGACAGCATCTTCTCCTTCAGTATAGAGCAGTACATTGTGGAGTTCATGATACTATCAATGAAATGCAGCTCCCTAACACCAGCAGCACTCATGCAGCCCCACATAAGGACACTACCACCACCATGTTTCACTGTAAGCACCATTCTTTTTTCTTTGAAATCCTCCCCTTTGCTACACCAAACAGTTTTACAACCATTAGTTCTAAAAACGGTGATCTTTGTCTCATGACTCCAGACTATCCCAGTCCCAGTCATCTTCCTCTTTTTCAGCATGGGCCCTAGCAATTTCTAGGTGTGCTTTTTTATGCATGGGCTTTAGGAGAGGCTTTCTTCCTGGACGATAACTGTCGGACTGTCACGGGAAACGATCACTCCAGTTTTGCTTTCTACTGCTTTAGCTAACTGCAGTGAACTTTCATGGTGATTTTCTTCAACCTTTCTCATCAGAAGATGCTCCTGTCGAGATGTTAACTTCCGCGAAAGACCTGGACGTCTCTGTAAGATGGTTGCAATTCCATCTTTCATAAATTTTTGGATCACTTTTGCTGAACTTCTTGTAGCCATCACCTTTTTCGCGTAAAGAAATTATTTCTTTTCTCAGATTTTGTGACATTTCTCTTCCATGAGGAGCCATTTCTGACAGCATGAAATGGGAAGGACTTTTCTTTGTTAAGAAATGCTCTTTTACTGTCACCTGTGTTCTGGACACATCTTAAACGAATCATTAGACTCACCTATGGCCCTTGAAGACTTGAGTTTGACACCCCTGGTTTAGAAGATTGATAGTTACATGCTTACAATCTTAGCTATAGCAATTGTTTAAATCACTTCATGTGGAGTAATCTAATTCAATATAGACTTTTAAGTTGAGTTGAGATGTGAAAGGTAGTTGGCGGGATGCCGCTTTGAACTTGTGTTTACATGTCTCCACAATGGGCGTGCCATAAGCTTCTCTTCAACCCAATTATAACATAATTATAAGATAGCAGTCTTGCTCTCACTTCAAAAAAGTTTGAATCGCAAGCTAAAATGATACTTAATTGATGCTTTACAAGCTTAGTTTACATGCTGGATCTGGTTTACCAATTTGCCTTTTTTAACATTTAATGCTTTTGAGAAGATGTTTTGAAAGCTTCTTTAATATTTATGAGGTCATGGAGTGAACTGAAGACCTGTGAAATGTTATGCAACATCTAACTGATGTGAATCTCTGCTTGAGCTGGAACACCCGCTGTGCACGTATAAAGATATCAGCAACCAAATCAGTGCCCCCCTGGGTGCAGTTCTTTGTTCTAAGGAGACATCCTCAGTAATAATCAGCTTTGATTTGAGCTTGTTATTGATCGTGTTCTTTATTGCATATATAAAGGTGATCCGGGACTTAAACACTTCAATAAATTTATATTATTTTTCCACTTTTGCAATAATAGCGTTATAGAAAATATAGATTTTGCTCGAAAGTTTTTCATTATCATACTTTGCAAATTGAAGGGATTTTCATTTGATTTTTTTTTTTTTTGCTTCTGCTGGCATTCGCAGATAAATGAATGCAGCCTTTTAGAAGAAAATGACTTGATGTGTTCTTCAACCAGGCCAATTTTGGTCTTACTTTGATGAGTCGACAAACCATTTTTTTTGACTTAATTTAACTTAACTTTAATCTTTGGACCATCCAGCCCAAAGATTTTCACTTTTGCAGAAGTGTTTTAGAATTTTGGCCATTCTGAAAACAAAGGAAGCTGCTGTCTGGGATTTAGATTTGGGGTGTTATGGGTAAACAATGTTTTGTTTGCTAGTACTGAGAAAATTTTAAGAAGGGCTTCGGTTCATATTCCATAAATGGCCAACTTTCAGGCCTCCTGATGAATTAATCGCATAAAAAAAGCTTTAATATGTATTCACACAAATTATTTCAGTCCAGTTAGTGATTTCAGTCCAGAAAAGTGCATTGCTAACAGCTAAGATAGTGTCTAGGACCCCTCAAGCTCCCATGCCTCTCGTAGAGGACCTGAGCTTGGGGTGAGCTACCACCCGCAGAGAGTAAGAGGTGCATCATATATATGCGTATATACATTTACCTTATGTTTTACTTCACTCTTTTTCAGGTGCTTCAAGAATTAAAAAAAGTTGTTTTTTGGGCAAACCTGTATTTTTTAATTTGGATGTGTCAAAGTTAATTCCAGGAAGCTAAAATGCATACATTTGTTGACACTGCTAGATGACGTTGCAGATGGCGTTGTCTTGTTTACTTAAAGGTGGAGACTTCTGCTGGTATTGGAGAAAACTGCAGCTGTGACCAAAATGTACCCCCATGAAACTAAATGCTACTGTGTTAGAACCATAGACATGTATCACTGGACAAAACGGGTGTGACGTCACCCGTACAAAATGCCTTAAGCGATGCCTTAAAGCTCTAGCGAGTTTAGGCCATTGACCATTTGGAGCCAGTCAACAGTGATTGGTGTGAGTAGGTCTGAGTCACATTTCTATGGCAACTACTGTTGCCAATCATGAGAGAGCTTGTTTGAAGTTCACACCCCTTCCACTCAAAGTAGCTTGGGAGAATCTGTCAATCAAACGTTTGAGATGGGGGCCAGCGGGCACCCTGTGCTTTTACTAAGGCATCTGATGTGCGGTTATGGACCCTGGATATTTGTTTGAATTGTGTTTGGTGTCCACTTCCTGTTTTATTTTGTTGTTGGTTGTACTTCCCGTGTTCCAACTCTGTTTTCAGGTCTGTTGAGACTCCCCTCCTAGTGTGTGTTCTCTGCCTCCTTAATTGGCACACCTGTTTTCTATTACCTCATCCTCTACTCCTGGTTATAAGTTTTCGTCTCCCTGCACTGGTTGTCGGGTGTTTTTTTTTTTTTTTTTTGTACCTTCATGAGTTTATGTTCTGGTTTCCGAGAACTTATTTGAATAAATGAAAGACTTTTCATTTAATGGTGCCGTCTGCATTTATGTCAACCCTGACATCTGATTGGTGAGTTTATAACTTGAGTAACTTGTGATAAAGAAAACATTTTAGTAAAAAATACAATTTGCAGGAGAGGTTAAGAAAAAGGAATTGGAGCAAGAATTCTGACAAAAAGGATGATTTAGTAATAACTTTAGTTCTGTATAGAAGTCTATTGGATTTTGGCTTCTTGGAGCCAGCGGGTACTTCCTATTTGGAACGCATACTGTCTGTGGTGAGACTTAGAGTGACATGTATCTAACTACAATTTTAGGTTGAGAGACTGCAAAGGCTTCCTTCACTAGTTTCATTTCCCAACCAATTTAGAAAAGGTCACTTCATTACTGAACTTTTAATGGAAATCTGATTTCACCCCCAAAGTGGGTTATTTTTTAATATGTAATGTCTAATTTACTGCAACCAAAAATTGGCATAAACGATATATACATTTTGTTTTGCTTTTTTCATCAAGTTATTGCAGAGCTGGTGAAGCAAAGGTTAATTTTATTTCTTTTTTTGGGGGAATTTTATAGGCAAAATATACTTCGATAGTATCCTAGTGTATCAGTATGATACAAATATATAGTGTCAATGTGAATGATGCTAATAATAAAATAGGCCATTACTAGAAGAAACTGAAGAAACATGATGTCCTGCATCAGCTATGAGGTGGATTAAACTGCCTTTTTTTCCGTGGGTTTTTTTTTCAACCACTTTTTATTTTAAAAAGGTCAATTTCTTTAAAAAACGTAAAATGCTTTTTAATCTTTAAAACTATTTCATATAATTGGAATTCCTTGTTCTGCGTGTTATCAATATTCTTAATTACATTTTTGAAATAGCAAGCTGTTTTTTGCTTCTTGCAAAAAAAAAAAAAATCTAAGCCGTAAAGCCTTTAGAAAAATACTGTTTTCTTTGGAGTAAAAAAGACTTTAGATGGAAATGTTATTTGAACTTTTGAAAAATCATCAGACATTGGGGTATATCACTCTTAGTAGTTATTTTCTTTATGGGGTTTTATAGTTACAGTTTGAAGTTCAATTAGAATTTTATGCCATTATTCTTTTTATCTCATAATGGTTTCTGAAGACTAAATGTTCAGAAGCGTCATTCAGACATTTAGAGCAGACTAGAATTCAATATTTTTCCCAGTATTTGATAAACTGGTGGAAAGAGTGTTTGCTTTACGAGAGGATGCAGGGTGTCAAGCCCTGGTCACACAGGGCTTTTACTGCTTATTCATGTCAAAAAGTGGTCTCCTGTGAAGCAGACGAGGATGTTTGTGGTGATGTTGAGTTTATAACGAGCTACAGTTGATTTATAGATGTGGCAGAACGTGGGGAAAAATGGGAAAAGACGAGCAACACACGGGAAACGCACTTGATAATCTGTGTTCTGGCAGTGATTAAGACTTGGGGAGACGCGGAAAGACGCAAAAGTTTAGCGGTCTGTCACAGGCAGAGCATGGTTATCAGATGGGTGTTACATGTCTCGAACAAGTTCTAAATACGATTGATACCTGCCTAATCACTTCTGTATTACGTCTGATTTGCGGCATATAAATACCATAATTTTCTGGGACCTTAGACTTGCAGTCTAGATGAACCCTCAACGCTGTGATGTCCTGCTCCATTTTCATGCTCCAGCACCAACAGAACCAACTGATGCAGGCCCAACATATCCTTACTGTGAGAAGAAGAAGAAAAAGGACGAGAAGGAGGGGTGGTACAGAACATCTCTGTGCATGACTGGATTGTGAGAAGACTGATACAAAGATTTACACGTGGCTAGACGTAGTTGGCAGTGCTTCAGCAGGGGAACAGTCGGCGACGGCAATATCCTGTACAAAGCACAGCCAAGCCAAAATTGACCAAAAATTACCACTGACGACAACGTCCACCAGATTTTCAGAACTTTTTGGCAGATTTGATTAAGCTGTAAAGCGCTGTGTGACGGGGCTTTAACTGGTAGAACTGGTAAATCCAGAGTCACGACCCCCGAATGTTCATCTCTGAAGCCGATGCCATTTTGCAATGAGTGAACCACGCCTGATGAACCTATGCAGTCAGGTTCCACTCTCCTGATTCCAGGGAAAAGAGGAAGACACATAATAGAATACCTCTTTCTCTACTGCGTTCTACCCGGTCAGCTGCGAGCAACTTGGCCCAACCGTCCACCAAGATGGTCGAGAGGGCCGGTGAGAGAGAACCTTGTTACTTTTGAAATATCTGTCGTTTTAAGAGTAGACGACAGGCATATAAGGACCGAGGCCATGATTGATCCAGGGGCACCGGGTAACTTCATTGACTTGGCTTTTGCCCATGCTAATTCAATTCCTTTGCTGCTCTGCCAGGCGCGGGTGGCAGTTTCTGCCCTAGATAATCATCCCCTGGATTCAGGCTGGGTTGTTCCTCACTTCGGATATCCAACTAGACACTGTGACTAACCATAAAAAAAAAAACATTCGTCTCTTTGCCATAGACTCTTATCGTTGTGCCATAATCTCAGGTCTTCCCTGGCTCGAGACCCATGACCCCATTATCATCTGGTCATCAAGGGAACTTACGGTCAGGTCTGCCTCCTGGCAACATCAGTGTCTTCAGAGCAATGGATAACATACCGTTGCTTCCAATGCCCTCCGACACCACCAGATAGCCCTGACCGAGATCACCATGCCTGACTCTGTCACTAAGTACGAGTCTCTGCTCCCTTAATATTGGGATCTTTATATTAAAAAGGTTTAAAATGTTTTTAAAATGTGTTAAAAATGTTGTTTTAGTGTTCAATAAATGTTTATTCTCTTTGGCCTGTGACCTAAGGTGTGTTTTAGATTTTGACACTCTTGGTATATACTGTTTTTGGAGACTCTCTGACTGGATCAATGGTTTCTGGACACCAAAAATGAACCCTAAGTCATTGTGCTGCGATTTTCACTAGTTTTCATACCTCACTAAAAAACATCCAAAAGCATATCCATATTTATGAACAAATTTGAGTTCTTACAAAATGCAAAGCTGATTGTAATGTAAATGTGAAACACTGCTTTGATTTAATTTTTGAGAATTTGGAAGCACTTTGAAACAGTTTTTCAATTACTATAGTTAACATTGGAAAACATAACTTGCTATTTCTAAGATGTTGGGGAAAACTATTAAAAATAAGAAATTTTGTTTGCAAAAGAGCAGGGATATTATTGTTTAAATTGAAAACATCAGCTAGCCTGTTGGAATTTGAACAATTTCAGAAAAACCTAAACCAAAATTGAAAAAATAAATGGATAAAGTTTTTAACTTAAAATCATTTTTTGAGGCTGTCATGCAGGGTGTAGTGATGATCTTTAAACAGACCTTGCATGTTTCTCTTCAGATTACAGACTTATGTTCATTAAGTCACAACGATTTGAATTAAAAACACTCAGAAATACAATTTTCATTTCAATTGTCTTCAAATATGTATTTCATAATGAGAACACATTTTTACAAGAACATATGAAAAACATCGCAGTGAGTCTTCATCTTGATTCTGTTTTGTCACTCTGTAGAAAATGTTTCCTTTCTTTGTTTATGGGTCAGTCTATTACTCAGTCACATTATGTCACCATTGTGACAAATCTTGGGGAAATAATTCAATTGCCCAATTCAAGCTTTCTCTTTGAGATAAACGGTGAAGCAGGAACAGAGTTAACAAAGGAACATGATGTTTGTCTGAGTGATATTTTAGCACAGTCATGTTAAAAGTAGGTTTTGGTGGAGAAATCCATGTCTGTTCCTTCATTTACTGGCACAGGAAGTTACAGGTACTTCTAGTGAGTAAAGACACTTCATGCAATATTTTCACTAATTCCTTGCTTTTCATTAACTTTGACCTGTAAAATTCTCTAAAGACTGTTGTTTATCAGCCATGTGGGCAGATTGTTGTTCCTTTATCAAAGTCTGTAAAAAGAGTTATCCAAGAAATATTTACTTTTTGTAGTGAAGTCCTTCTAGTTTTTAAACATCTAAGTGTGAAATTTGTTCGCTCAGAAACAATTTGGTAGCGTAAACCCCAAATCCAACCCCTTAATGTTGAGTGTCAAGCATGGAAGCATTTGGTCCCATTTTTAGAGTATTTAGTATGACTCAACCACAGATTTGGACTCATGACCACCCAGTCTCAGGGTGACCACTACCGCAACGCTACAGAGCTGGTCTTGCACTTGAGTCTATAGATTCCTTGCAAATCTCTCACAAGGGAAACTGAGACAGAGATTAAACAGCATGAAATTCATATTACATATTCAATAGGCCATAGCTTTTATTGTTTAAAAAAGTTTCTATTTAAAAATGATTCTCTATCTGCTAGATTTCCGAATTTTCAGGCTATCTGATGTTTTAGCAATGTATTCTGGATGTCAGTTTTGACAAAGGTTTTCCCAAACTGCCCAGAGTCAAATGCTTTGGGTTGTAATTCTGCAATTTTTTTTCTCCTATTTTCCAGCGTTCACAGTGTCACACCAAACTAATTAACCCAAAACTAGAGCAGAGGAACATGGTTCAAAGATGACATTTTGAGAAAAAGAAGATAAAACTGTTAATTGTGTTCATAATTGGTCTGCTTGGTAAAATGTCAATGCTCTTTTCAACTCCAACAGACAAAATCTGGGATTGCTTTGCTGTACAATGAGGACACCAACAATACCTACGACGTCTGCCTGAAGCTGACCAAAGACGCTTTGACCATACAGAAGCTGGACGTGATTTGTACCAGTGGAACCGAATCTCAAGTAAATGTAAGTGCTCCTGAGGACTTGGAACATTTTTGCTGCAACCAATGCTGCATTACTGCAGAAGACTGTTTCTGTGTTCCCAATATCCCTTTTGCCAATAAGAAACTCCCACTTTTTAAAGCACAGAACTGTTGTACTGCGAAGACAAGCAACTGGCGGACTCGGCTTAAGCATCAAAGTAAGCAGATATGTTTACATTACAGTGGAACTGATTAAAATTATTCGTTTTTTTTTTTTTATTAGAAAATTAGCTTGGAAAGAAAATTATCCCCATAATTAAATTTTTTGTTTGTTTGTTTGTTTTTAGGGAGGTGCAGAGCACAACGTTCCAGTAGTTATTTCCAAGATCTTTAAGGATCAAGTTGGTAAGTTAGATTTTTAATCATTTGACCTTAGTGTTTGCTTTCAGGAGAACCAAGTCCATCTACATGATCACAAAAATCAGACAAATGGGAGGGATCAGTTTTGTTAATTGTGCTAGGAAATGCAAGCATCAGGTGATCATCACATAGCAATAATCTAATATTATTTGGAGAACTACACACATAAGTACTGGTTTGAATTTTTGAAATTGTGGCTACTTTTCAAATCTCCCCTACATTGTTTTTCCTTAACATTGTAGCACATTGTAGTGTTATATCGGGTTTACACTGGTCCATCAGCGGTGGGTCTCCCTTAGGTTGCGTCTGGAGTCTGACTCATGACCATCAGTTTATTTACATTGCCTATATTGTGCTCTGGTCTGTCCCCCATCCACCTTGACTCCATAGTCTGTCCTGCCACTCCTGTGTTGAGTAGTTCATTCAAAACTGGCAATCAGGCTCCATGCCTTCTCCTTCCTCACCAAATCTTTGTAAAATAAATGTTTTGTGTCATAAATTATGTTCTGTTTTTGTACTTCCAGAGTCAAACTTTCACCATCCAAAAGTGGACAATAGTGTTAACGTGTGCAAGTCACCCAAAATATAAAAGACAATTTGATTAAGTTTTATTTTTAAAGTACAACTGAAGTTTTTGTTTTGAAACCCAGATCAGTTTCCTGTTTCTCTGGCTTTTTGCCACAAAATTGGCGTAGTTAGACTGCTAATAGAACTCCTGCATAAAGTTGTGTTGCGATGCGTTGCAGTGGGACAGGTTTCAAACACGAACATGATGGAGACGATGTAAACACTTGTTTCAATGCAATGCAGATGGACAAGTATAAATCAACCTTTGACTTTGTTTATGTGAGAGATATTATGTCCAAAATAAACATTGCTAAAAACTTTTTGAAACCTTCACGTTAAAGTTTGAAAAAAATTCCATCACTTGGGAAGTCTTTGTCATTCCTACGTCAATGTAAACAGTTAACTTGACAGGCAAACTCACCAGTGAGTTCACAGACCACAAGGTTAACTTCCTGAAAAAAAAGCATGAAAGTTGCACACAAAAAAAAAAAAAACTTAAAAAAGTATTCTGCTTTTTAAAATCTAAGCCAGGAGTTGATGATGTTTGTGTTAGTTGCAGTTTTAAAGAAGAAAGTGATAGTTTAGTAATATTCAAGGACTGTCTGCTTGTTTAGTATGTTAACAATTACATTTTCAGTAAAAAACTGACATGAAAACACAGCTGCTTTATTAAACTTGTTAGAACAAACAATAAATATGAAGTTATTTCACCAAAAAGGGTAAGTCAAGAAATAATTTGGACACAAGCTTGGTATTTTGTAACATAAACGTTTTCAGATTTTTTTTTTTGTTATATTGCTGAAATGGTGATGTGGCTCTCCAATGCAATTGTGAGGGTAGAAGCGGTCACCAGACTACTGAAGTTTTAAGGGTTCAGGTAAACTGTATTTATATAGTTTGTGATTTTGTCGACATGTATTCTGGGTGTATGAATGCTGAAGATTCGTGTCCTTGTACAGTATATTGGAGGACATTGATATCCTCTTCATCAAGCTTGACTAATCTCCTTTTAACGACATGGTTTCCTGTCACACCACTGCAAAAGAGTTTATATCTTGATTAGTTTTGAATTTCACGCTTTCTTGTGTTTAGTCTCTGAGCTTTAGGATGTTGTCTGAGATAAGTGTGACAGAGACACTGATTGTTATTTCTATCATGTCAGAAATGAGCAATTATCTTCTAATGTTTTCATTAACCTCCATCAATTGCTCCCTGCAGCTGATCAGACTGGAAAGCTTTTTGTCGGAGACGCCGTCCTGCAGGTTGGTGCATCAGTTTGACTTGCATATAACTGTTTGCGTCACAACTAGAAGCATCTTATTTATATCTTCATTTCTAACCTGCCAAAAAGTGAAAAGATCCATCTAAGGGAAATACATGTTTTTTACATTCTTCCATACAATTTTCAATTGTTTTCGATATGTTTCATATATTTGCAAATAGCTGTCAGTCTGTGGTTGAAAATTAAAAACGTGATCAATAAATCTTGCCTCAGAAATGAACTGTTTGAATTTACCAAGGTTTTCTTGGAAAACATTCATGTTGGCTCATTTTAAAGTTAATTTGAGTCTGTCTGGCTTCCATATTGGAACGGCTGTTGATCTGGAATATCAAACAGACTGAATGGATGCCAAAGTAATACCCGTATTCATGATGGACGTTATTACAAATCTTTTATTAATAGAGCTGCCGCTGCCTTCGCTTTCAGATCACTACTGTTTACATTTATTTGCAAGTTGTCTGAAATGTCACAGAGCAGAATATTGAAGCTATTATCACACGTTAGTGAGAAGAAGCAGCAAATTAGGCGTGGGCTTGTTTCAAAGAGAATGATAGAAAAGTTGAGGGAGGGATACTTAAATATAACAAAAATAACTTTGCTGTTATGAAGAGTGCGAAAAAGTAGCTTTTAGTAGCTCTCTACTGATTAAATGCCTGGAGGTTTATTGTGTCTCATATCTTGTGTAATTTTTCTATTCCCTTTCTCTTAACTCTGCACTTTTTATGCGTTTTGAAAGAAACTCTTTACATCTACCTTATTTTTTCCGAGGCTTTTCTTTGCAGTTTTTGTTATTGCTTGTTTGTGCTCTGTTTTATTCTGTTTTGTTTGTTGTTATTTTCATTTTTCTTACATTTCTGTCATTATTTTAAAATTACCATTATAATTAGTATTATTCTTTCTTACTTTATTTTCATAATTTCTTTGTAGTTTTGTTTTTTGTGAAACCCCTTGTAGATTATTTTATGTTTTTGTAATAGCTGATTTTCTTATTCATTTTTTATTTACATATATTTTTCACAGGAAGGAAACGCTGGTTGCACTTTTGATGAACTTTCCCCTAAACCTGTGACTTTGTCTTTTTAATTAGTTTTACTTAAATTAACTTAAAATAAATTGATGTATTATTTTAGTCAACTGAAGGAGAAACTTGACTATTTGTTGCTGTATTTCATTGTATTTTAAGACTTTGATTTTAAATTTGATTTGTAAAAATTACATTGTGTTTCAGAAGACTTGAAAGAAGACTTGAAACTCCTAAAAACTCCAAACACTCAGTTTAAAAATAATTCTTTATCTTCATTTTTCTGTAGGTTAATGGCATAAATGTGGAAAGCTGCACTCATGAGGAAGTTGTAAGTAACTATTGTTCTACTTCCTCAAATATTAATGCTAAAATGCAACGCTCACTTACTGTACACTCACCGGCCACTTTATGAGCCACACTTTGCCAGTACCAGGTTGGACCACCTTTTGTCTTCAGAACTACCTTAATCCTTGGAGGAATTGAGTCAACAAGGTACTGGAAACATTCCTCAGAGAGTTTGGTCCACATTGACATCACTCAGTTGCTGCAGATTTGTCAGCTGGACATCCATAATGCTAATCTCCCGTTCCGCCCCATCCCAATGGTGATCGATTGGGTATAGATCTGGTGACTGTGAGGGCTGTTTAAGTCCAGTGAACTCATTGTTATGTTCAAGAAACCAGTTTAGATGATTCCAGCTTTTTGACATGGTGCCTTATCCTTCTGGAAGCAGCCGTCAGAAGATGGGAACACTGTGGTCATAAAGGGATGGACATGGTCAGCAACAATACTCAGAGAGGGTGTGGGGTTGTAACCATGATCAATTGGTTCTAAGGGGCCCAAAGTGTGCCAGGAAAGTGTGCCAGGAAAATATCCCCCATACCATTACACCACCACCACCAACCTGAACTGTTGATACAAGAAATGATGGATCCATTCTTTTGTGTTGTTGACGCCAAATTCTAACTCTACCAATGTTGCAGCAGAAATGGAGACTCGTTAGACCAGGCAAGGTTTTTCCAATTTTAGTGAGTCTGTGTGAATTGTAGCCTCAGTTTCCTGTTCTTAGCTGACGGGAGTGGTACCCGGTGTGTTCTTCTGCTGCTGTAGCCCATCTGCCTCAAAGTTGGACGTGTTGTGCGTTTAGAGACGCTCTGCAAACCTCGGTTGTAACCTGTGTTACATTATTTGAGTTATCTTGAGTTGCTTTTCTATCAGCTGGAACCAGTCTGGTCATTCTCCTATGAGCTCTGGCATCAACAAGGTGTTTCTGCCCACAGAACTGCTGCTCACTGGATATTTTCTAAATGTGTTTGTGGGTGAAAATCCCAGTAGATCAGCATTTTACTTTCAAATACTCAGACCAGCCCGTCTGGCACCAACAAACATGCCACATTCAAAATCACTTAAATCCCCTTTCTTTCTCATTCTGATGCTCGGTTTGCACTGCAGCAGATCGTCTTGATCATGTCTACATGTCTAAATGCAATGAGTTGCTGCCATGTGGTGGAAATTTGAATTAATGAGCAGTTGGACAGGTGTGTTAAATAAAGTGGCCAGTAAATGTATGTATAATAAATGCATTATGATGACATGAAATAGTTCTTTTGATGATTTTTTTTTTACCTTTTTGTTTTTTTATGGTCATATAAAACACTAAAACACAGTGGGGTTTTTACACAAGATCTGAATATGAAAGCCCTAATTTTTTCACTTTAGTTTCCTTTTCTAACTGGTATATACTATATATCTAGAATTATCGCCTCTCCTGCTCTGCAGTGTCAGCTGTTCACTAAAGTCGCCTCCAGACCATCCAAATGTGCAATGAGCAGTTTGTCTTTCAAACTAAATCCAGAACGTTTAATTCCAGCCTGCCTCCCTGTCAGATCCCGGGCCTAAAGAGACGGCCTGCAGCATGCTGCTGACAGAAGTGACCTGGCTGGCTTAAGATAATTTATCAGAAAGTTTCTACAACAACAGTTTTTAAGGATTTAGGCACTAAAAACAAAATAGCTTTGTGATATCAGCTGACATGAGAGAAATGAAGGCCCGACAAGTCAAGGAAAGCCACTCAGTCATGCTTTCATTTCTTGTTTAATATTCCAGGCGCATCTGTTGTGTTTTCTTTACTCTGGTGATGCTTCCGTCTTGGAGTTTTTATCCGGCTGCATGGATCTTTTACCCTTCATTCTCTGCTTCTGTCAGGTTCACCTTCTGCGTACTGCTGGGGATGAGGTCACCATCACTGTGCGCTACCTGCGAGAAGTCCCATCATTTCTGAAACTGCCGCTGGGTAAGCATCCACTGACTGTGACACAGACTCCAAAAAACTCAGATTTCAGTAGCAGTTTTGACAACAGCCGTCGCAGCAGAACCCCTCCTTCTCTAAAGCCGTTCAGTAGATGAGCGAATAAACTGTCACGCTCAGCGGCCCGAGGTTGGCAAAAATGGAGCTCAGCTGCGTTTACCTTCAGCAGCTTGAAAAACTGGCACTAAAATCGTCAAAGTGGAGGGAATGAAAGGTGAAGAATGAAGGATGTGGTCAAGAAAAAAAGAAAAAATCAAAACAGCTGATGACAGCTTCAGCAATTTTCAGAGCACTTCTTAAAATGAAGCTGGACTGTTTTCTCTTTATATAGAAGTGGAAAAATAAAGATCTGTGGAGTGGAAAGAGGCCAAACAGCTCTTAGACTAAGAAAAGCTGATAATGAAAGTGTTACATAAGTGGGGAAGGAGGTGTTGATGGGTCTATGTCAGAGAATATGCACTTAAAGACACAAAAATTGTCATCTTTCTTTATACGTAATATCTTTTTTCACAACAGATCGAATTTAAGACAAAGAAATGTGTCCAAAACTTAAATGCTAGTGTACACCACTCTAGCTATGCTTTCTGTGATAGCAGACAAGGTAGAAAACCAGAAACAGTTCAGCCAAACAGTGTTTTTATGTTATAGTTCTCAGAGACAGCTACTGTCTTCTTAAATAGCAGCTTTGCTCACTAAAGAGACAAAGACATTTTCTTAGAGAACATTTTTCTAAAGAAAAATGCCGTTCAGTCCTGATGCTTTCCCAGTTCCACCACAAAGCCAGGTTTGAGTTACACGAGAAGAATAGGGCGCAGATCCGGCTCTGTTGCTTTCAGGAGATAAAAAATTTAAAGCTGTCTGAAGAGAAGCAAACAGATTCCAACATGAACGCTCAGTTTTTCTAACTCTTTGACCAGGATCTTCAAATAACATAGTTCTAAGATGGTTTTATAATTAGGATTGTTTTTTACAAATAAACCATTAAAAACTTAAAAAGCAGGTCATCTTTAAATGCTGGTCATACCATTTTAAAAGTTATAAATCCAAGCAAAACTTTCTATTTTGCAAAGTCTTCTTAGTCAAAATGTCCTTACAAAAATTAACACCTTGATGCCTACTGATGTGCATATGCATCAAACAACTCCTGCTCCCAAATTGCTTTAATTTAACATCTACTTGGAAGCAAAAACAAAAGTGATTTCTTTTTTTAAAAAAATCCAGGCGTCAAGGGGTTAATTAGTGAATTTTCTAACAAGTTACCATATTTTCTACACTGTAGGGGGCACCGGATTAGCCAAAAGCACACCATCCATAGATGTTCTGTTTTCAAAATTATGTCATAAGGCAGATCGAAACAATAAAGCCACTGAGCGAGACAAAAGAGTGAGAGATAAGTCCGTCGGTTAGACTACCCACCCGCATTCACAGTAACTCTGGAATTTGTTGATAGCACACTGCACTTAAGCATATTTACAAAAGCCCATTTGTAACTCCTAACAGTATGTAAAGACTAAAAAAAAACTGATATTACTAAGACAAACGTTATTGTGACTATGCTAATTCCCAGCAATGTTAGTAACATGTAAAAAAAAAAAAAACGCAGTCCAATGTCACGGGTTAGCTGTTGACAGAGTGCCATATCGGCGACCTTTCAAAATCGCTTCGACATCAGTAAACACAAACAAAATTAATCCATATTTAGGCACTATGGGTTTATAGGGTTTATAGGGTTTACTGTTGTTTTTTGAAACAATGAAGGCTTTTAAGGGCACCTTATTTTGCAGGAAAAAAGGTAAGGTCAGGTCTATGATTAAAGGCTTTTTTAAAGTTGTTACTATAATTACAATGTTTTCACATTCAAAAACAATGACATATTAAGAAATATATCAGCCACAATTATTGTTTAAATAAAATTGTTTTTATAATTAAGGTTACTTTTCCATTTAAAGGTCTTGAAAATATGCAAAAGATTTGCTCTTTTTCACACACATTCCAGGTGTCCATACTACTAATTGATGAATTGTCTAGTTTTTTCTTATGGTTTTAAGTGGCACCTTGTAGTCTCTAAATTATTGAGGTGTTTTATTCAGTGTGTTAACAAGCATGTGTGCAGCTGTGGAGAGGAAAGCATTTCTCATCCTGTTTGTTTGGCAGAGCAGAGCTCCTCCACACAGATAACAGGACAGTTAACTGTAGCAGCTGAAATAAGAGATGGATGGAAATCCTGCTTCCCTTTGAGCCAATCAGCCTTTTGCCAGAAGCAGATGATAATTATGGGTCAAGACTCATAACTACACTCATATTTATTAATGTGTAAATATTTTCTTCACTAAACAAATTCCAAGATTACCAGGAATCAATTTAAATTGCTGTTGAGGGGAAGTCTTTAGCCTTTAGCTATACTAACGTCAAACGGGCTGTCAAAATATATTTGTAATCTTTTTTTAATTTAAAATCATCACAGTAATTTTCAAAAAACTGAGTTGACCATTCATCAGCATTTGAATTGAAAAGTAATAGATGTTTTCTCTTCCACTTCCAGTTTTTGTTTATCTCCTTGTATGGAATCAATTTACCTCCTCGCTTGTGAAAGAAGAAAAAAGAAATTCAGATCCATAAAGTTGGCCAGACATTTAAAATACTCGTCTTTTTTTGGAGGGAGAAGCCATAATGCAGAGGTAGAGCAGTCAACCTCTGATAGGAAAATTGCAGGTTCATTTCCCACTCCAAGAACCTATGTGTTGAAGTGTCTTTCAGCAAGACACAGATCCCCACATTGCTCCTGGTGGTTATAGGTTGGCACCAGTGTTTAGCAGCTGTGCTGTGAATGTGTCTGATTGGGACTGGGAGTATAAAGCGCTGCGAGTCTTCCAAGAAGGTAATAAAACACTTTCAAAGAACACCATTTACCATTTATTTAAATATGTGATTTAGTATTTCTTTATCAATCTTTGTTTCTTTTTAATGTATCTTTTACCTTAAATCATCAAATTATTGAAGTTTGAAATATAAAATTGAAGCCTTTAGATTACTTTCAGGATTATTTTCATGTTAAAAGCCAAAGATGAAAAACTGTTTATGCATAAAAACACACATGGACAATTATGTTACTGTGACTACATGAATATTTATCAAGTATAGATTTTCTTAGATGGTCATAGCACACATTTTTATCACTTTTAAAAAAAAAATTTGGGGCTTAAAATGTTAAATATGCTTAAAAAATAACATCAGTGAGCCAATCTTGCGCCACAAGGAAGTGCACATATATATATATATGTAAAATGTTGACTTGACTGATATTTACAGCCAAATGTATAAACTGTCGCGCTTTCTCAAAGCCTCTGACAAATCCAGTTCTTATGTATCTTAGCCAAGTCAACATTCCCGGCAAAACCTCAATGTTTTGCTAATGTGGGCGGTGGATTGTGGTTTTGTCGGCTAAAAAGGCAAAGGTTCAAGTGGGATTCTCTCAAAGATTTCCTTTGTTGTTCTGCGACACAAAGCGCATGCAGGAAAATCCAGGAGAAGCCTGCCACACTTTGTGTGACTGAATCAGAAAGCAGCACCCCTGATGCCAAGCTAAAAATCATCAAAGAGCAGCATGTGTCTCTGTTGTAATCCACAGTTTATGGCTTATGGTGAGGGCAGAAGAAGAAAGTGATGAGCACAACTCAAAATGCAACACTGGGAACTCGACTTGTTTCTCTGTTGTTCTTTTTTTTTTTTTCCTGAAGAACATGATTTGAAGAAAAACTGAGTGTTTTGTTGTGGATCTCTTTTGTTGAAGCGTGAATTTGTTCTTTTCGCTTTGTTTGTTCAGGTTCTCCGGGGCTGGATCACAGTCGAGGATCCTCTCCGCTTTTTGACAGCGGCCTACATTTGAATGGAAATGAAACCAATGCCGTGAGTACATTTAAGAAATTATTTGATTGTGTAATTCTTTTTAGATTGTTAGAAGTTTTGAGTTCAAAACAGGTGATTTTGACTACGGTCACATCTCCCCAAATGCCACTGAGCAATCTAGAGGCCAGTTTTTCAGCAAATTCAGCAGGTGACCGCACACTGGCAGTCGAATTTTCACGTTGTCATGGAAGTTTTAAGAAGAAGTGACAATTTTAAGTCAACCAGACAATTTTTCTCTAAAGGTTGACATCAGTCAGTGACCGCCTGGGCACATTTCAAGGTCGTGTAGTGACAGTTCAGTGACAGGAGGGGATGACAGCCAGCTCGCCGGCCGGCAGCACCTCTGACTGGACGATATGTAAAGTTGTCTCCGGACGATGGCCTCCACATCTAGTGCCACCAGCTGCCTGGTAGCCCGGGGTGACACATAAAGTGGGGCATTCTGCTCCCCTGACGGCCACCTGACGACATTGACTACATTCATGACCACAACAACGATTTTCAAAAAACTCGGACAGCGGCATGACATCCTGAAGATTCTACTGATCCCTCCCCATTGCGCTGCGGCAGTTGTATTTGTGACCGTTGATGTAGCCTTAAATCTCCCGTTTCATTTATTCGTTCATTCATTTTCTGAACCGCTTAATCCCTTTCGGGGTCACGGGGCTGCCGGAGGCTAAGCCGGCCACTCATGGGCGAAGGCAGGGGACACCCCTGGACAGGTCGCCAGTCTGTCGCGGGGGCCCGTTTCATGTAATTAATTTTAAATTAAGCAGAAATTAAAGCAGTGTGAGTTAACGAAAAGAGAAAGATGTGTCTAAATAAATGGAGAATGAATGCTTTCACAAAGTTTTTTCCTCAGTTTTGGAGTCATGTAGATGGATGCTCTCTATTATTATCAGAAAAAATGAAATAACTCGTCAACTGTGCTACATTTGTTCTGCAACAAACCTTTTATTTAATTTACACCAAGGACACAACATTTCCCTTCGTGTTTTGTCAAAATAAAAGAAACCCAGCAACCTGAAATGTGGTTGAAAAGGTCATTTGTGCATCAGATGACAAAGAACCAGAAGGCCCACACACATCACCCAAGCCTTCTCTGAGGTGAAATCGTGCAGAAAGGTTTGCTTAAGGTCAGCAGGTATCAGAAATGATGAAGGTGTTGTTCAACAGCTGCAGTGAACCATCTGTGCTCATGCACGTGGTAACGGAGTGATATACAGCTGCAGATCACCGGCAGGCGGGAGGCACAGAGAAAACATCGTCTGCGTGGTTATACTCACGAACACAGGTGTGTGGACTGAAAATGCAACTTTTGATTTTCCTATTTTACAAATGTGAAACTCACCTTCTTCATCAATAATGTAATTTACATGAGGATATTATGGGGTTTTATTATGCCACTTAGAAGCTTAATGGCTTGTAAATCCCACCTGAGTTCAGTTGCTGGAAAGTTTCACAGTCATCTGTTGTACAGAATAGGACTAAACCTACAGGAAGAATGTCTTTTGAAATGGAAATTCTTTTGTTGAAAACAAAAAAATAAGAATTGCAGACTGTAGCAAATTAAACAGTTTTGCAAACGATGCGACTCAACTCTTCATTTTGTGATTTGTAGATACATTTCAGGAACCCAAAGGCAGAGAAACTACAGGGATTTTTTTTTGTCTGAGCTGAGAAATCCAGCTGAAGCAACTTAGCAATAATTACAGACAGGAAGAGAATCAGAAATGAAAATCTTCATTTTAATTAAAAGAAGATTTGGTTTGAACAAATCAAGAGACAAAGCTCTGTAACGTAAACCAAAAACATTTTAAAAGCTTGTCCATCAAATCTCTTATAATGCAAAAGTAATGTTTTTGATAAGAACACAACTTTTTTACTAGAAGAATACATATTTTTATAGGTGTTTAAAGTAAAACATTTAAAAAAAAGGAACATTTTTATTAAAAAAGACAGTTTGTCTTTTAATATTTTGTCACTCAAATTAGTTTGAGATTGTATCAACACAAAAGAGCTGAACTAACAAAGCAGTAAAAAATTTGTCCCCATTAAGCAAAGAAGCTATGTTTAAAACCATTTAATCTCTAGGTAAAGCATAAAACTTACAAATTAAAAGTCAAGTACCATGATTACAAAAATGGTAAAAAAAAAAAGCTAAAAAATGCAATAAAAACAAAATGATGTCAATGTTCTTTGAAGTAACTTAAACGTTTTACAGTTTTTTTTTTTTAAGAACGTTGTTATTCACATGCCATTTTTGAAACACCTGCGGCCAGTGCTGAACTTTTTTCTTGGCCGCACGGACCCAGAGGGTTGGGGTTAGGTTTAGGTATGTGCCACCAACAACAAGATTTAGCCTTGGATGCACATTACTGAATTACCTACACCTAAACATACATGTAGGAAATGCAGGAATGTGCATCATGGCTGCACGGATTACGTTTTACATGAATTTCAATCAATAAGTGATATGGGAAACCAAAATGTATATCAGGTTAATTCTTTAATCAATTTTTATTTTGGTAATTGTGACTTTTTAATGTCAACTAAGGGGAAGTCTTTATCAAGCTTCATGTGAGTTGCATAAAAAATACTACATTTTAAAATGTTTTTTTTGGAAAACAAAAGGGCATTTATAGTGCCAAAAATGACCAAAGAAATTAAAGTTAATCACAAAATGTGTTGTTGTTTTCCTTTCTTTTGTGTTGATTGTGTTTTTGAATTAGGAAAATAAAAGCAGCATTTTAAGTTAAAAAAGATCCTTAGAATTGTAGGAAAAATAACTTTTACGAACCAATTTTAATGATCAAAAGTTGTTATAAATCCCATTTAAGGTCTATTGTTGACATGTGGATCAGACTTACACTCCTGGCACCACATCCATTTCATTTAGAGCATCTATTAATCACAGCTGTCACTGTTGAAAATAACAGCAGAACAAACCAGAAAAAGAGCCTCCTGGAAAGCTTTTGGTACAACAGACCACAGCCCTCCTTATTTTTCCTCACGAGGAGTCACTACTACAATGACTTTTACCGTTAGACCCATTTTGTCTTTGGTTTCTTTTAAAGAACTGCATTTGGATTTAAAAACATTAGAAGCAAGAATAACCATGTTCAGCCACTGTTTGTGTGTTTTCCATCAGCGCTGACCAGTGACCAAGCGGCTGCAGAGCTGAAAGCTGCAGGCTTAGCAGTCTCCTCTTTTTGTGAGCTGGGGCTTGAACAAATCCTTTTTGACTTTGACAGGTTATTAAATGGGAAATAATCCAAGATGTCCTCTACACATGTATGCTAGGAACGCTTTTTAGCTGCCTGAAATGTGGCTGCCAGCATCGATAACAGGCTTCTAACCTGACAGTTTAGGAGGAATGGAACTCTGCTGAGCTGCGCTGTAGTTCCTTCATCTTCACCCACACCGCATCTGCAGAGAAAATCTGATGAAACCCAGGTTTTGTTTTTTTCCTAGCCTTAATTATATTTAATTATTTATACATTTGCACCAACAAACCTATAAACTTAATTTTTATGTTAGTTTCCACATATTTAAATACAGTTATAGTTATATGTTTCCATGTTTTTATTTATGCATCTGAAGGTTTTTTTTTTAATTCAGTAAACCTAAAAATACATTTACTGACATCTTGCTTTTTAAAAAGGATACAAAGCAATAAAATATTTATTGTATTTTCAAATAAGGAGAAGTATTTTATGTTCAAATTGATGTTGTAATGTGGCTTAATGAAAGTTTTCATAAGTTTACGCATCTGTGAAAAAACTCTTATTATCTTAATGAACAAGATTTCAACATCAGCGCTTTTATTTTTAGACACAAACAGGAGTTCATCTAATGGCTTTTGGAAAGAGTTAGACACCAACTGCGACTCATTTGCCTAATTTTATGTTACTCCACAAAACATTTATTGGCTCCTTGAAGTTGCTTGATCTTTAGTGAAGTTGGCTGCGATTATGGGATGTGCAGCTGGGATAGCAGGAGTCTGCCTAACGCTGCTGAAATGATAGTCATTCTGAAATTCACTCCATGATGATTTCCGGCAATAGTTCACAAACATTTGTGTAAAAAAAAAAAAAAAAGGTAATACTCTCCTATTTAGGTTTTAATGAAACTTGGAACAATTTCATAAAATGATCATCTGAAGCAGAAAATTTGCTTTGTAGAAGGCCTTTTTCAAAATAAGTTTGCAGACAAAAATCTGCAGCTTAAAGAAGCTCAGAATTGTGACTCAGCAGCTAAAATGGGCAGGTCAAAGACTCTGCTCCAATTCTGATGACTTCATTTGTAGACAACTAGATTCATGTACCTCTTAATTTTCCTCGTCTGAACTGACCTTTGGCTCAAAACTGTACGACTGGATACCTCCAATATTGCTCGTCATTTTTGTTGCACCGGTAATGTTAGGCTGGGGGTGTGAGGAGCTCTACACTAGTGGGAGAACAATGTAAACAGATTGGTGATGGGACATGGGGGCGGGCTTACTCCACACCAACGGTTCTGCTGACAACTCAGAGCCAAATTACTAATGAACTCCTGTTGCTCAGCAAAAATGTCTTGGAATGCGACACAGGTTTTTTGAGTTTGGCTAAAAACAACATCATGATTAAAAGACCACTGGGAATACTTTTAAGATACCTCCAAAAATGTTTGGAGTGTAACTTTAAAGATGCAACAGATTCTGACATCACCGATGTGTATGCACCACATTTGTAGAAATGTGTGAAGCATGAATCATCTTTTTGTTCTGTCAGACTTAGACTTGATTGAGAGGTGTTTGATAAAGTCACAAGCTGTCTTGGTGCCATCTTCTCAACAGTCATCCTCATTAAACTCAAATTCAAGAGCGTCTCTATCAGTACATTCACAAGCCTTCTTTTGTTATTCTTCATCAAATGTATAAGAAGTGGAACAGATTTTTTATCTTGACAGCCTCCAGCGAGTTAGTCATTATGCCTCATCTTGTTTTTCATGGAAGCTGCTTTCTGCATTGAAATAGTGGACTACATACCATTGTAATTACATTTTACAGTGAATTAGGGTTCCAGTTTGTATTGTTTCGCGTTTACTCCTAATGTTAGGAAAATAACTCTTTATAGTATTTCTGTTTAAGAGCCTGACTCTTTTCCAGTCAAACATCTCCCTGAAATCCATTTAGAATGTTATCTTTTGCCAATTATTGCTGCTGGAGAGTTTGAGAAATTAGTTTTTCTGATTCTATTCTACGGAACCCTGTAGTACAAATCACATCAACAAATCACTTGACCCCCAAAAGAATAGGTTAAAGATTGTTAAAGAAAAAAAAAACAGATGACAAAAACCCAACTTTACTTTATTATTTCTGGTTTCTTAATTACTTTTGTTTCCCAAAATGTTTTGTTTGTTTTTTTTGTCTTTTTACAGAAACCCATCATAACTGGATGATGACGTTTATTTTAATTTCAACCAAAAAGTAATTGGCATGAAGCGATACTTTTTTCTGAAATGTTTCATTTTTATTTATTTTTAATTTTTTGGAATTGTGTTTTAGTTTCTGGAATTTTGCTTTCATTTATAAACTATAATGTTTCTTCTATTATTTGTTTTCATTTTTTAATTGCCATGAATTGCACTTTCCTGTTTTCTGCCACCATGAACTTATAAAGTGTTTTTTTTAAATAAATCTCTATTTTTTTATGATATGTATGTATTTATTATTTTTTTTATCTTTAGTTCTCTAGTCTGCACCACAGTTTAGTTCTCTAAGCCTACAATTTAACTAAATCTAACCGTAAAGCTGTCCCTTACATTGATGCACACACAGACAGTCCTATGTACAGAGCTTTAACATAAACAGAGTTATGTCTTCAGGGATTATTCTCGGCCCGAGTCACCCCTTAGACTAGCAGAGCCCCATGGAGGAGCGGCTGATGTGGAGAGTAGAGCGCTGACTTAAGTCCCTGTTTTTCAGCTCCGCAGAGGCAGGTGCTCTGTCAGTGTAATCCGCCCTGACAGCCTGATAGTGCTCCGTTTCTCTCCTCCACCTCCTCTAAGACCTTCACTTGAGAGTTAACTAAAACATTGTGTTCTGCGCTGACATAATTGGGGCAAACAACTGATCATTTCTTTAGAACTGCAGTTGTAAGTAATGGGGGAGATGACAGTGGTCTGGCTGTGAAGCTCAGCTCAACTGTGACATGAAGCTCACTTTGCAAATGTAGGCACTTTTCTGTCTTTGACTCCTAACTGCAGTGTTTCCAGAGGGTGTTGTCATTTTAATTCATTTCAATTTTATATATATAGCCCAATATCACCACTATAGCCGTCATAATGGACTTCAAATTTGCAGATTTGTTTAGAACTATATTTAAGAAAAATTGTAATTTTTGGTATGAAGAGAATGTTTCAGATTTTTGAGTTAATCTAATGACAAATAGGAACAAAAACAAACTTGTTTTTAGATTTATATATTTATATATTTTATTTTTTATAATATACATATTTTTAAATAATAATGTTATACTTTTTTTTTTCAATCATAAAACAGTTTTTTAATGATTCTTTATATTTTTGTTCAGTGTGAATAGTAACGCTTGTGTGCATCTTGGCCATTGTCCAGCAGACTTTCCAGATTTATTATCCTGTATGTATGGATCCATTCGATTGCCTGACCTGTTACTAAGTTGTCTGCACACCATGTGCAGAATTGATTTGACTTCACAGACAATAAGCACAGCCAGGGAAAACTTTTTGGACAGGTTTATAAAAAGGAACAAGCTGTCACCAAAATAAATAGATTATTTTTACAGTCATGCATGTGGTAAGTGCTTTGTGTATTTGTAAGGATAATATATGTTGAACACGCTTAAGACGAACAACTTCCCCCATTCTTTCTCCGAAGAAAAAAATGTGAATGAACTCACCTATATCTATGACTGATATTTTGTGCATGCCACCTGCTGCCCAGTACAGGTTTGCCCAGTCTTCACAGACTCCTTGTATCCACATGTAAGGGCAGTTGTGTCTAAGTGTTTAGCTTTTTTATTTATGGGTATGAAGTAGGAAAAGGGGTAGAGCTTTAATGTCTGAGTGTTGGGTTTTTAAAAAAGAAAAATACAAACTTCAAAAAATTCCATCCGTTTTCTAAACCTATTTTTGTCTCTTTTGGGGTCATGGGTCTGCCGGGTCTTTTGGACAATGGCGGGAAGCTGGAGTGCCCGGACAAAACCCAGGCATGCACAGGAAGAACATGCAAACTCCACACAGAAAGGTCCCCCATTGATGGTTCTGTTTCCGGTCTCCCAGCCAGGACTTGAGCTGGGGGCCTTTTTCCTATTAGAAATGTTTAAAAAAGCCCCAAAAAACACAATCCAGTCTATGGAGCAAAAAAGCTACACGGATTTCATTTGATTTTTGTTGAAAATCTAATCACTATTTTTTATTTTATATTGCATTTAAAAAAAAGTTGAAAGCACTGAATGGATGAGCCAGAAAATTAGACAAATTCCTTGAGTTTTCCCTTTTTTTCATCAAATCAGTCAGAATTGTCTTTGAGCAAACATTAATTAAAATGTTTTGTATCCTCTGTGTCTTTCCATTATATCTCACTGCCTAGCTTTGCTTATTTTTAATTTAAGGGTTTGGTGCTTTTTATTTTTTTTTCTTCAACAGTCCTTTGATGTAAACTTCTTCTGTTGCTTGATTATGTGGGTCAAATAGAAGCTGCAGCTTTAAATCTAAAGTTAACATTGACATATATTTAAAAGAAGTCATATTTTTATACTTTTCTGATTCAGCATCAGCAGTAATAACAAGAGAGGTGAAATATTTAGGCATGCTAAGGTTAATCAGTCATGTGGCACATTTAATATTCATTTCAGCATTTAAAATGAGCCTTTGCTAAATTTAAACTTGCAATCCTGCTGCTGGCACCAGTTAAGTCCACTAATTCAACCAACTAAAATCCAGTTTAATGCTTGACTGGTTAGGAGATGCTGAAATCCACTTTGCAGCAGCAGACAGTTCTAGTTGTTCCATTAAACTCACAGGATGAAGCAGTGAAAGTGAATTGGAAGGTGAGGAAAAGGGGCAAAGGAATTAAACCTGTTTGAGAATATTTTTTTATGAAACAAAGCATACAATGTATCAACGCTTTACTCCTCGTGATTGCATCTTATATTCTTTTCTTTATACAGCGATCATTTTGCTTTATTTTACCAAGATTCTCTGGGTAAAGATTTTCTTAAATTGTACAAATCTTTCCTGTGCTGCGTTGCAGTTTTGTTGAGAAGTACACTCTGCAAACAATGACCTCCAATTTGTAAAAACAGAAACTTTTTTATGCCTTTTAAAAAGCATTTCAAATGTTTTTTTTTGTGTGTTTTTTTAAGTCTTGCAAGTTTGATATCTAAATTGATTTAAAAAAGGTGTGCCAGTCAGATTTCAAAATACATGTCTTATTGTTTTATGTTAATTTAAATGTTTGTAGCTTCTCAGGTAGACAATTTTAACTTCTGACTGGGAACATCAGATGAAAAATAGATGCTGGGCTAATTCTAGATCATTGCATGTAATGCTTTAATGTGCACTGTCCCTAAGAAAAATGAATTACTTTTTTTTTTAAATTGGCAATTAAGAATTTCTAGTCTGTAGTTGCATTATTCAAAGTTCCATTCCGAACATCCTCTAATCTCTTGAAAAAGCGTTCCCAGTGATCTTTTAATTAGCATTATGCTGTTTTAGCCAAAACAAAAAACCTGTGTCGTTTTCTAGGACATATTATCTACAGAGAAATTCTTTCTCCAAGTTGTGAGTGGGACTGTAGGCGCAGCGCAACCCCACCCCCCTTCCCTTTGCCGAGAGGTTTCTGTTTACACTCTCCTGCTAGCTTACAGTCCATCTCAACTCCAAGCTAACATTACTGGTGCAACAAAAATGGCGAGCAATATCAGAACCAGCCATACAGTTGTTAGCCAGATGCCAGCTCAGACAAGGAAAACAAAGACCTGCATGGATCTGGTTGCCTACAATACGATGCATTGGAATGGAACGGAGCAGGGAGCCTATGGCCCGCCTAGCGTATTTGGACATAACAAAACTTTTTCAAAGCAGTTTTTTTGTCTGCTCCTGATTGCAAGGATTTGGATAAAGAAATACTTGGAAATGCAATTTTAGGCTTAATTTTCTTTCTGTATGTCCACCATTATGAAAAAATGCCAGATAAACATGTTAAAAACACTGTTTTCATTAGAAAGCATCTTTAAGCTAAGCAAGAGCGTTTTTGTATTTTCCCCTTTTCTTCATGTAATGTAGACTTAAATCATTTTCTTCTTGCATCTGTTAACAGTAATGGGCCTATGTGTTAAAACTAGCTCAGTGGTTTAATTTTTTGTCTTTTGTTAGACTGAGAGGTTATGGGCACAAATCCTGGCTATTGATCATATTAAACACTATAAATGCCTTGCTGCTTTACACTCATTTGTCTTCTTGTTTTTTTTTTTTTTTTTAAACGTGTAAAGTTGTTGATCCTGTAAAGATGAGCCGGTTTTCCATTGATCTGTACATGCTTACCACTGCTTGATTTTAGTGTTCTGACAGAAATAAGTAATACTCTGAGGAAAAAAACAGCATTTTTTTTTCATGCATTAAAGCCCTTTTTCGCCTGGTTCATTTTGTGTCGCTGAATAGGCCTGTGGTCAGCTTTGCGGCAGGGTTTCCTCCAGATGATTCAAAAGCTAAACATGCATTCTGAGAATAAGATCTGCTTCATCTGACCCAAACATAAGCTCAGTTATAATTTCATATTACAATTCTCATACCATTTGCTATCTATGAATGGAGAGGCTGATTTAGAAGAATCCATTTGGAGCTAATAAAGACTGCAATATAAAGACTCATAACGGGGAACATAAAAGATGAACACCATCAGCACCTTCATAAATAGTCCCATTGCTGAGGCAGGTACAGGCATGGGACTGCAGTAAAATGACAGAAGAAATTAAATGCTACCTTTGAATGTGAGGAAATGAAATTAAGGCATAGGAAAAGTATCTTCAGTCTGCAGAAACAAGGCTTGGAAATTACCCCCCAAATTGAGATAGTTTCTATGTAGCTGCAATAACGTGGGAGTGCATGCATTACCACAGCAAATATGAGGAATGATATTCATTCATAAATGTTATGTTCCCCAAACCTTGTTTTTGTTTTTGTTTTGTTTTTTTTAAATCTACAATTGAAATAACTTAGATGTTATTACCAGGCAACACAAGCTTGGAGAAAAAAAATAAAATAAAAAAAATAGAAGAGGCATGGCTTCTGAAAGGAAAAAAAAAAGAAAAAAAACATTTAAAGAAATGCCGTTAGTGAAATTTTTGAGATCTTTTCTGAATGACTTTAAACAAAAGAAAACAAAACATCAAAGAAGGACACAAAAGAGAATACATGTTGTACACATTTATTCGGTTAAATACTAGTAGTGGAACAAAAACCGTTTAAATAACATAATCTATTTGCAGGGTGAACAAAAAGTTAAAGAATTCAAACCAGAAATTCTAACAAAGATGTGTTGTATTAAGAAACTTTTGCCACCTAATCTATTTTGCGATTGTGTCTCTCAGACGACTAAAGAAGAGCTGATCTGTGTTTGAGAGGAAGGGGTCATGTATGTCACAGTCTTCAGCTTGAAATCAGATTTACTGTGAAACAGCAGTTTATGTAAAACTTTCTTTATTTTCTTTCCATCTTTTTATTGTGATTTTCAAAATTATATCTCCTCTTTGGTAATATCTCATTATTTATTTATGTATTTTCTTAACCCAGCAGGCATTAATTTGGGTGCAGGAGCCAAATTCAATGTTTTCGCTTTGTCCTTTGGGTGTCGCTAACCTGATGTGGGCTGTATAAATACAGGTTAATGAGCTAACCAACAGCCAGCTGGGTTTCTGCCAGAAGGGGAAGAGGTTAGTTTCATTTATTGCAGTCTACTGATGAAGATTCTCATTCATTCAGGTGACATTGTCTTGAAGTTCAATAATAGCGTCTGGACTGAGAAGTAACTAAGCCCAGATGCCAACAGATGATTCAACTGCAAGACATTTATGGCGATTGTACAGAAAAATGTCACTTTAGTTGGTGCAGCGCATCAGTCAGTTATTTCTGGTGTTATACCTCGGTAGCTTTGCGTTCTGGACTTGGCTTCCAGAGTCGGCTTGGTTTTGATTGATGCATTAGTCCCAACTGCCCTTATGGGAGGATACGGGCTGTCTGCTGGTGAAAAATGGGCAAATCTGTATCAAATAGGCAGGTGGCTCCTACAAAATATCAAAGTTGTAGACTTCCCGGTTAGCCCATAAGGCAAAAATGTTCCTGCACATATTTCTATAGGTATGCTGCGGGCAACAGCTCAAAGCAAACAATCAACATTCAAGGTTAAATGAAGGGTGAAGTAGGTGAGACGCAGACATGTATTAATGGTTCTTTTTCTTTTTTTTTTATCCCCCTAAAACCCTGTGCACTGTGCCAGGGACCTGGTAATGCTGTTGAGGTGATGAGTGCATGCTCGTTGCGCACCTGTTGCGGTTCAACCTAACTATTTGAAATAAGGAAATTAAGACAGAGTGTAGCTTGTGTAGACATCCTATAGATGTTCTACGTCACTTACATATCACCTGCAGCTTTTTACGGAGTCGGTAAGGAGCCAGTACGGGCACCTCACTAATAACTAGCGTGCAGGTTAAGGGCGTCATATGACAACATCACTTGCACATCATAAGTGCGTGAAACTTACAATATCCTTACAAATACTTCACACTATATTTACCAAATGCATGACAATCAAACGTTCCATGTTGATGACGCCCCTTTAAGGCTCTCATGGCATGTTCTGGCTTAAGTGTCCCACACATTGTCAACACATTTTCAGGTTGTCAACAAAAAACGGTTTGCAGTTTGTAGAACGTGGATAAAAAGGATTAAAGGACACAAACTCAATAATCATCCAGCTCTTGAAGCTACATAGACCGGTAAGTTCTGTGGAAGCTGCCGCAAGCTAATCGGCTATTGTGTGGGCGTGCAGCCAGCTCAGTGTAATCCCAGACTGGCCACAGGTCATTTTGATATTTCCGCTGCTCAGATCCTTACCTGGGATCTGGGTGGGACGCAATCTAAGGATCTCCAGCAAATGTTATGCAAAATTCACGGAGCTCCTGCATGAGGATTTTTTTTGGTTAGTGTTAGGGTTATCTAGGGTTTTCTGTACTTAGTGGCGTTGTAGCCTGGCTTCCTTCTTCCTCTCTGTAATATATGAGTATACATTTACAACATTTTGTTTTACATTTAAAATGTCTGTTTTAAATATTACTTTGCCTTAAATACAGAATACATGTGTGATATATATCAAATACATATGCATGTCTGTGACTCTGACGTCTTTTTGACAGTAGGTTAACATGGGAAACTATGTATTCAGTTTAAAGAAAAGTCCTATTCAAAACAGAGACAAATCATATTCACAATATAAATGTTAAACATGAAATGCTATACATTTTACATTCAATATGTCTAATATGTATATCCTACGTTTATAAAAAGATGCTGATTTGAGATATAAAACACAATCAGTAGTTATAATGCAATATATCGGGTTCATATCTTTCTAAATCTGACTTTAAAACAGTCTGTGCCTCTTCAGCCACAAACTAAACTGCACTCACTGCTTTGTGGTGATGGGATTTAATTTCCAGACTTTTCCCTGGTTCCCTTCCATCTCCAGGTACCATAATTACAAACGTGTTAAAGTGGGTTTTTGTTGTAGAGAGATAATTTTGAATTTTTGAAGTGGAAATGGATGAGCTCAGAGGAAATTTAACTAATATTCTTGTAAAATTGTGATAAATAAAAACAGTTCCTAAAAGCACGCATGATCTGTAAAAATTATTACTCTGTCGAAATGACTTGAAAAGACTTGAACCTTCAATGGTAGGACTTGTGATTTGACTTGAGACTTGACTGCTTTCGACTTTGGGACTTGACTCGAACTTGAGGACAAAGACTTGAGATTTACTTGTGACTTGGAAACAATGACTTGGTTCCACCTCTGGTTGACGACTATTGAGTTAGGAAGTAAATTAGCCTAAAAATAAACAAGACACGACCGTTTTCAACGTTCTCCTTCAATACATCTATCTATCTATCTACCTTTTTTGAGGAAAAATAAACACTGTAATGTCAATTAAAATTTGATCACAGTCTGTTTAATCTTCAAAATGAAAATGAAAACTAACTGTTTTATGTTTCTGAAGTGAAAAAGAAACAAGGAAGTTCTAAAGTTAGCGATTTCTATACAATGAAGCTTGTTCACCTAAATCCATGAGGCTGCTTTATGAATGTGAGTACAAATGTGGCGTCCAAGCTACATGTTCAGTGATCAAAAGGACTTAGCAGCTCATTGCTTTGGTCATGTATTCCACACAGGCTCCATCACCTCCTTCGCCCTCAGCTAATGAACCAAAGTATGAGAAACGCTGGCTGGATGCTGTCTGCATGCCCCTGTTGATGGCCAGAGTCTCCAGGTACAAAGCTGGCACAGATAAATTAAGGTAAGGGTAATCCGGCATGATATAATTCACCTTTGAGGTCCACGGTTCATTGTGCACAGTTGTTGGCTTAGCGAGCTCCTTTGGTTTAAGTGGGAGGATGTTAATGCCAATATCTATGCACAGACATAAACGGCTTAAAAGGTCACTGCAGCTGTGAGGCTGCTGCTCACAAGGTCTAGGAGCCCTGCTGAAAATTAGAAAAGCTTTCATGTTTTTTTTTGTTGTTCATCCTTTCTGTATCGATTTTCACGTGAACTGTAATTTCACCGAAGCTTTTTCATTTGGTTTCCCCCCCATTGCCAAACATGGGAGCAGAATGAACCTTTGAGGCTTTTTGTTTGACATTGCTTAGCATTTTTTAGCAATAAGTCACAGTTTGCTTTGAGCTTGGTGATAAAACATCCCAGGAAATCTTTTGCTTAAAGAGACACTCTCTCATTTCCTTGATTGAGTGTAACATTTTGCATGTTTTTGTAATATTTAACCAACGAAAATGCTTTGGGTTATGAAGGACACACACATTTGATTAAACCTGACTAAGGAATTAGTTGTTCATCAAAGTCAAATAGTTGGTTTTACCCTCATAATAGAAATCATTTTTAACCTGTGCTTACAGACTGACTGGAATAAAGGTCCTCTCTTACTTAAGGCTCTTGATTTATTAACATTTGATACATTTACGCGTTAAGTAAATGCTGTTCAGAACTGCTTTCCAGTCCCAAAAGAGAATGTAAGTAAATGCGTGACTTCATATGTGTCATACAGAACTTTAGAGTAAAGATTAAACCATGAAATTGGATAAAAAAAAAAGTTTGTCCACTTATTTAAAGTCTTAAAACAAGGTGCTGTACATTAAAAGCTCAAAGAAATTAAAAATAACAACAATGAGGTTAAAATGATTAAAGGTAAAAAGTATAAATCTGGGTCATAATATTGTAAAAACACCAGACACAACACACCAGAATTGTTAGGGCCCGGGTGCTGACCATGGTGCTGACACAATGTGATTTCTGCCCAGTGTCAAAGTGAAGAAATTCAATCAAGCAAGGCTTTACGTGTTGCTTGCATAGTTTATTTGTACTTCTTACAGGGTTTTAATGTGGTTCATTCGGATACATCTGTGAACATTTCATATAAAAGATCACAACTTTTCTAGCTTTTTCCACGTAAATTCACATATGACCAATTTTCCTCTGTGCAATATGAGTCGTATGGACGGCAGTGTGACTCGACCTTAAGCAGGAAGCGCACAAAAGGCTCCCAACCACAGGATTTGTAATTGGTAAATCTTCAGCTGTTGTAATTAAATGTAAGATGCCCTGGAACAGACAATGCAGTCAGATTTTTTTCTTTTTTTTTCAAGGTTTACAACTGTAGAGCTTCTTACTGCCAATTTGTCAACATTTAACTTTAACAACATTTTACTCATCTCTAAAATATATGGGAATACATAGATTTACAATAATTCCTAAGAAACAAGTATTTGTATTCCTGTATTGTCTGAGCTGGACTCCTAGAGAAGTTGAAAGACACACAAAAGGACATCTCTACACCTGGAAAGGAAGGTTCTTATTTGTCTTTCTAGTCTGCCATATTTTAAGTTTGCACAGAGGTGCCTCTTGTTCCAATTTCCATTTACCTGAGAGCGACGCATTGCAACTCGTCAAGGAAGTAAAGAAGCCTTGTTGTTAAAGCAGCAATAATTGAGAACATTTTTCTGTGACTCTTAGTACAGTCAAAAGTTAACTAAATGTCATTAACATTTTCTAGTAAATGTATTGAGTTTGGAGAACAGAATCAAAACTAAAGGTCTTTGAAAGAAAAAGCCTCAAGGCAGAGAGCATGTCAATATCAGAGTTTACTTATCAAAATATGGCTGATGTGTGTATATTGAATGCACACAGGCAGCATTATTGGTAAAAGGTGGATGGCTGAGTCTGACAGCAAGAATTTATGAGCTGCTGGGTTTAAACACCTTATTATTCTAAATTTTTTCATCTATTTCGTATTTTTATTTTAGGTGCTAAATGCTGGTCAGGAGTATTGGGGGAAAAAAGGAACTTTTGATCTTCATTTTTTTAGTCTGGATTGATAAAATTAAATAATGTTAATTAATGTGTCCAAAAAAAATGTCTCAGCAATAACCATAATCCTACAGTTGTTTTTTTTTTGTTTGTTTTTGCCAACAGTATTTACTTTGTCACGTTTTGGTGCTATAACAGCCTCCAGTATGATTCTGTAGGTGTGTAACATTTGAGCATTACTTTTATTTGCTATTTATCAGTAAAAACTGGACTTTTGACCTACACACAAGCTGCCTTTTTCCCCAAACAGACTGCTGTCAGTGTCTGTGCATGCTCGTGTGTGTGTGTGTGTGTGTGTGTGTGTGTGTTTTCCTTTTGGAATTTGATCCAGGCTCATTTCAAGTTGAACAAACCAAGCAGAGCGGAACAACGATGAGCTTGAGTACTGATCCCTTCACTTTGGACACATTCAGATCTGTATTGAGTCAAGTGTTAGATATGAGATGCCGTGCTGTAAAGTAGAAAGTGGATGAACTTCGGTTCATAAATCTCTTTATTTTACCAACCAGAATAGTCTCCTCCATCCTTCTTCCCAAACTAGTTTAAAAAAATTCTCAAAATAACTAAAAGAAGAAAATGCCTCTATCGATTCAATTCTCAGAATTCAGTCAACTTTATTTTATTTTTTAGTTGAGAAACTGTTTTTAAGATTATGTCATTGAATAAGTATATATACATACTTAATATTTAAAAAAACATTTTCTTGTATTTTTGAAACTTTAGTTTAAATGTATTTTTGAGTTAAGTCAAATTTCCCAAAACTAGTTATAAAGGAAGAAATGTTATTATTTGCACCCTATCTTGCTTATTCCTGCCTTAAAAATGTGCTGAAACTTCATTGCATGAGCAAAAGTTGTGGTTAATTTACCAACCAAATGCAATAAAAAACTGTTTTGAAAAAGTACCAACTTCATGCTGATTGTACTTAAGATAAATCTGTTAACATGGGATTTTGGGAGAATGAGCAAAACATTGGATGTTATATTGTAGCTATTGTTCAAGCAAAAGTTGCTACAGGAGGCACGTTCAGTTATACTGTTACATTTTCTTTTTTTATTTCTTTTTTTGTACGTATTTTGTGCTGCAATCTGACCTAGCATGACATCATGCAATGTTCTAGTTATCTGGTCCTTGGAATTGCTGCTGTCAATAATAAACCCCTCTCCTCAATTCTATAAATTCCTTAGAATCTTCCCTTGAAATCCCACTCTGAACAACTTTTGATCTGATGTAAAAGCGTCTATTTGTCTACAACTGGATGCATCGGAATGGAGCGGAGCAGGGAACTTGTGGCTTACACTGTGTATTTTCCACACCACAAATTTGAATTTTAATCCTAATTGTCTTTTTATGTCCTCCATCACAAGAAAAACTCCAAAAGGTCATAAGAAAACACCAAGCACACAATTAATACACGATTTTTCATGGAGTGGGGATTTAACCTCATCTGGGGTGCACTCCTGTTAGTCTTTTTTGGGTGTATTTTTGGAAACGTTTACATTTTTCCAAACCTCTCAAAAAGAGTCTTTTTTTTCACAAATAACTCTGTGACTAAAACCACAGCACAGGTTAAATCCTCATTTGAAGGCTGCTGTCATCTATTGTGTGATTATTAGTAGATCCCTCTCAAATCTTCAACAACCTCTGCCTACAATCTACTTGCAAACTCTTCCAATTTGCTTCCCTTCACTGATAAATCAGGTCTTTAGTCTTTGAAGGAAACAACACAGACCGACAGCCTAAAGAAGCATCTGTCAAAATGTTGGGCCGTCACCTGCCTTCTTTTGCAAGCAGGTGAGAAGATGTATAAAGGAATCTAAAGGTTACTTCTTTAAGAAATCCCAGACAAAAATCCAACATTTTTTTAGGTCCTTTAGTTCATGTAAAGTTTTTATTCATTTTACCTTGCTTGTTTGAAAGACAAAACTACGAGCCTCATCTTTTACCCAATTCTTTGATTTTGATTTGCAAAGCTGTTCTTTAAATGAGTCGAGTGTGTCTTGTTTTTTCTCAGCATGTTGTAGCATGCAAAATACACACTAGTCCTCACTGGAGACCTTTCCGATTATATTTCATACTAAATTTCTTCCCTTTTCGCATCGAAAACAATCTCAGAAGCCCCATAGACCAACTGTTTCAGAGAGCGTTCAACAGAACCTGGGACTCTTCAGCAAATTGGTTACAAAGTCAATTTTGCTCAGTGGAAAAAAAAGAAGGAAAATTGTTATTTTATGCAAATAGAAATCTGGTTTATATGTACAGCTTTGGTTCCGCTTTAATTCAGTAGAGAGGTAGCATGCAGTTATTCTGTCCAGTTATTGTTCAGTTGTGGAACTGTGATGTCATTGTAAAGCATGGAAACATTTTGACCATGACAGGAAAAATGCCTTTTGTATTCAGCAAAATTCAACAAAAATTCAATTTCATCAGATACATTTCTAGATGATTATGACCTTAAATTTTAGAAAACATTGCACTTTAATGTTGCAGTTTATGATTTTTCTCCTAGCTGGACGTTTAATCTGCGTCGTGCTTTCAAAGATCAGCAAGAATATATGCTTTCCTTGGTAAGAAATGTTAATGGAGTTTGTTTCTCTCATTCATTATGCTAAAAACGAAATGCCCCACAGCCTGCACACGTCTCTGCTGCACTAATCAGCAGTCGTGGCACAGTTTCCCTCTCATTTCCATTCACACTATATTAAAACTAATAGTTACATTCTCCCCCAGAAATCATTTTTTTTCCTCATACTTTTAGTTTTGCGCTGCCTTTAGACTGGTTATTCGACCATCCTTTCTCCCCACGGATTTCTTACTGCCTAGTCAGCAAAAATGGCAACAATAATTTGTGCCTTTGGGAGCGACGTCGATGTACGGAGGACTCCCAAGTGTCTGCAGATCCTGTCTTTCAGAGAGGATTTCTGTGGAGCTCCCTGTAGGTGGAGGACTTTTTGCTCCTGACTGGGCTGTAAGGCTGATCTGCCAGCTGTCTGTACGTTTGATTCCTCTTATTGTTTAAGGCTCCTCATTCAGCTTCCGGTTCACAGGCACAGATATTAAACAATATGGATATATTATTGATTCTTGGATGTCATTGTCAGTTTTCAGGTTTTGTTTTTGTAATTTTTGATGATCGTACAAATAGGGAAAAGCTGGGTCAACTGCAATTTTCTGCACCCTTTTAACATCGGAGAAAGGAAAATAATTGAAAGTTGAGTCCAACCATCCCCTGGAGAGTCAGTGGGTCAGTACGTGGGCAGTCGAATAAAAGATTTTAACAAGCCTGTTGTGTCCAAAAGAGAATTGACTAAAACATTTTTCACATCCATCCTTGAGAAAAAAAAAAAATAAAAAACTAAGAAAGCATTTTTTTTAAAGCTTTCATCTCTTACGGTCAACATCATCTTCCTTCTACATTCCTCTGTCTGATTTTTCTCAGTAATCTTGCAGAGTCTCTGCTTGGACGCCTTTGAAAGTTTTAGCCTCACATCAAACTGCCTCTTTATTTAGCAGTTTTCTTGACAGAGGCCAAGAGTGTCAGCAAGTGCGGAAATGCAATAAAATTAAATGTCATGAGGAGAAAAAAAAATCTACTTTTGCTGATGAATGTGATCTCTCTCACATGACCTCATCACAACCCCATCATTGGAATAAATTGGTTTGTAAAGTAGTGCATTTAAATGCATCACACTCCCAAGTGTTAGATTAAGAAACTCATATTTATATTCTTAAATGAGCTTAATATGCTACAACTTTACATAAAAAAAGTTTTTTTCCCCTACATTTAGTCAATGGAAGTTTTTCAGCCTTTTATGTGTCACTTTTTAAACATCTTTAGCTAATTTAAGTATTTCATCTCTGTAAGCTGCTGGAGGGAACACTTCTGTAGCTAAAACAAGTCATGAACAGACAGATGTAAGAAAACGTGACAGAAAAAACAGGGGGTGAGTTTCTGTTCGTTTAGTTGTTAAATCTTGGTGTTTTGAGAAATTTAAATTACAACAAGATATTTATCAAGGGTCCAGGAGAGGATTTGACGACAGTTTCCACGTTGAACGTCTTTAACACATTCATCCACATAAGAAAAAAAACAGGAACTCAAAATACCAGAGTTGTGAAAGCATTACACATTACATTACAGTGTTACAGAGAATGAAGATTAAAATTGCATTTCTATGTATTTCTTTCTTCATATCATGGTGAATCAGGAGCAGATGAAACATGCAAGTTGAGAATTCTTGTAGTTATTAAATAGAAAATACAATCGGCAGGCCACAATCTTTCTGCTTTGCTTCATTCTGATCCATCCACATGTAGAAAAATAGATCCGTGTCCATCTTTGTTTTCATCATCTGTGCTGCTATCTGGCTCTAAACTTTATAGCTGGAAGGCTCTGATATTGCTTTCTCACCATTTTAATTGCACTGGTAGTGTTAGGTTGGGGTTGTGAGGGGCTGTATGATAGCGGGAGAGAGTGTAAACAAGTGATGATGGTAAACGAAAGGCTGGATCACATTGCGCCAACAATCTCGCCCACAACTCAAAGGTAAACTTCTAATGAGCTCCTGCCGCTCTGCAAAAAATGATCCTAGAAAACATCACAGGCTTTTTGATTTTGACTAATACTGACTTTATCAGAGTTAAAAGACCACTGGGAACGGTTTGAAATTTGATCAGAAGAAAACTAAAATACAACTTGAAGGTGTTAATCAAATGAACGGAAGAGAAGATCTTGGTCACTTTAGCGTTGATGAAGTGACCTTTTCGGATAACTTTAGAGTAGTTTGTAAAATAAACCATTTTGTGCATCCTTCCGGTGATTACAAGTACTTGGAAACCTATTTGATACTCATACAGTCATTGGTCCACCACAAAAGAAGCTACATACCTCTTAGTGAAGTATTTGAAATTCATGAAATAACAAGCTGTTCATCTTTCTCTCTGTGTGCTCATCCTTCCTTATTGCTCTGTCTCTGTGCTCCTCCAGGTCCAACTGTTTCCAAGTGTTTGCCTCAGGTGGAACCTGCACCAATATTCTCCAATTTTGCACTGCAGCAGAAAGCACAGACTGGCTTCAAGCAATATCGGCTAATATCAATGGTCTGACGCAGGAGAACGTAAGTCCATTCTATCCAACACGTCAGAGGCTGAGTTTAATCTTCGAGACACTGTTTACTGACATAAAAAAGAGAAAGTTATGTGTTTGTGTGCGTCTGTGTGTGTGTGTGTGTGTGGGGGGGGGAGGGGTAAAGATATTTTATTGGCTTTTTTAAAATTGTAAAAAAGTTTTTTTCTTTTAAAAAAAAGTCCACACAGGACTAAAAGAGCTAAAAAACTGTTAGTTTAGAAAATAAGAAATGTTGAACTAAATCACAGAAATTCAGATGAAACATAGCTTTTACCATTCATTTAAATGCTTACCAAAAATCCACTTTGCCAACAGTTTAGGATTTTAAGGATTCAATTTAAAGCAATAAACAACTTACAACAACCAACAGACTTGCTGCTTATTTTAGAATATTGCAAACTTTAAAAATAAATGAAAACACTAATAATGCATTTTATATGCACCTTTTAAACTGAAAAGTAATGCGCGCATGCTCCATCAGGTTTAACGAGGCAACGGGACTTTAATTGATCCTTCATATCAAGCATCCATTGATCAGAGGCTTTTCTCGTCCTCTTCTGACAACAAGATGCTCTCTCTCATTCCTAATTAATGACTGCTAAGCAGTCATTGAGCGTGAGCTCTTTTCTCTGTCATTTCCTCCTTTTTTCACTTTGATTAGCACTCTGAAGCTGAAAAGCATTTTGGTGGGGCTACAGTTGTACAGTGGGCCCCTGCCTGCCTGCTGATTGCACAGCTGCCTACCATTAAAAAAAAAAAAAAAAATCTGATTAATTCATGACTGCATCACCTAATTATGGATGTGGCGTTTTATTGCTTAACAGCCAATCAAAACCTAATAGTGTGGCCACTTTGGGTGAGAGTGGAGTTTTGTTTTAATCACTAACATCCTTGAGGCTCTTTAAATAGACATTCTTTGACTTTTCTTGTAGGAAAAAAAAATGTTGTTTTTTTTTTTTTTTATTACAGAAGTTTATTTGATGACATTGTATTGGCTGAATTAAATGTATTAACTATTGACGTCTGGATGTTGAATCCTACTCAAAATTAAAGTGGAAAAATACATTACAGGCTGATCCAATGTAATGTCTTTAAAACAAGTCAAATCGAGGCGCAGTGGTGTGTGTGTCCTCCAAGTGCCTGTATGACTTCCCTGCAACAGCTTGGTGTAATTTTCATGAGGTGGTGGATGGATCTTTTCCCACACCTGGACCAAAGCATCAGCCAACTCCTGAACAGTCTGTAGTGCAACCTGGTGTTGGTGGATAGACTGAAACATGATGTCCCAGATGTGCTGAATTGGAATCAGATCTGCGGAGTGGGCGGGCCAGTCCATTACATCAATACCTTTGTCTAGCTACCTCTGGGGAGCACATGGAGAGTTTTGTGGCCCTTCAAAGAAATGCCACCCCAAACCATTACTGCCAGACTGGTCTTGTTGGAGGATGTTGCAGGCAGCAGAACTTTCTTCATGTCATGTGTGAACGCCATAAATAACCTGTGTGAACCTGCTTTCATCTGTGCAGAACACAGGACGCCAGTCTTGGTGTTCTCTAGCAAATGCCAAACATTTTGCATGGTGTTGGACTGTCAGAACTCCCACCTGTGGACTACGGGGCCTCATACCAGCCTCATGGAGTCTGTTTCTAACAGTTTGAGCAGGGACGTGCACATTTGTGGCTGCCGGAGGTCATTTTACAGGGCTCTGACAATGCTCCTCCCTTTTCTCCTTACAAGAAGGAGGAGGTAGTGGGCCTGATGCAGGGTTGTTCCCCTCCTATGGCCTCCTCCACATCTCTTGATGTACTGGCCTGCCCCCTGGTAGCGCCTCCATGCTCTGGACACTGCGCTGACAAACATGGAAACCTTCTTGCCACAACTTACATTGAGGTGCTGTCATGGACGAGTTGCACTATCTGGGCCACTTTGTGGGCTGTAGACGCTGTCTTTTAAAAATCACCAAAACATCAGCCAGAAAACAGAAGGACGGAGAAGTTGTCTGTGGTCACCGCTGGCAGAACCACTCCTTTATTGGAGATGTTTTGCTGATTGCCTATTATATCCACCTGTAATCTACTCCACTTGCACAGAAACGTGAAATTGTAAGTCAGTGTTGCTAATTGGACAGTTTAATTACAAAGAAGTGTGATTGACATGAGATAACATTGAGTTGTTTAGTTGTTCCTTTTATTTTTTGAGCAGTTAAGGCATTTTTGTTTATTTGATATACATATTTGCACAGTATTTGGTTCTTTTAATGTGTTTGTTAAAACAAAGCAAAACTACTCAGTCCTTAAGCTTTTGTTTTACTTCTTAAATAAATTATAAGAAAGTCTTAAAGTTGCTTTGGTGATGAATAACAGATTTTAGTGAAGTATTCAAGCTCTAAGTTTTTTCTTTTTATCTTGTTTAGGGAGATAAGAAATTAGCATTACGTTTAAAATATTTATTGTGTTTGAAGCATTTTAGCTTCTTGAGATCTGTTTCATTTGCATATTTCAGATTCTCTTTAAGGTCATTTCAAACTGATACTCTTTTGATGTTTGATGGTTTTGGAGTCTATTTATTAACATAATCTATTCTAACAGCTCAGAACCTGTTGAAAACACCAGGAGTGAGATATTTATCATCCACATAGTTCTGACTACTTTTTCAATAATACTTTCTTCTTTTAACCTTTTTGATTACATGCAATAAAAGGTTCGTTTCTATACTTTTGATTTGGTACGTCTGCTTGGTACATACAAGGATTTAATATGAATATATTTTACTTAATGCTTTAGTTATTCAAATGAAAGAAAAACGTTTTTCTTTAAATGTCTTTTTTTTTTTTTTCTTTTTACTAATTCCTAATGTGCTAAACGTTATTGAATGGAGTTTAAAGATTATTTGAGTTGCTGCTGATGTTTTATTTTTCTGTCTGTTACAGATAAAGATCATCAACAAACACAGCCCAGCAGAAAACCAGGTGTGTATCATGATTTTTTTGAAAACGTGAGTCCAGTGTCTTTTTAAAGAAAATTATAAGATGCTTTCTCTTAAATTTGAATTTTGACTGGTGTGAGCAATGTGTTTTACAAAGCATTAATAAAATTGAGTTTATGAGCATAAGTGGAAGTGTTTTCCATTTTGAGCACTTACTTAGGACCTGGTCACACTGCCCGAACTTGGTGGAACGTACCTGGAGTGGCAGGGAGGGGCGCCGAATTTTGACAACGCTCGTCACTGCGCACAAAATGGGAAAAAAAAATCAAACACACAGGCATTGGCTTGGCGATGCACCACTGAAGCTGGCGTAGCTTTCACATTGGTTTAGTGGCAGCGAGCTACAGCGAGCGTTGATGTAGCGTTGGTTGCTTCAGTGTAGGTATAAGGCGTTCTTTGCAAGATCAACACAAACAAGCACACACATAAAAGTACAACCATCCATAGGACAACCATCAGTCGTGCACAGCACAAATCTTGACTTTATGGAAGATTGGCAAGAAGAAAGCCATTGTTAAAAGAAAACTACAAGAAGTTCCGTTTCCAGTTTGCCGTGAGCAAAGAAGGTGTTCTGGTCAGATGAGACCAAAATGGAACTTTTAGGCCTGAGTGCAAAGTGCTATGTGTGGCGGAAATCTAACACTGCACATCACTCTGAACACACCTTACCCACTGTCAACCATGGTGGTGGCCGCATCATGATCTGGGGCTGCTTCTCTTCAGCAGGAAGAAGGAATCTGGTTAGAGCTGATGGGAAGATGGATGAAGCCAAATACAGAGTCGGATCTGATTTCGGTTCCAGTCAGCGAAAGGATGCACGTTGCAAGCCCTCTGAGCGATCTTCAGATAAAAGTGACTAAAAACCGGATTTATTACAGAAATACTGCAAAAGAAAAGCAGTAATTCCTTCACTACAATGACCCTGAAGAAGAACCAAGTGACGAATGGTGACTTTGAAATAAAAAAAGGCTATTGACAAGATCAATGCTAAGCTAACTTAACTTTGCCAGACATTCAAGCCAAGCTAATTCCTCTGACTGAACTCCTGGAGGAGTTTAAAACACTGCATGCTCAGAAAGAGCAACGAGATAACCGAGTCGACATCCTGGAGCAGGAGTGGATGACATGGAACAAGAAAAAAGGCAGAATAATCTAATTCATGTAATAATGTGACGCTAGCAGTACTGCTTCTGATCCAGGAGACAGCGTTGAATATCAAATGGAATAATTTCTGAGGTCTAAAGGGATCTACATAATATCTATACCGTATACGATCGATATCCATCCGCTCCAGAGAGGAAAAGAAGCAAGCGAACCAGTGATTCTTATCAAGTTTGTAAATCAAAAACACAAGGTAGCTTTAATGAAGCAAAGTAGATATCTAAATGGATCAAGCGTCTTCATTATGATCATAACAAAAAGATACACTGAAATCACCAGAAATACCAGGATTTTAAAACGCTATTAGGAGATACTAAACACAATCCTAAACACATTTGTGATGAACTGCAGGATCTTCGTTTAGCCACTTGGTCATCCTGAGCAGTCTAAAGCATTTGTTGTCAATAATTTGAGAGATTTTGGGAAGTGCTTGATCACGGACGTCTGAACAAACAAATGGAGTAATTGAATAGCCGAACAATTTCAAGAAAATCATGGCACCCGGGATCTCGCAAATGATATCTCCAATCCTCAATTGTGACTCTGATTTCCAGCAGAGTTCTGACCTGCAGACAACATGCTTGTTGCAATATCAGCTACAGAGGGCAAAGGACAAACAAAATCTGCAGACATAACACAGAAGAAAAACTTTACAAATTCTCTTAAACCCAGAAAGTGGTTAATCAGGCAGAATAAGGAGAATAAGGAATACAATCCACAAACAACATCAGAATATGGACCCCTTTATTGCACAGCTTCACCATATAATCACAACAATAGACTTCCTGTATCAATTATTGATAATTTTTAAAATGATAGATCTCTTGTCATCACTTCACTTGGTTGACTTATAATTAATGGTTTTTCAAATGAAAAATAATCTGCACATACTTTTAATCTTTGATATTTGATTTATATTTATTATTATTATTAGTCCTATAGATAAAAATCTGGATTTATTTTACATTTTGATACTTGATTTATATTGTATTTTCTCATGAAAAACAATCTGCACTTATTTTAAACTTAAATGCTTGATCTGCATAAGCTATGATGAATTCTGAAATAGTCTTATGTTTAGTGTCATGATCATTATCATCTTGACAAATGATTTATTGAAGCTTAAGAATTTTAAATGATCTGAATCTGTCTTGATAAAGCATAAAGCTCTGATTAAAAGTTATGAACCGGAAATGATAACATATGTGAAGAAAATGGTTAGAGGAATACGGGGTGGAATTATAAAAGTTTGCTTCCTTCCACTACTTTTCAAGCAATCTACAATTATCCAATGTTTGATATGTTTTTGTATGGATTGAAACCTTTGTTGATTGTACTGTTTATGGACTGTTTCTTGCTTTGATTGCTTGAAATAAACCATTTCAAATCAAATCAAATATTGGAGGAAAACCTGTTGAAGTCTGTACAACACTTGAGACTGGCGAGGAGATTCACCTTCCAACAGGACAACCACCCTAAACACAAAGCCAAAGCTACAGTGGAATGGCTTCAAATGAAATGTATTCATGTGTTGGAATGGCCCAGTCAAAGTCCAGAACTAAATCCAATTGAGAATCTGTAAGGCTAGATCTAAAAACTAAAAACACTCTCCTTCTCCATCTTCCAAAAGTTGAAGTCCAGTTAGTTGTCACACACCTAAGTATGTGAAATTTGTTCTCCGCATATGACCCATCTCCTGGGGGAGCAACCCCACTCAGGGACCATTTGGTGGTTTAACCCCCCAATCCAACCCCTTAATGCTGTGTCAAGAGTGTCAAGCAGGGAGGCATTGGGTCTTATTTTTAGAGTCTTTAGTATGAATCTGCCTGGATTTGAACTCACTTCCAGTTTCAGGGCCGACCCTCTACTACAAAGCCACTGAGCTGGACATAAATTTGGATTCATCTTAACAACATATTATGAATGTGTTTTAGAGGAAGACCCAGCATGTCAGAATCAACGGGTTTTGACATGGCTTGATTCTTTGCTCTTATCCAAGCTGAGGAAAGCAGGGTTTTATTAGAGCTGCTCTGTCTCCGCTTTTACCCTTAAATCCTGTGATCGTCAATCTGGTTCAGATCAAAGGCAAATAGCTGTTTGTACAGCACCACTGTGCTTAGACACGTGCTTTAAAATGCAGCACTTCCCAACTTCATGACTTATTGTTGCACTCTTTTCATTTTAGACTTTTTTTTGTTGCTATTTTGAAGCCTTCCGAACAATTTCTTTTGAGTGGTTTTTGTAATGTTTGGTGATCTCGGCAGATTGTTCACATGGGCTGGGCTTGTGAAAGCCTGGAAGACAGCACCGTCGGTCGATCGTCAACGTTCAAGTTCCTGGCGCTGAGGGGACCGTATTTTTATATCTTCAAAAGGCCACCGGTAATCATCCTCTCTGTTTTATTCTTCAACACATGCGCATTGAAGTTTTAAATAATGCAACTTTTCAAATTTTTCCTTAAATGTAAAATTTCTGCCTCTGATGGTCCACACCCAAGTGTGTTTCAGATGATTAATTGATGGTGTGCACTCATTTCAGCTGCTGAATTGTTCCTTGTCTGCCTGAGTTGGTCTTTGCTGGTTTTTGCAGATTAGAAATGTGGGGATTTTTATGCAGCTCCTCACAGATCTACGATTCTCTCCCTGCGCTGCATCTTTTAGAATCTAGTTGGCAGCAGGTGTAAAACACCGCATGCCTCAGTGATAAATGAATAACAGACAATGTGCAAATGCTCATGAATTTATATTTGTTTTGACTATCCGGCTGTGAAGCAACAGTGAAATGAGCTGTGCTTTCTGGATGCAGCGTGGGATCGCAGTTTTTACAACTGTCTGTTTGCTGATGGATCACCTTCCCTGGCTCCTTGTGCTTTGACATTCAGTGTGGGAATTTTTATTTTTTTCTTTCAGTTAACAGAGTTTTTAGCGTTAGGAAAAATAAGGTGGCATGCGTTGTCTGTTATATATATCTCTTTTCATATATATATATTACATGTTACTATGGATTTTTCGAAAGGTTTGGGAAGGTATAAAGAAAGATAAATTAGAACAACTTCCAACCTGGTAAAATATCTTGAATGTCTAAAAATAAGGTTTTAAATCGTTGAAAGGATCAAATAGTTTGCAGACATAGGTTCTTATTCAACCTTAACAGATTTGAAATGTTTCCTGCTTCATGAGAAGATTCAAACTGGTTTCTAAATTTATTTCAAGATGTTATAATCATGCATGAACTAGAAAACCAAGATAAGACGTGAGGACTCCTCATTTTTTGGATTTCTCTGTCTGGCTGGGCGCCACCAGCCAGGCGTCTGTAGTAACACTCGCAGAGAGTTGACAACTTTGGATTACTTTTTATTTTTGTGTTAAATATTCATGCTGCTGACGATCTCCTGCATCTCACTTCAGATGACATTTTAACACAAGAATCCAGAGTCTCTGCAAAGAACCTTCTCTCTTGAGATATTAGGAAATAGAAGCACTTTCACCTTTTTTGACAGCAGTTTAGCAGCTGTCTGTCATGATGTTCTTGCTTAGTTTGATTTTAAATCGCTTTTCTGGAACTCTTAGTGAATTCTCATTATTATCTTTGAGCTAAAGGGTAAATACATTTTGAAAAAAATTCGACTTCATTCAAGCTGCCTGCATCTAATAACTGTGTTACTTACACTGACACGTTTTAAGGATTCTGTTTTTGTAACATAAGAAAGCATTGTGACATGTTGTAATGTTTGCAGAAAGTGGTCAGTGTTGGTCACAAGGATTAGACTTGTTCTAAAGACACAGCTTTTTATTCCATCACTTTCAGCTTTTGTAATTCCACGCTCTTTTCATTCTGGTGAGGGAAAGGACTTCATCAAAGAAAGTGCTGTCTCTAGCATTGGCAGACTCCATTAGCAGCATTGGGGACGACGGCTGGATTTCCTCTGAACTTTATTTATATGTGCTTTCTAAAAAATGCTTTTCAAGTTTGGTTAAAAGACTATTTCTTTTTGCCATAAGTCATAAAAAATCTCTACTAAATGTTGCTATTTCATCAGTATTATATTTAATGAAAGGATGTGGTCCAATTGAAACTCATTCAGTTTAGGGAATTTTAAAAAAACAACAGGAAATGTCATTTATAAACTTTTTAAAGTCCCACTCCTACCATCTTTTGATCTATTTTCAAAGTGTTCCCAGTGGTCTTTTAATTATGATTATGCCATTTTTAGCCACAATCGAAAAACCTTTGTCGTTTTCTAGGACATAGACATCCCCTGCTAGCTTATAGCCCCTGACACTCTCAATCTAACATTAGCAGTGCAACAAAAAAGTTGTTCTCCTTCAGCAAATCCCTGATCCAATTTTGGTCTGACAGCATGATTTACGTTAGATGCCCTTCCTTGAAACAACCATGTATTCTACCCGGGCTGGGGACCAGCACAGGCAACCTAGAATTGGGCCCCCGTGTGGCTAAAAAATTAGCCAGTAGTGTGAAAGGCCTTGCCTAAGGACCCACACTCGCAAATTATAAACATAAAAAGCAAAACTTTCCTCCAAATTAGTCTTTAACAAATAGGTCAGGCAGGCAAAAAGCTGATTCAGAAAGTAGGCTAAAGGTTGAGCAGAAACAACTTTTCATCTGTGTTGAAAAGCACTACATCAGGCAGGAAATGTGGTTAGCTTTGACCTCAGCAGTTTTTATGTGAACACTCTGTCTGTGAACCGCAGTAGGACAGTATAAACAATGTAACAGCACTTTGATGTCAATTTTGATTTATTGACTTTGGAAACAGATGAAGCTCCAGAGTACAGAGAGCAAAAGAACATCAGGTTGCAGCAAAAAAAAAAAAGTACAGCCAGTTGTGTGGAAATCTGTTTTACAGAAAACACAAATAAGATAATAGAGGCTTCAATGGTTTTTGGATTATGTTTAACCTTTGTTTACAGCAAAAACAACTGTTTTGAAAAAAAATATTAGAAGGTTCATGTGTATGTTAGAAGACTCTGATCTGTTTATTTTTTTAATACTTAAGAAAAATCAATGAAGTATCATCTCAGTTAAAATTCTAAATTTAATTCATTTTATTTTATCACACATTTTCTGTACATGCAGAGCACACAGGAATGGATTTATCCTTATTTTACATTTCTGTGTTTTAATAAATGTTTTTTATGTTTAATAAATGAATGTGTGTTACTTTGTTTCAGATCAGTTCTGCAGACTGGGGAAAATCTGAAATGACATATAACCTCTATGAGGTTCTTTTCAAAGTTCACAAGGTAATGTCAAAGAGTATGAACGCTGTAACTGTCACTTTTACAGATTTCACTGACATTTATACTGTCAGAACACTGGAAACAAAAAGCGTCAGTGCCAGCATGCATATTAGGTCTATAATATGTTTTGTGTCGTAGCTGTGGATGGCAGAGGACTGCTGGCTGCAGGCGCGGCTCTACTTGGGGCTGGAGCATTCGCCCGAGCAGCGGGACAACGAACCTCTGTGCTTCAGTATACTGGTGGGCCACGGTCACAGCCACACCTTCAGAGTAGAGCTGGCCTTGGACCTGGCCATCTGGGAGAAGTCCTTTCAGAGAGCAGTGTTTTTTGAAGTGCAGCGAATACAGGTGAGTATTTCAACATTTCACACATGCTCATGGATCGATGGGGGGGGGGCAGCAAAAAGTAAGCGCAAAAGCAAAATAAAAAATCAATATATTTTTAATGAAATCTTGAGGCCCCTTTATTTGTTTACTTCAATAATCAAACAATTTAACATTTTGTATTGGCCTTCCACTGTTGTCCCCCATCCCGAACCCCCGATTAAAATGTTCTAGCTCCGCCACCATAGGAAGGACTATCTTTAAATTTCAGGGCTTTCGTTTAAATGTCTTATACTGCTTCGTATTTAATTATTTTTCAGCACCAGCAGGTATGTTAGTAATTCAATGAAGTCATTTTCAGTGTAAAGTAAAAAGGATATTTCCTGGCTAAATGTAATTCATACAACCATGAGCCATAGCTTTATTAACAGAACAGCTTAGTACAATACCAGGAAGTTTAATTTAAACTTTTGATGATTTAATAACTGTTGGTATAGAGTTTCCTTCTGAGCCTTTTTCTTTGTTTAATCACATGATTAGTGTGTCTCAGTGGTTAATTAGTGACCCACTAAATAACTAATTGATTTCATTTAGTGAGTCATGAAGTCACAGTCTTACAGATCCAACTTCACACACCGTCTCTGCATCTAAAACAGATCCAAATCATAACACTTTCACCTCCGCACATTGATTGAAGTGATTGGTTTCCACCAAATGTAGCACTGATTTGCATGAAAAATCTGCCTACTGGATACTGAGATTTGTGCAGATCAAGATTTTTGGATATGTTTGATTGTTAGTTTTTTCTGTTTGTAATTTTTTTGTATTTTTCTGATGTGAAATAATATTTGGTCTTTTTTTTTTTTTACATAAATGCTTCCATTTAGTATGTTTGTCTTTTTGATTCATTGCACAGCTTTGTAACTTCAGCTTCTACCTTTTCCTTTCCTGGGTCTTTCCAAAAAATCTATTCAAGGAAAAATATTTTCACCTTCCTTTTTTTTTTTTTAAGAAAAAAAAAATTATTGGAACATGGAATTAAATGTATTAGAGAACTGCATTTTAGATGTGTCCTGGTCATCAATAGTTATTCTCTTGATAACAATTTGGATTAAAAATAGTTTGGTAGTAAATTAAAAAGTTCTCGTTGATTGTTGGGGGGTTAACGGCTGTTTAGATCAGTCGAACAGAATCAAAGGAGAAACCCAAAAAGCCTTTTGACTGTAATAAAAACATCCATCTCTCTGTAGCTTTCTGAACCTCACCATAAATTACCTGCATCGTCCCACAGAGAGTGAATGATGAAATTTTATATACGGTCAGAAATGACTATTTCAATCAGTTCCATTTTGATGCCTGTTGGGTTAAAACATTTTATTTGTAAGTTATATTTCTTTTGCAAATGTTTTACAGCTGTGACATGATGTCCACACATGAAAATACACCACATCTACAAATATAAATTGTTCTTTTTTTTTTAAATGCATGTGTAGAATATATTTCTTATTTTGTCACACTCATTTGTTCTTGTGTAAAAACAGCTGTGCAGCTAGAAAAGATATTCATTAAAAAAAGTGTTTATAGCTGTAAAAAATGATCTGTAGACTTGAAAAAGGTTTCTGTTTTAGCATGTTATTTTCTGATGACAAAGGACTTATATTTAAAATTCAATTTTTGAGTCTTTACTCAAATCATTGTGATTTAAGAGCAAACGAAACTTATGATGTTTGAAAAAGAGCTTATTTTTTACAATCTCCCTGCTCGGCTCTCTACTTGCACTGTCTTTTTCATGATAAAATGATAGACTGCCAAAGAAACGCAGTGTTTTAGTAACAAAAAATGACTATAAGTGTTCCTGCGGCAGACTGGTTACCTGTTCAGGGGTGTCCCCTGCCTTTGCCCATGAGTGGCCAGGTGCTCTGACAACCCTGTGACCCCAAAAGGAATAAAACGATTTAGAAGATGAATGAATGAATGAATGAATGAAAATGACTATGAGAAGCAAATGAAACATTCATTAAAATTATTCAATGTAACATTTTTACAATCGGATTGACTTGAGAGAGCTGCCTGCTGGCTGTCGACAGAAGAACACTGTTTGGCTTAAGTGTTGAGACAGAATTTTCTGTGAAGTCTGAGGTTGTTACTCAAGTTTGTCTATAAGACTGTGTGTGTGCACCCTCATAGAGAAAACACCTCTGTGTGTGCATGTGCTGTTTTAAGCACTTGTATGTTTTGTAGACAGAAAAGGTTATTGCAAGTGTGCAAAAGATTTTTACAGCTGTACAACTATTTACACATCCTTAAATTGTTCAATAGCCACAAAACACTTTTTTAAACAAAGACAAACTGGTATAAAGCTGCACTTCTAACTTTTTTTCTACCGATTCCACCTTGTTTGCAAATGCAAAGTCCCTAACATGTGGACATTGGGTTACAATGGCAAATTAATTACCACCTATTAATACCGTAAAATTACACAAATTCAGATTTTGAAATCTGAATTTTGTAAAAGATGGCATTAAAAAGACAAAAAAAAAATATGTAATTTTCATAATGCAAAGATGAAAAATTTCCCAAAAATGTCCCTTCACTGTCATGTTCATATCCATTTTTTAGGCTGATTATACTCCAGAATGTTTTTCTGGGATTGATTTTTTTTTAAGAAAAAAAACCTCATAGAAGAAAACTGTCGTCCATCAACCCAGCAAAGATTTTTGATCTGCTGCAACCCTTAAGGGGTTTAAAGTTCAGACTGGCTCTCTACGCTGCGATTTCAGATGAAAAAAGCTGGTAATTAAGTCATCAGTTTAAAATATCATACAAATGTCACAAGATGCTCATTTACTTAACAAAATAAGATATTTAGTTTGAAAATGTTTGTATTTCTTATTAGTACTTGTCCAACTCCTACATTACTCTGTAATTTTAAACTTAATTCTTTATAATCTGTCATATATAATCTGGATGTTTCAATAAATTGATCACCAGAACTAATTTTATTTTTTTTAGAATCACAGTATGTCATGGTTACAAAGCATGATTCACGTGTGAGGGCCAGTGCCCAACGTGTCCATTATCAGAGAATGATGGACTTTGCTGATGCAACTCCACGCCGTCCATTAGTTTCTGTTAATGGATCGACATTATCCCGCTCATACCATGGTCACTTATAAAATAACTAATTGTGTATTCAGTTATCAGTCATCAAACCTTGTAATATTTTATGTTTGAACTTTTTTTTCACAAAAAACGTACTATTCCATATGTGGTGCGATGTGTTTTCATGGTAACAGCTACCAATCCTGCACCGACCTTGCTCTGCAGCAGTGGAGGAAAGTAGTATTTATTCTAAATATACTGATAAGTGAAACAAAGCACCATTTCAGAGGGAAGGTTCAGCTCTTACTGCTTGTTTTTGTCAAGATGAGTAATGATAAATGGGGTATACTTGTATGGCGCTTTACTACCTCCTTTGAAGGCCCAAAGTGCTTTACAGTCACAGTTCTATTTACCCATGCACACACACACATTCACACACTGATGGCGGCTCTGCTGCCAAAAACTGGCACCAACCTATAACCACCAGAGACAAACTTGGGTTCAGTGTGGTTTTTGCCCAAGGACATTTGAAAAAATGGGCGGGAACCGAACCTGCAATTTTTCGATTAGGGGTCGACTGCCCTACTGCTGCGTCATGGCCGCCCTCAGTGGCAAAAGTAGAAGCAAAAGTTTGTTTCAAAGAAACAAATTTCAAATTGTCTAATTCCTCTGGTGTCTCCTCATGTCTATTCTCCTCCTTCTTATATTCTTTATTCTTCTGTTGCAGTATTCAAACTGATCCCATTCACCAAACTGGTTAAAGGAGAGTATAAAATAATGTATGTCTTTTTAACTGTTTTGCTATTGGGTTAAACTGTGGAATAAGGAATGTCAACCTATGTTTCAAGTTTCTGTTCTTCCGCTTACCAACTGGCATTTGGGCCATCGCAATAATATACAACAATCAAACTATGTGACCGGAACTTCTTTTTTGTGCCCATTATAACTTGTTATTGCACACCCTGCAGCCAATCAGAATATAGATTTCACCAGGGCCATGGTATGATGCTTTGTTCACACAGGGCTCAGAAATGGGCATTCAAGCGACTGCTTTCAATGAAAGGCTATGTAAACGTGTGCAAATGTTTGTGTTGAGCTTCTGCATTTAAGAGTCTCTCATTTACGAGTCTACGCAAGTTTTTACAACCAATTTTAGGCTCAACATGTAAAACGTGGTAACTTAACATGCACAGATAATTAAATCAGTAGAACTTTGACCAATCAAAGACTTGGATTTGGTAGTGATGTATGGATACCATCTTTTTCAAAACACAAAAGTGTCAATTGGTTGAAAATCGATTATAAAGAAGCAAACTAATAATTGGGGTTTGTGTCCGTCTGGAAATATATGACACCAAGCCTTTCATATATCGGAATAGAGCTGTGAATGGAAATTAAAACGGGAACAAAATTCTTGAGATTTCCATTGCCAAGACTGCAGTCTCATTTCCCAAAATGCCACAGCACAGCGACCTAAATGCAAGTTTTTCAGCAAATTCGGCAGGTGACTGCACAGCAGCACTTTTGATCTGGAGGTTGGAGTCGCATTTTTACACACCACGTGGTGGCCATGGAGGTTTTAGGAACAAATAAAAATTTTATGGAGACCTCACAATTTTTTTACATTGGTCAGTGGCGGTCCAGGCATATTTGGAGGTCTTGCAGTGGGAGTCCAGTGACAGGCGGGTGGCGGTAAGGCACTACCACCGTCAGATTGTTAAAAGTAGTATTGTAGCAGTGTGGGCGCTCGACAAAGACTGTGGACATGGGCCTGGGGCCTGGCGATGACCACATATCAGTATAGCAATCCCAGCCACAGTGGTTCCAAATGGTTTAGACTGTATGCGGTACAAAATTCATCATGGCACTGATAGCACTACAGCGACTCGGATACCTGCATATTGTCGCATTGCGGTTGATGCTGAGAAGTATTCAAAGATGACAGAACATTGTGCTTTCTTGGGAGACAAGATTCACAAGATTATAATGTATGCTCAAGATCTGAGTTGCGAATGGCCAATGGGTCAGAGTGGCTCGCTTTTATATACCCCAGGCTACCGGGCAGCTGCCGGCCGATGGTGCTTGAAATGGACAGCCGCTGTGCGAAAACATTTACACATCGTCCAATCAGAGCTTCTGCTGGCCGGCATTCCAGCTGCCACTGCCCTGTCATTGCGCTGGTGGCCTGATGGCCACCTGACTGCCGCACCTATGTTAAACTCAGACTTTATTTATCTGTATAGTGCCTTTCATTCAACTGAAACACAAAGCGCTTTACATAAAAGCAAGTAAAATGCAAATGAAAAAAGGTGAGGTGTTTTAAAAACGTATGCATACAAAGGAAAAATTAGCACCCCTCTCTCCCTCCACTAACCCAGTTCCCCCAATATAACCCTTATGACATAATTGAACAGAGACATAAGAACTGCAGTAACAGCCCCCCCCAGGCAGAGCCAGTAGCGCCCCAAACAGAGGATCCCCGTGAGGAAGCACTGGAGTTAAAAAATAAAAAGCATTAACAATGGTTGAAACATACACTTAAATAATGTAAATATAATAATTATAAAAACATGGGTAGTATATTAAAAGAATAATTTTGTATGTAAATTAAGTATAAAATGATTGAAATAAGAGTTAAAATGACATAAAAAAAGTAAAAAGAAAAGATAAATATAAACAATTACAAAAGCCATGTAAAAGCCAGATTGAAAAGTCGGATCTGGAGCCTCTTCTTAAAAACCTCTACAATCTCTGGAGCCCTGAGACTCTTTGGCAGGCTCTTCAGCATGCTGTTCCACAGGCGAGGGCCGTAATAGTGGAACGAAGCCTCACCATGTGTTTTGGTCCTCACTCTAGGAACAACTAGAACGCCAGTGTCAGAGGACCTCAGGGTTTTGAGGGTTCATATCTTCAAAGCATGTCACCTAAATATGAAGGTTCAAGACTATGAACACATTTGTAAACCATTAAGAGAACTTAAAAATCAATCCCGAAATGCACAGGAGACACTGCAGCGAATTTAAAAGTGGTTTGATACGCTCCCGCCCTCTGGTCCTTGTCAGAACCTGTGCTGCTGAGTTCTATAATAAATGTACGTTTGAGAGTCACTTAACGGGTAAACCAGAGAGCAGGGAAGGTAATTACCACACCACAGATTTTCAAAAAGTCTGTTTAGACACGCGGCAAATTTGTTGCTTAACATTTGTTCCATAAATGTGTTCATAAATCTGCTGTGTGTGGGAGGAGCTACTGCCAAGTTTTTGGCTTCATCTGTACAGCATTAAAGACCAAAAGAATGTTGAGAAATTTGGTTTGTTAGTATTTATTAGCGGGTAGAGGCTTGAAATCTTGAAGATTCTTCTGGTTCCTCCCCATCCCGCGGTGGCAGTTGTATTTGTGACCGTAGCATCAGACCTAGCCTCTTCTAGCTGTGATTACATGTGCTAGAATCAAGTAGTGACAGACCTGTATGAACATCATTTGCTAAAAGCTCGTTCAAAAACCCATGTTCAGGGCGTTCTTGCAGGCACCGCACATGCCTGTTGTGCACACTACATAGCTTCAGAATGAACATATCATATTAAGCTACATGTCAATCTAAAAGTCACTCAAATTGACAGACATAGTTCTATAAATGCTCCATAGTCTTTGATCAAACATCTTTCTTAAACATCTCTTAGAAAAATTTCACAACAAGTTCCTTTTTCTGACCGCAAAGCTTTTTCTACAAACAGCAACACTAATACATGTTGTGTGAGGATAAAATTGCATTTTGGACACAAAGAGGAATCTGCTACTTCTGTCATGTTAACACTTTGTGTGATGTGTGATTGAAAAAAAAGTGGGTTTTTACTGCCTCAGCTTAAACAGGAGAAGAAGCGCAAAGGAGGCATTACTTATTCAGAGTCACACACTCTAAGACAGAAACCTCCTAACATCTACTCCCTGGTGAAACAAAAGCTACCCCAAAGACAAACAAAACACCAGCAGCTTTGCTGAAGATCATTTTTATATTTGCTTTAAATATTGCAGTGTATTCTTGTTTTACAGCCCTTTTTTGGAGTGTACTCTGCAGCTCACTCTGCAGTACACCTCCCCTAAATCGATCAAAAAATTCAATATAAATTGTAAAACATTAAGTTTAACTTAAAACTCAAATACATGTCTCTCTGTTCTTTTAATTTGTCCGTGTTCTACATCAAATACGGTTTATGTGAATATGAAAGAAAACATGACATTGGCAGATAAAAATTGGGTGTTGAAAAAATATTATAAAAATAAAATATTTTAGTTCAAAACCTGACTTTGAATCCCTTATTTTCAAAAAAAGCAAAACAAAGAAGAGGAAAGTATTTCAAATGAACCTGAGATGAACAGAACCCCTGCTGCACTCGTCTATCACGCGAGGTGTGACTTGCAAATGGAGCAAAACTGTTGTTTGCTCCCTACATCCTGCTTGCAACAGCCCACTGTGTGTCTGGTCTTTAATCTTCTCAACCAGCAGTCGTTGCTGTACACACAGGACCCCTCTATGTCACAAAGTACACGCAGCAAGTATAGAACTGCGCACTTTTGCTGTGTTCACATCGGATACCATTTATGAAGCCAATTTGCATCCACCGCCTCTGTTTAGACATGTGGCAAATTCATTCCTCAGCCTTTGTCCAAAAGTGGGTTCATAAATCTGCTGCATGAGGAGCTACTGTAACATTTTAGGCTTCATCTCCACATTATTGAAGACCCAAAGGATTTTAAGAAATCAGGTTTATTTATTTTGAAAAGCTCTACAAAAGTATCAGTAATCACATCTCCATGCCTGAGTGCATAAGATCATTCAGAGGTTCTCCCAGTACGATGAGCTTCACCATCTACTGCAGGAACTATGTCTGAATGACAGATGCTTTCAGCGGTACTTCCATCTGTCTGTGGCTCAGTTTGATGACTTGCTGTCTCGCATAAATCCAAGGAGGAAAAAATAAAGATAAGAAATTAGATTGTAAGAACATTTTATTTTGTCTCAAAAACAAATAAATTGTGCTGTGCCTTATGCTCAAAACATACCACAGAACCTCTCACTGCATCTGAATATTTACCTAAAATTGAAACTTGACCCCTCTGCTGCTTGAATTGTACTCGGTGTGCGTGTAACTACACTGGACCAGTCTTCCTGCAGTGAGCCCCCCTATTCTTATTAATTAAATGTTTTCCAAAATATAGCACATTGTCTTCTATTAATCACAGTCTGTTTTTTTTTCCCCTGTAACTTTCTGACTAATTGTATTTTGCTCATACCTGGTGTTTTTGATGGGTGTCACATGATGTGCATTAACCATGAGTACGATTCTGAGACTGGCTGACATGACAGTCCTTTATAACTTGAGAAAGTTCTTTTTTTGTTAAAATGAATAGCATGTGTTGAGATCTAGTCTTCACTCTTCCACTGAGAGGCTTGCATTTGGTGGTCTAGCTTCGATCATTCTGTTGTTAAAGTCTTGTCACTCTCTCTGGATGTTGGTATCCATATTATTTTAATGAAGCCTCTGTTGTTACATCTTCTATGTTTTTTATCCACAGCATGTTTTTGATGTCTTTGCTTGGAACTTTACAGTTTGCCTTATGTCACTGATTCTTTTCCTTTGTGTTTTAGCATTTGTCTCAGTGTCAGTCTCAGCGGATGAAAGGGAAACATCTGAGCAGACTTTCACCGCTGATCTAGTAACACTTTTGCAACATCATGTCATCAAGACACATTCATTTCTATTGCAAGTGGAGACTGGTGATCCTCTCATATTAATCCCACGATAATTAAATCATCTTTTGAACAATCATAAAAAGAGATGTCATTTAACAAGATCCTTTTTTAATCTGATGAGTTTAAAATATTTACGATTTAAAATATATATATTTTCAGTCAATTTAATGCTTCATTGGTAAAGGCTTAAATTTATGCCAGTTATCAGAATAGTCTCTTTTTTATAACCAAGAAGTTAATTGCATTTAAAAGTAAAATGTTAGTCAGTTTCCACACTTGTTTTCTATACTTTATATCCAGCATTAGTACTCACACCAATGAGCCATTAAATTGCTTCTTAAGCAAATATGGTTGAAGTTTAAAGTTTTGGAAGAAGTGCATTGTTAGGAAAATTGTGGTGGAGACAATGGAACCATAGTTAGTCAGTACCTTCGTACCAAACATTTGAACATGTACTCATATGTATAGCTGATATAATCAGCAAGTGCAACAAAATTCACGGTGGACCTTGGTTTGATAAAAAAAAACAAACTGCATTTGTTTTGATGAAAATATTCTACGTACAAAAAATGAAAAGAAATAGTTTATGGTTACGATTTTTAATGTTTTTATGAAAGCTTTGTATTTTACCCAGATTCACAGAAATGAGTGATTCAGATGTTTCTATTTTATTTTTTGTCTTCAATTATTTAGTGGCTTAGTATATCTGAAAAGGTGTTTGCTTACTAAAAATAATTGTTTTTAATTCATTAAAAATCATAACAGTTTTTCTAGAAATGCATTTGCATTACAATTGGACAAAACACAATATTTCAGGTGAAAAATCAAAGGCTAGAGGGCATCCTCTTCAGTTCTGCAATTCTCCAGCTTTCTTGTCTTCACATTAAGCTTAAACGTTACATTTTTGTGCATTTATCTTTGATTATGAACATACACTGTAAAAGATCTGTTTAGAAATCTTTTAGTCAGAAATGTTTCCCAATATTTAAATATCTTACTAGAGCATTAATCAGAGTGATATAGTTAGTTTTGCCTTGCAGTTCAGTTGAGTTTTCCTCCTTGCTACATGAAGCAGACTATCCTAGAGAAAAAAAAAATTATCAGGTCAGAGATGTCTGTGTGGATGTATTTTTATTTTATTTTATTTTATTCACTTAAAAAAATGGCAACATTTGAATAAAATTAAAGGTAGCAGTAATTATAAAATAATGAACCAAACATAGATATAAAAAGTAAAATCACACTAAATCTGGTAATATTCTAATGCAAAGAATCAATTATCTGCCAAAGGTTTCTACCATTTACACAGCAGTAAAAGCGATGAAAAAAGATGAGCATAAAAGTCTAAAATCATTAGATGCAGTTTTCAAATAGAAATGAGTGCAGGCTGTGATTTTGTGATGATACCGTGATGTCCAGCAGAGCAGAGCAGGGTTACAAACCAGCTCCAATTAAGCTATGAGCTTTAGTTCAATTTAAAACTTTAATTTTATAATTAAATTAACTATAAAATGTTGTTGTTGAATCCACAAACTCTGCGTCATCCCAATTTAAATCTTTAATTTTCGCCCAAATATGACATCTTACAGTTTACCAATATTACGCTTTGGAAAATAATAAGCTGGTGTCGTTTTACAATCTTTGCCATGTGCTTCTTTTCACACACCAACAGGATGAAAAGCTGTGCAGGTTCAAGTGGAATTTGAATGTACGGAGAGGACAAAGGTTACACAAAGAAGATTACATTAAAGACTGTAGCCTGGATTTAATCACATCTGCAGAAAAGTGCACAAAAAAATGTGTTAATGAAGGATTTTACTTCAAACACGCCTTTGGTTTAGATAAAGCAGTGTTATCAAACATAATGGTGAATAAATACTGATACATGATAGCCCATGCATGCAATGCACTCTTTGAAAGGATATAAAAAATGACCATGCATTTTAGATCTTAAGTTGCAATTTGTCCGACTGCATGTAAACGCACGGAGTCACACAAATGCAGCTTCATACACTTGGTGCTTGTGGACATACCCAAAACAACGTGCTGAAGTTGTAATCACAGATTTGGGAGAAGAAAAATATGATTTTAAATGACTTTTTTGGGTTGATTTGCAATCTTCCTGCTTTCTCACACAAACCATCCAAAAGGATAAAAGAGAATCTTCCAATAAAGGCAGCAGGTCTCTGTATGAAATGGTCTCATTGATTAGACCTTGGAGGAGAATAGACAATCTACTACTAGAAAAAAGCGGTAGAAATATGGCAAAAAGATTCTTATTACAATTGATCTACACTAAATACCAAACCTTGAAAGAGATGCAATGTACTTTTGTTGCTGAGATAACCAGGTGCACCAGTCATAAATGCTGACAAATGGAAAACGTTGTCTGTTTTGACCACTCTTGGATTGAGTGAACACTATTTCCCGGATCTGAAATCTGACCAGAAATGTTCAAGTGTGCATACATGTTAACTTTGCTCAAGAGTCCTTATTGAAAGAACAAACAAAATAATTTTAGAGTAACAATTTGTGAACAATACTGTGGGGAAAAAAATGTCTCCAGAATACCAAATTCCAAAAATACATTTTTATAATAGTTTTTTTTTTTTTAAGTAATAATGTTTATACGTTTTTTTTTTTAGTTCTAATTTTTCAAAACTCTAAAACTTTTCACAACAGCAATAAGTGAATGATTGTCACAACAGAATGAATCAATAAAGCAGCATTTCCAACAACCATCAACAGCCTCTTACAGTTGTGCTACAGATCTTTGCCCCCCCATAGGCTGCACGGTGGCTCAGTGATTAGCACTCTTGCCTCACAGCAAGAAACAGTGTCACCAATGGTCTAGTTTGCATGTTCTCCCCGTGCATGTGTGGGTTTTCTCCGGGGACTCCAGCTTCCTCCCACTGTCCAAAAACATGCTTCATAGGTAATTCACATGCTTAGTCTACGCACACAACTATTTACAGATTTAAAGTGTATTCATACATAAATGATAGAAGACTTATCTCACAGGACGCACCGACTGCAATTAACCTATGCACACAGACAGTTATCCACAAGATTTGCATAACCAGTATTATTGGGGAGGGGTGTTAAAACATTACCCATACCCATATTATTTTATGTTAATTGTATATTCAAACAACAGCATCTGCCCTGTTGATCCCACCAGACCAGAAAGTTGAACTTGTAAAAAGTCAATAGTTTTTAAGGTTTGCAGACAAACTACATTCTGGGTTTGATATGCTATTGTGAGAGCAATAGCTTCTTTTGTAAGAGTTTGTGTTAATGTTTAAACCAAGAAGATGCCAGGTCAGCAGCTTTGGAAATTTGTAACCATATTCTATACATATATGAAGGTACATGGAGGTTAGCTCCACAAAATAGGAGATACATTTACAACTACTTTGTAATTAATATATTTATTGTAAAATACAACATTTATATTTTTTTCTTAGTTTAGGTTATTTACTTTTGTTGTTTTTTTTCTACAGCTTTGTAACACAGGAAAACTGTTCAAATTCAGGTTAATCAGCTTAATGATCAGGCTATCAGCTTAAATATTTTTCTAAGGTTTTTGTCCCCATTCCTTGCTCAGTGAGTGTGTGTTTGTCAGTTTTACATTTATGAGAGAAATTTGCAACCTTATGTATTAATGAGACAAAAATACTTCACATATTATGACTACGGTTTTGTGTATGTATCATTAAGTGAATTTATGAATGATACATTAGATTTCAGTTTTGCATTAAAGCTTAAATAGAAAATACTTAAAAACTACTTTTGAAATTATTGAATCAGGTTTTAGCCATCTATATATTTTTTTATGTATTCTACAAAAAGAAACAGGATTCTTTAAAAATCACACTTAACTGTCTTGGATAAATAAATTAGGATTGAGGCTAAACTCTTTCAAGAAACAATTGAAGTTCAAAAGAGGAAAGTCTCACTCCAGTTTGAATTTTAATAAAACGGTTCAACAATAATTTAACTCCACATAGAATTGATCATTCCTTTTTCCTGCTGCTGAGCCCTTTGATAATATGTTTAACTGAATAGAAAAATAAACTGTTTCACTAGGGATCATACCAACCACAAATCTGATTAATTAAGCATCACAATTTGAGGCATTTAAGTTTTCATTATTATAAAGTTACCAAAAACATGAATACCATTTCTTATGTTTTTCTAATAAAAACAAAATAAAAACATTGAATAGCTAAAAAGGTCTTGGTTAGAAACAGACATGTCTGCAGGATCATCATAAGCTCTAAAGAATGTCAGGCAGCCTCCGTAACAAACTGTATTCAGGACTTAAGAATGCCACACGTCAGGTCAAGCTCATCATGAGATGGCCAGCAGTGCCTTTTCCCCATTCTCCCCGCCCTCCCGCCCTGCCGGTGCGGCCAGCCAAAGATCAAGGATACAAATGCTGTGGGGAGCCTGAGGGGTTTGGTGCTCGAGACACTTAAGTAGAGGCATTTATAAATATTCTAAAGTGGAGCACCTGTCAGGAGATATTTAAATCACACGCATGTTCTTTGCAGGTCAACATTAGAGCCAGATTTAATTAAGAAACTTCTCATTTCGACGGTAAAGCAGGAACGCTGCATGGGGTTATTATGGCAGCAAGTGACACTGCTGAGAATCTTCACGGTCTGAAATTTTGTACTGAGGGGTTAAAGCCATCATTTGAGCAGACTTATTTTAATATTGCGTAGATCATAAGATCAGTACAGGAGGGGCTCGTCTTGTGATGTAATCGTGTCTTGTGGTGCTTTTCTCACAGAGTAACCTAGTAGTTTAAGTCCCAGTCCGTTCATATTTTCATCTATTTACAAGCGTTCCCAGCAGGCTTTTAATTATAATTAGGCTGTTTTTAGCAAAATTATAATTTAAAAAACTGTTGTTTTCTAGGCTCAAGTTTCTGCATAACAGGAGTTCGTTGGAAATTTGCTTCTGAGTTCCACGAGCTTATAGCCTTATAGCTTATACCTTACAAACCCAATCTAAAATTGCCAGAGCAACAAAATAGCGAGCAATATTGGATTCAGTTATGAAATCAGTATCAATGCAGCTTTCAGTGTGGCTTCCAGTCATTATCTGAATTTGGCAGACATGGAATTTTAGCTGCCAGTCTTGGTTATTAAATGATCAGCTATTGTGAGGTATGATTCTGTGGCGATTGGAGTCCAAGAATCACACGTCATGCTGTCCTGTTGATTTTCACAACTGCTGCCATGATTTCAGCTTTCGTCTGCTTGTTTTCTTCTCGCAAGTCTTTTGCTGTAAAAGATCTGATTGGCTTCGTTATTCACTTGGCCTTTTTTGATGACGACGCAAGTTTCTTTAGGATATCCATTATGGGTTTTTAATCGTTGGAAGTGCTCGCAGCTGAAATTGTTAAAGAAACATTCATGCTCAAGCACCAGAACAGATTCTAACCTCTTCCTCCTCCGGATGGAACCGTACGATGTGATTTTGGAAATGTGTTGTGTTCCCTTCATGGTCTGACAGAACTTACACACCACATGGCTTTTATTCAAAACCAAGTGGCCATTAACACTGAAATTAGGCAGGTCAAATGACACGATCTACAAGGTCAGCCATGTCCTGTGCTCTTCAAAAAATGTCTCAGTAAAAAAAAATGCTCTGCTTGTACTTTTACTTCAAAAGATATTAGTTTTTGATCAATTTAAAAAAAAATGCATCAAACAATAAATTACTTTCCCCACCCCTACTCCTAACAATTTCAATAAAGAAAATGCTCAAAATGCATTTTTAAGCTTATTTTTATTTACATGTCCAAAATGCTACAAGAACATGTTAAAAACACAAAAAACACAACTTTCATTAGAGTGGGTTGTAAGCAGTTTGTGTATGTGAGATGAATGCTGAAAACTAAGCTGGACGACAACTCAACTATAAAGGCTAATGATGCCTGTTTAAACAGAAAAGTGAGCCCTTGACTTAAGATGTCAAAGGCTCCCTTAGGGGAAGAGGCTAATAGCTATATAATGTTTAATGCAGTGCACATATTTTTGCAGAATAAATGCATATGAGATACTTGTCTGTAAGAGACCCGTTCCTAAGATGACCACAGTGAAGATAATAACCAGAAACCCACAGCATTCCCTGGTGTCCAGTTTTTCTTAAAGAAAAAAAAAAAACTGGCTTTGGTTGAAAACAGGAAGGACAACAGTGTTATTAAGGCACTTGTCTCTTTAATGACTTAGTTGTCATCAACTCCTACACTCAGACCTTATCCCAAAGCGTGGAAGCACACTTGTCTGCTCAGCTTAAATGGAATGAAGTCATACTCAGGGTAAGACTTAAGGGATATGCAGATTTGATGTGGAGTGTTCCAGCATGCCACCATTTTTTTTGCAATAACAACATTCACTGAAAGAGGCACATCTCACTGCTGAGTCTCTGAACATTTTGTGACTCAGTCAGCTGACGAGGGTTTGCTGATTAACATTTTCTGTAGAGTTTGAACTTTAAAATCTGTAATCTTCTGCCTAATCTGGAAATTAATGGAAGACGAGCAAACTTTGTGGCTCTACTGATTGAAAAACTGAAAATCTTAATGAAATGAACAATAGAAAAAGATCTGATCCTGATAACATGAATATACACAAACAAGACGATCATTATCCCGGAGAAGATACTCAAGTAATGACCTTGTGGTAATCAAGACAATTCAAAGGGATGAATGCTTAATGTCATAATTTGATTATTTTTTGTATTTTTTGGCGTTTTTTCCCAGTTCTTACTTGGTAAACTTCCTCTCAGAACTGCACTTAGGCTTGTACTGAACATATGAAAATATTAGTATAGAGAAGCATTACATGATGAACAGTTATTTTTTTCATCTCAACATGCGTGTTTGTGTGGGTGAGTGGTTTCTATGTATCCACGTTTTTGTTTTTTTTAAAGGGGATAAACCGTGAAGAATCTACACCAGGGGTGGACAAACTACAGCCCAGGAGCCTTATGCAGCCTGTCAAACTATTTAATCTGGTCCACCAATCTGTAATAAGTTATATTGATTATCCTTATTAATGTTTTATATTACCTGTAATTATGGTGTGTCCCCATAGATGGTGCACTATACTGTGAATACATTTATCTTTGTCTAGGTGCAGAAAGTTACTTTGCATGTGTGTGGTGTTGGAAGTATGGTTGGTTTTCTGATGTTCATGTGTGTTTTTGGTGTTTTTCCAATCATTCCAACACCACATGAATGCAACAGTTCTCTAAGCTTGTTTTTTTCTTCAAGGGATGTGTACCCAGTGTGGGTGTGAGTGTCTGTGTGTGACTGTGTGGGGGTGTGTGTGGGTATGTGGGTGTGTGTGTGTGTGTGTGTGTGTGTGTGTGTGTGGACCACTATAAGTTTCTTTATCAGCAAACTGCATTTGGAAAAAAAAGTGCTAATGAGCAGTTTCATGAAAGCATAAATGTTCTGCTTTATAACAAGACATTATGCTCCCAGGAAAATGTATGGCAATAAATCAATGCTGCATAAAATGAATTTAAAATTGTATAGTATTATCCTAAAAGTACTTCAGTCACTATATGTTGTGCCTTTACTGGTGTATGTTGATGCATGTGATGCAGAAGATGGAAAAATCCACTTTCAAGGTTTATAAGCTGTTCAATCCTTAGCTCTCCCTCACAGCGTTGGGATGTGTGAAACTCTGGATTATTGGCACAAGCCACATTAAGAAGAGCAAAATTTGAAAATGACTTGTTTCAGTCCTGAAAGAGAATAAGCTTTAAGGATAAGGGAGAAATGAGGGTTTGGCAGACCTCAGAGCAGCACATAATACAGTTTCCCTGAGCTTTTCAGGGAGAAGCATCAGGGATCAGCCTTCAGTATAGTGGAACAGACGCTTCCAAATTGGGCTAAAAAAGACTCAGCTCAGTGCTCACAGAAGCAGACACCATTAATGCGCTGCACTGACTCACAGGCTGCAGATCCTAATAGGAATAAATGTACTGGCCTTACACTTATGGAAAGGAAAAAATGGGATCTCCAGTTTTGCATTAGTTAAAACAGCATCAATTATTTAGCTTGACTGCCCTCTGCATGCATTCACACGTGTGATTGTGGAGTAAAAACACCTGCGACCCGCAACTCCAGCACAATAAAAAGAAAATATTTAATTCATGCGTTGACTTGGAGTTACAGTCAGGAAACCAGAGCTGTGTGGGTTCTGTGGGCTCGGCTCTGTCCAAACAAGTGCATGAGAGGAAGCTGTCCGCTCGCACAGCAAACACAGACTTACTACATGTCTGATTCCATTCTGCCACAACAGAGTTTTATCATTTATTTATACTCTATGTAGGTTTTTTTTTTTTTTTTATGCATACTTGATTTGTTCAATATGACCACAGAGAGTCCGAGCTCAGTGATTGTTGGATTGTGTTTGTAAGAGAAAGAAAAGATGGATATTGAGGGAAAAAAATCTTTAGGGTCTCTGAAGTTCAAACTAAGTAAAAAAAATAAAAAGTGAAAAAGTCACAGAACATATTATGTGATTTTTTTTTTCCTCCTATACAGTTGAAAGATGTTCCACTAGGATTAAAAGCACTCAAAGCAATCAAAAACCCGCCACACATGCTTGACGTGTGTGTAGCATTGGTCACATGCACCTACAAGGGGATTGATTCCTTTGGGTGCTGCAGGTTATTGGATTGACCAGGGCTGTCGTAGGCAGGAGCGGCCGCAACTTACGAGGAGCGCAGGCGTGTCTTGAAAATGGAACATATGATTGTCATGTGTGTGTGGTAAGTGTATTTGTAAAATAGTGGAAGATGCGTGTACTTATGAAGTACGAGTGATGCTGTCATATGGATTTATTGATAGCCGTTAGAAAGGCGCAAATACTGGCCCCTAAATGACTGCATGCAAATGATCCATGCAAATGCTGCATGCAAATGCTGCATGCATGGGATATGCAGGTGAGACGCAAGTGCCTGTAGGATGCCCACAGAAACTAGAAACCAGGCTCTGGTTGTTTAATTTCCTAATTTGTAACAGCCAAGCAATGTACAAGACATGTGCAAAGAGTTCACTTATCACTTGAACTTAACTCACAGGCTCATCTCACCTATGTCACACTTACTTACTTTTACATGTTGTTTGAGTGTTTGCTTTGACTTGTCACCTGCAGCATGGCCCTAGAAAAAAAATGCTCATGAACCTTTTTGCTCTTTGGGCTCACCGAGCAGTCTATAAATTTAGATATTTAGTACAGTGTGCCTGCATCTGCATGCCCCGTGCAGGTTTGGCCATTTTTCACCAACAGACCGCCTGCACCCACCCGTAAGAGCAGCAGTGACTAAGGCTGCTCTGTTTGTATTCCTTTTGTGTGAGAAATGCTGGTTGCCTTGCAATGCTACTGCAAGTTGTGGTTGGACATTCATCATCTGCATTTTTTCTACAAATAAATGTTTGTAAATTTACAAAACATCTTGGATTTTGTAGATTTACATTTTAATCTGATATCTTATCATAGCTGTCATTATTTGAGAAAGGGCTACATGTCATTTGAAAAATCCAATAACTCAAGATATCAGACTGAATATTTGGTGTGCATGCAAATGGGGTCTTTGATTAAAATTTCACAGTGTGAAATTTTTACTGTCATTTTCCTCCCCTATCTGTCCCACTAACAAGTTTCTCAGTTACTCTGCATTGACATCAGGCCCTCTGACCTCACTTTCCCCCTCTCATGGAAAGCAGGACAATTTCATTTTAGCTTTTTGATCCTGTTTAAAGTAGGGAAACACCTTCCAGACCTTAGCTGTGAACATTGGAGCAGTAATGAGGGTGTTGAGTGTGCTGTGGCTTCAGAGAAACTCTCTTGCACACTTTGACTTCTCTACAACAGCTCTCAAAGACTGCACTTCCTACGATAAGGGACAGTTCTGTCTCAAGCTTTAACTTATTGAACATGTGGGGGTTTCAGAGCCTCCATAAGCAAATGAGCAGGCATTCTGCTGAGAGATTTCTCCTTGTAGCAGCGGAGCAGCCAGCTGGCGGTCAGTAAAATGGAGCTTCCTTGGGATATTTTGTCCCAAACAAAGCAGCAATTGAAAGATGTACTCGATCAAAGACTATCCTGGCAGATACGTTCCAGATTCATGTCATGCTAGATCGGGAATCCTTAACTAGTACATGTTTATTGGTTTATTGATCAAAACTAAAGGATTTATTGATACTTTAAAATGCATCAATTCTTCAATAACTGTTTTTACATGTCTGTTTTGCAATTAAAATCTGCATAAAAGTGAATAATTTTAAGTGAATAAAAAAAAAAAAAAAACAGGTGAACTTCTGTTCTAAAAGTTTCCGTTTTGATTCTGCTAACGGCAACAATCTCTGCTTTTGTTCCTGTACATAACCCAACAGCTCTGAATATTTCATTTCCCATGCATGCTTTACCACTGCAGTGGTTTTACTAATACAGGAAGATGACAATTTTTCCATGGACAGCCTCTGCTTGTTTTCATCTCCTGAGACCTGCATTGATATGTTGTTTTTTTCACACTATGTGCTGCTGTTGCTGAGATGTGTCTCCACCTGCAGTTGCAGAGGAATCTGTACTTTCTGGAGCACTGTGGTGTGAAGGCTGTTTTTTTTAAGTCCTGGAAACAATTATTGCTGGTTAATTTTTTTTTTTTTACGCAATACTCCTTCTTTAAGACATCCAACCTTTCTAAATCAGAAGGGAGTTTAATCATACTTCAGGCATCCTCAAGTAACTGCTTGGAAGGCCTAAAACTTCCCAAACCATGTTTTTGGAGTTCTATACAGTGGCTTATAGGAAAACTCAACATGAAAGGCACTTAGTTATAACAACTCATAATTCTCATCAATAATAAAGTTTATAAAAGCAACAAAGAGATCAAAAAGGAGAACATAGAAACATGAACATACAAAAATGTATCTTTTTATCATGTGAAAACAGTAGAAGAACTCATAGCAGACACATGCTCAGGATGCAGTATGCACTGTGATGTACTTATCATCGCTCTTGCTTTAAAGTGAGTAGGGCCTAGTTCAAATCCCGGCTCTGATTTTCTTATGTGGAGTTTGCCTGTTCTACTTGTACATGTGAGTGTTTTCTCCAGGCACTTTGGTTTCCTCCCACTGGACAAAAACCTTCTTCATAGGTTAATAGTTGTCTTTGAAGTGTCCCGTTCTGCACATGAGAGTATGTGTGGTGACCTGTTCAGGGTGTACCCCGCTTTCGCATAACAGTGGCTAGGTTGACTCTGACAGTCCTGTGACCCAAAAAGGGATTCCAGTAACTTTAAGAAATTATTCCTCAAGATATATTCAAACTTGGTTTTTAAATTAGAGTTTCCAGGAGATCCATTACCAAAAAGTACCAAACACATTAGTGGTCCACATGTGGCGTTAGGCATTTGTGTAATGCCTTGTTTCCACTGAGCGGAACGGGAGTTGAATGGAACAGGCCAGTTAAGTCTGGTGAGCGTTTCCACTCAGTTAAAGCCCCACTTCCACAAAGCCCTTCTTTTTTCCACAAAGCCCTTCTTTTTTCCATGTGTGGTGTAGACTGCTAGCGTGCTTGCATCATTGCTAGTGTGTAGCCATCTTCATGTTGGAGTCGTCATGACTTTCTGCCAATCATCAGGTGGCTACAACGGCTCCGCCCCAACCATTCCATTCCGGTCTTCTATGGGCCTACAACCAAAAGGGGTGGAGTCCGGAACTGTTTGAGTGGTTCATTTTGCAGTGGAAACGCTCAGAACACTGTTCCGGTCCTATATAGAACTATCCAAACCACTCAGTGGAAACTAGGGATAAGTGTCTGCCATAATTAGTGTTAATAAACACAAACTTACATTTTACAATCTTTGTAAACATACTTTTCTTTAGAACTTCATTGCTTTATATCTATCATTGATTCTGACTTAAAAAAATTTGGTGATAAATTAAAATATTTTGTGACACATACTTTTTAGGGGGAGGGGTGGACTCACCAAACCCCCTACAGTCTGCAGAATTACAAAATAGTTCTTTTAAATTGGTTTGATGTATTTTTGACTCAAACTCTTATTTTCAATCGTTGTTTTCTCATGATTTTTCTTCTTCTACTCAGAATTCTTTCCTCAAAAAAGAAAGAAAAAATGTCATTACTTATCCATCACTGACAAGCGTTTTTGTGGGAAGTGAAACCTCCCTTGTCTGATCACCTCTTCTTTTGCATCTTCAGGAAATCTAACAGTTTTAACAACATTTTCTTTCCTAAAAACTGTGTTTATAAAATAAATTCTTACCAATCCACTGGTATCCCATCAAGTGTCAGACAGAATGACTAACGGTTGTAATCGGGGCTGCATGGACGTCTTCCACAACCTTAGAAAAGAAAAAAAGTGGAAAAAAAAATCTCCATCAAATTATTATTAACTTTTTCTTCTTTTTTAATCTTTAAAAGAACAAGTATAGGACTCTGTCCTCTGGGAAGTTCATGACGCTGATGAGGATTCTTGCTTTGTGACTGATTCTTGATTTTCCACCTAATTAAACCGGCCTCCAGTGGCTTATAAAGAGCACTCTGCAGAGTTCAGGGTAAAACAACCTTCAGAATGACTGGATAGAGATCTTACATAAACAATGCTGATCAGTCAAGCTGAAGTACTGCTGACACATCATTACCTTTTCTTGATTTTCTTCATCTTTGGGTGCCATAAACCCAAGATTCTATCCACTAATAGGCAGCAGCAGGCTGTTGCACATGGAGCTGGACAGTAACAAAGACAAGTTTAAAGACTTTTTAAAGTTTCTTTGTGAAGTCTATTACTTTAATTCCACTACATTTGACATACAAAATAAAAAAATAAAGTAGTCATTACCTCTGCACGTTACCTAATGGTTGGTGTTTGTTTAAGTGGTGTTGTATTTGTATTTTTACATCAGGCACCTCCATGATCAAATGTAGGACAACGGCACTCAGATGGGATTTAAAGAATGGTGAATGTCAGTTCTGCCAGTTGAAATTATTTTGATTTAACATAGTAATGTATTTGTGGCTGTTGCTAAAAATACATTAATACATTACATTAATGTCAATCCTTGAATAGCCATGAAAAATTAATTAAAACTGATCATTTCTATTAATGATTGTTTAAATTTTAAGTGCGGTGTTGTTTTCCAGACAATTTATGTCATAAGCACTTGTCAGCGTACCTTCTTAGCCATCATCTCCTCAGTAAACGCCCTGTAGCATGCCTCCACTGTTGCAAACAAGCTCTAAAAAGTGTTGTTCCTGATGTTGAGTCAGGCATTTAAATTTGGTCAGTTAATTATAAAATTATCCCAACAAGGACTCAGTCTGGACCAACAGACTTTTCCAGTCTGAATAAACCCTCAAAAAGGCTGGTTTCTGTGCCATCTGATCACAACACTTTTACTTGGCTCACCTCAGACTCTTTATCATCATCAGCAGTTCATCTGCAGATGTCAGTCTTTTTGGCACATGTGCAGGAGGACTATACAGGATTTCAGTCTTTTGTGGGGTAAAATGTTGCTAATTGTTGTCCAAAAAATGTCTGCTTCGTCTTGCCACCCCCTTTAAAAGCCTCAAGCTATGTTCACACTGCCCTCGGCAATGCTTTTGAGCTTTACGAACAAAATGCGTGCTGAAAGTTAAACCAGCTTGAACATTGACTAATGAGTGACGTAGATTTGGTATTGATATATAGATGACATCCCATTTAATTTATGGAAATGCCAACCAATTGATTAATGAGGAGAAATAATAACTGGCTTTTGTGCCCGGCTGACTCCAAGTTTTTCATATACTGGAATAGAGCTGTGAGAGAAAAAAAAAATGTGAAGCAAGATTTGCACCTCTTTGACATTTCACTCTAGGCCTCTTCCAGCTGCAGGTGGTGGACATTTGCTATTAAACAGTAGGAAAAAAAATGTAAAAGAATCTCATCCATGCTTGTCCAGTGTGAACACCATGGGCGTGTCACATCCCAGGTGTAAACGTAGCTCAATAATAATGTTATTAAAATCCTTTGGTAGCTTCTTGGCCATGTTGAACACTGAATCAGATAGATTGTTTCTGTGAACACCTGGTAGCCAAAGAACTTGTTAAATGATGGGAGATCACATATTTTTTGCCTGTTACAATGCAAATCAAATGACTTTTTTTTTTTTTTTTAATCTTTAGTTTTCCTGTTATCAAATGAATATTTCTCACGTTTTTCATGTTTTTTTTTATTGCTCTTGTATTTCTTTGTAATTACTCTCAAACACTTTTGTGAAAGAGCAGTGGGACTTTAAACATTTCACCAGCCTACAATTTTATTCCAGCACTTTTCCTCACACATATATCCTTCTGTTGCCATGTGAATGAGAATTTGTTGAGGGAAAACTCTTCTTTTTTGCTAATTCCCACTGAAAAAATCTTTCCAATTAGTGAAGTGCAGTCACAACATGTCACAACATACTTTCATGTTTGGTTTGGTGACAGAGAGAACTGGACTGGCTGTGTTCTCTTCTTTATTTTTTTTTTAAATCCCTGTCAAGACTGATTTCTTGCACTGCTAAAGACTGGGAGGGGGGGCTTCTTTGAGCGGAAAACACTTTAAGTAAGACGGCTGTACAGTCCCTGCACGCTGCACTCCATAATTAAAATCACCATGCCCCTGTGGCGGGTGCAAGGACAAAAAGGAGGGGGAAATAAATTGAAAACAGGACATGAACGGGGAAAAAAATCCAAGTGCACTTGTTGGTATTCCAGTTGGGTGGGTGACACAATCACAAAATGAAGTTGTGAAGTGGGAAAATCCGTCAGAGGCTGAGAAGCTCACCCATCAGTGCTTTCAAAACCAAAATCTGTGAAAAGAAGCAAAAAGCTTTCCTCACTGGTTTACTTAGAATGAATGTTAAACATGCGTGGCTTTTTGAAGAAATTCCTTGTGTCATGTTTTGACATTATGAGACACAGCAGCAAAGAAAACAAAATCACAGCTCAGATATTTTCATTCTGAGCACAGCGTTTCTTTATGTCAACAACTCTGGTTAAAAACCAAGTTAGAAGAAAAACATTAAGCTAATTTAATGCTCACATGCTCCAACACCAGATGATTAATCGGAATAATAAAGAATCAAGTCCCAGTTCCACCAAACTTGGTTTGACTCTGGTAATGCAATGGCCCAAACTTGCAGTGTAGTTCAATTAGAAACCATAGTAATCAGTCTTTCTTACTGGAATCACCACATCACAGTCCAAATGTAGCCCTGATTTGTGCTATGGTCACAATTACTATTGCCACTGTGTGGTTGAAAGGCAACTTTTGGAAAATCGGTGGCGTGGTCATGAATGTAAACGGTTGCTATCAGGCATGCAGAATGGCCTTCTTTTTATATATGCTCCCGGGTCTACTAGGCAGCTGCCGGCCCGTGGGACTTGATATGGACGCCACCGTACGGAGACCCTTGCACATCGTCCAGTCAGAGTTGCTGCCGGCTGACTTTCCGGCTACCACTGCCCTGTAGCCACGCAGCTGTTGCCCGATTTCGTAATGGCGTCATCACCGTCTGTCACTGTCACCAAAGGACACGGAAATGTGACCGAATGACCCCTGATCGATGTCAACTTTTAGAGAAAAATCTTTTTTTTTTCTTAAAACCTCTGCGGCCACTGCACAGTGTATAAAAATGCAACTGCCACTTACTGATTACAAATGCCGCAGCGCGGAGATCTGCCAAATTTGGTGAAAAACTTGCATTTAGGAGGAGCCAGTTGAGGTGACTCGGGCATCTGCGGATGCCACACTGGGTAGGTATTCTGGGCATGTTCCACAAGGTAGAGGCCCCAGGGAAGGCCTGGGAGGGCCTCAGGGTCCCCCAAGAGGAAGTGGCCAGGAAGAGAGAAGTCTGGGCATCTTTGCTTAGCCTTCTGCCCCCACGACTCGGTCCCGGATGAGCAGAGAAGGTGGATCGACTTAGGTCGCTGCATGATGTCGTTTTGGTATATGTGACCGTAGTCTTTCCTGATTACTTTGACAAACAGGAAGTAGAGCTTGTTTTTACCTTACTTTGTCAATTTGAATTTGAAAAATTCACAGCAAAACAATATGCATCGTATTCCCCTTACCTAAAAGACCCAAAATAACCACAAAAGACGAAACCAAAAAGTAAAAGATTCCTGCAGTATAGACTGCAGAGATTTTAACTTAATATCAAAAGAGTACTGCACTCTCTGTTTGATGTAGTATCAACACACAGTTTGTGTGGCAAGGCTTGTGGTATTGTAAGATCTCAGAGGTTAGTCTGGCCAAATGCGCTCTACAAAAAGGTGCTATCCAGCAGGCATGGTAGACTGTTGTCAGCAGGACTGGGTTTCAGAAGTGTTACAAAACACAAAAAAACGTTTTCTAAGACTTTTATTTTTCTGCGGAAGATCATAAACCTCTTTCGTGTTTGTTTGTAAAAGAACAAATCTTGAAGATTTTTTTTCCCTTAAACCATTGGTCCCTCAGACTTTTCAAAACAGAGGGGATATTTTTGTGTTGGTAAAACACAAGACACTTTTCTATTGCTTTTTTTTAAGTTTTCTTTTTATCCTGATAACTGATTTTAAGCAATCATTCTCCTCAGTAAATAACACATGAACAAATGTGTGAACCTGAAATAAAAAGCACTCATAGCTTAGCTTAAGTCTGTCAGCCTGTTAGCACAATAAATCACAAATCAAACCATTTAATTTTTTAAAAATCTGTAAAATTGTTTTCCAGATCTGCAGCAAAAACCTTCCCTCTTTGACCAGTTAAATAAATTGATGGATGTGCAATTTAAAGGTACTCAGAAATAGTTTGCTTGCACATAATACATCAAGTCAGACACATCTGGAAAAATATTAAACCCTGCGAGGAGTGGCTTCTTTTGTTAATAGGAGCAAAAAATATATAGATATTTTATTCAAATCTGAGGAAACATGTTTAATACATCACTAAGCGAAACCCAGCAAAAATGTGGGTACAGCCATTGCCTTTATTTAGAATTTAAAACATAATTATTGTCAAACTGTGACTGTAGTACACGCTGATTACATTAGTAATATACTTGAGTTAAATAAACATCAAAGTCTTCCTCCCGGCTACACTAAATTCTCTTTCATGCATAATATTTTAAAGCCTGTTGTGTCTAAAGTGATTGTCAGACTGAAAACACTTCACTTTGAAGCAGTTTTCCTCCTTAAAAATAGGATTGAAACATATATTCACTTTCCAAATGAATTTAATCACTTGTTTGAATTTTTTTGTCAAGATTTAAAAAAAATAAGATGAAGAGAATTGTGATTTTGTAATAAATCTAAATTGACTCGCCACTTGAAAGATAAGCTTCAGAGAGTACATGTTAAAAAAAAGAAAAATCTCTGTTCTGTCTGCTACTTTTTAAATTTGTTTTTCTATTGATTTGTGATAGCAGATGGCATCAGGTTTGATTTAATCACAATATTCCAGCTGTTTGCTGTTTACACAACCATCACCTTACTGTGAAGCTCTGATTGGATGCTTTCATTGTCTAAAGTTCATCTGTATTTCCAAGAAATCTACATTATAGTTTTTAATGAATTCTTCGATGCAAAAAAAGCTAGAAACAGTAGGACTTCAGCAACAGAGAAATATTCAGAGAAATCAAGATACATTGAGAGAGTTTTATTATATTATACACACACATACATGCTCTTTAGAGGCTTTACCAAGTAAAGCACTGCTATGACTGCAGCCACAGTGACAGCTATCATCTCAGTTCTGCCCCTGCTCCAATCAGTAAAGGAGGTAGCGAACCATCTGCTATGGTTTTCTCTTCAGCTCTAAATTTGTACAGGCACAACTGAGGTATTATCAACACAGATTTTCCTTAGAAGGGCATGCATATATTTGCTTACACTCACCAGCCTCTTTATTTGGCACGCATGTCCAAATGCTCGTTAGCACAAATTTCTTATCAGCCAATCATATGCCAGCAACTCAATGCATTTAGGCATGTAGACATGGACAATACGATATGCTGTAGTTCAGAGCATCAGAATGAGGAAGAAAGGTGATTGAAGTGACTTTGAATGTGGCATGGTTGTTGGTGCCAGATGTGCTGGTCTAAGGTATTTCAGAAACTGCTGATCTACCAGGATTTTCACCCACAACCATCTCTAGGGTTTATAAAGATGGTCAGAAAAAGAGAAAATATCCAGTGTGCGGCAGTTCTGTGGGCGGAAATCCCTTATTGATGCTGGAGGTCAGAGGAGAATGGCCAGACTGGTTTCAGCTGATAGAAAGGCAATAGTAACTCAAATAACCACTGGTTACAACCTAGGTCTGCAGAAGAGCATCTCTGAATGCAAAACACGTCCAACCTTAAGCTCGATGGGCAACAGCAGCAGAAGACCACAGCGAGTGACACTCCTGTCAGCTAAAAATAGGAAGCTGAGGCTACAATTCACACAGACTCACTAAAACTGGAAAGCAAAAGATTGGACAAATGTTGCCTGGTCTGATGAGTCTCCATTTCTGCTGCAACAGACTTGATAGCATGTAACATGAAAGCATTGATCCATTCTGGGTTGTATTAACAGTTCAGGCTGGGGGTGGTGGTGTAATGGTGTGGTGGATATTTTCTTGGTACACTCTGAGCCCCTTAGTACAAATTGAGCGTGGTTACAATGACATAGCCTTCCTGTGTGTTGTTGCTGACCATTTCCATCCCTTTATGACCACAGTGTACCATCTTCTGATGGCTACGTCCAGCAGGATAATGCACCATGTCACAAAACTAGAATTATCTCAGACTGGTCTCTTGAACATGACAATGAGTTCACTGGACTCAAATGGCCTCCACAGTCACCAGATCTCACACTCAAAGAAGGAGGCGTGCATTGTTGCAGTGGCTTTCGGCTCCCCATGTAGTGCTTCTCTTTCTTTACTTTTTCTTTATTTTTGTCTTCTGTTTTTATTCTTGTGTGCTGCTAACACACACTACACTCACCCAATGCTTTTGGACATCGGATACCAACATCAAACTGTCGTTTTGAATTACTTTTAGCTAAGCATGAGCGAGACCCCTGGGCTCTCCATGGATTGTTGTCGGAACTAGTCGTTGTCGGAACGACGTAGACATAGGAGGCTAAGAAAACAACTGCACAAGCCACCATTACCAATAATAGTAATTCAAATGCTGTTCTCCCAAAGTTCTACCAGCGTGTGAAGTTTTCAATGAGGGAGGAGAACACTTCATGTCTACACCAATATCAAGCATGCATACAGGGCCACATCCTTCTTCCCACCTCGGACAGCCAGACCATCTTTCCCTTCTGCTCTTCCCGGCCTACAACCCCCCAGACACCAGTCCAGGCCCATCACAACCTGCCGTAATGATGCTCTTTCCATTCTACAAGACCGCTTTCTAAAGACAGACTAGGACTTATTCCACTAACAGAAGCTGGAGAAACTTACAGGAACAGTGTTGGATTATATACAGTTCTACATTTAGAATGTGACCGTGGACAAAACCATTCAGGTTTTCCCAAACCAGAAACCCTGAATGAGTAGCCAAGTCTTATCAAACCGCACTCTTATCAGAGCTCAAGACGCTGCCTTCAGGTCAGATGACGGGGCACTACACAGTGCTGCCCAAGCCGACTTGAAAATAGGAATCAAAAAACCAAGGCAGACCACAGGTTGGGTATAGAGTCTGTGTGCAGAATACATGTCAGTCAGGGTGAAAAGAGGGCGTCCAATTATCGTATGGGCTGTCTCTACAACTCTCTGCAGCCTCTCCTTGTCCGTGATGGTGCAGCTGCCGATCCATACTTTTATGAAGTGTGTCAGCAGGCTATCGATGGATGAATGGTAGAAGGTCAGCAGCAGGTTGGTGCTGAGATTGGTCATCCTGTGGACCCTCAAGAAGGTCCACTTCCTGGCTCTCAGCTCACGCTGATAACCCTTTCTGATTATTGCTGTGATGTTGGCTGTCCATGAGAACACACTGATCACTGGCAGAGATGAGGACGCTGAGAAACCTGATGGTCTGAACCCTCTCCTCTGCACATGATTGCCATTGATATGGAGATGGGCTGGGTCAGTGCCTTGCTTTCTGAAGTCGATGATGATCTCCCTGGTCTTCTTGATGTCTAGAGTGCGATTGTTTTCTGAAGACCAGGTTGTCAACTTCAAGACCTCCTCCCTGTAGGCAGACTCATCACTTCTGAGACGAGTCCAACCAGTGTGGTGTCACCTGCAAACGTGATGATGTGGTTTTTGTGGGCTGGACTGCAGTCATGAGTGTAGAGGCAGGACAGTAGGGGGCTTTGTCCACAGTCCCATGAGGAGTCATGATGGAGGAGAGGTGGAGGCCAAGTCTCACAATCTGTAATCGGTTTGTGAGGAAGTTATTTATCCAGTTGCATGTGAGAGGGGGGAGGTCAAGAGTGACCAGTTTCTCACAGTGTCACACAGGGTCTATCCGGGATTGTTGTGTTGAAAGCAAAACTGTTATCCACAAAGAGCACTCGGATGTAGTTCTGCTGCTGTTCCAGGCGGTTTGGTGCAGAGTGGAGAGCCACTGCAACAGCGTCCTCTGTCGACCTATTTTTACTGTATGCAAACTGGAGGGGGTCCAGGTCAGTGGTAAGATGGTTTCTGATGTGCTGAAGATTAGCCTTTCAAAGCACTTTGTTATGACCGAAACAAGGGCTACTGATTGATAGTCATAAGGGCTGGTGGAGGGAGTTGTTTCTGGCATTATAATTATTGTTGGTGATTACAAGCAGGATGGGATCACATCCTGGGCCAGGGAGAGGTTGAAGATCCTGGTGAAGGTGGGAGCGATCTAGTGAGTGCACGTTTTGAGCACTTTTCCTGTACTCCTTCAGGACCAGCAGCCTTCTTAGGGTTCACTGCCAGGAGCTCAGTTTGACATCATGCTCCTGTACAGTGAGTGGAGGTGTGGGGGCCAGGTGGAGTTGAGGATGTTGCTGGAGTGGCAAAGTGTTGTTGAGAAGATCCTCAGTAACCAAAGAAGCAGTTAAGCTCCTCTGCCCATGTCGCATCTGGAGCTGTTGTGGACACATCACAGCCTCTGAAATTGGTGATGTCTTGAATATCCTGCCATGCTTCTCGTGAGTTGTTGCTGGAGAGGTGACCCCAAAAGATCATCAAGGACAGTTCACACCACGACTCAGACTTGTTCGACCTGATGCCCTCTGGAGAGAGGCATCAGAACTAAAACAAATAAACTCAAAAATAGCTTCTTCCCCAAGACAGTAACCATGCTCAGCTCTAAAATACTCAGGTAAAATTTCCAACAGCACATGCCAATGTATGTGTTTATATATGTGTATACATTGATGTGTATATCTGTTTATTTAAGTATTTATCTGTGCAAATGTGTCAACACTTCCTACCTCTATGCTTTTTTGCACATCAGACATGTTTATATCTGCCCATATCGCCCTGCGCATTATTCCGAGCATTTTTTATTTGCATGTTTCATCTTGTACATATTGACATGTTTTATATTGTACTTTGTTACACTACCTTTTGCACTGGAATGGTAACTGCTCCAATTCCATTGTTCATGTGGACAATGAAAATAAAGGCATATCTATCTCAAGCCAATTGAGGACCCTTGGGGTGTAGTGGAATGGGAGATCATAGATGTACAGCTGACAAAACTGTGGCAACTTCATGAATGAGTTTCTTACAGTTTTACTGGATTTCTGGACCACTCCACTGCTGCAGGTCATTCAGAATTGAAGGAGGCCTTCCTCTACCTGCTGTTTTGACATTTCTCCACATATGCTTAATGGGATTCAGATCTGAACTTCTTTCAGCACACTTTAGTGCTTTGTTTTCAGCCATTTTGAGTGCTTTTTAAAGTGATTTGGGGTGTTTTCTGCTGAAAGATCCATGAAAGATCCACCTTAAATCAAAACACAATTTTCTGGCACTGTGCCCCCAAATCCATTGGTTGTCATAATATTTCATGATACTGTTCATGCAGAAGGAGCAAAATGACCCCAAAACATTTTTAAACTTTCACCATGATATACTTACTGTATTGACAGTGTTCTTTCTTTAAAGTCCTAATTTTTTCTTTTGAAAATGTAGCCAACATGTCCTTTTCCAAGAAGCTCTACATTTGTCTTATCGGTCAATGGTATATACTCTCAGAAGGATTTGAAAAACTCTGGTTTTCCGGATCTCCTAACATGCCGTCCATTTTTATACAGATGCCATAAAAAGTGCGAGCTGACGTTGCACCCTCAATAAAAAATGACAGGAGCAACATGTGCTTAAAAAGCAATCACTTATTACAAGTTTGACAGTAACCCATTATATAGTCCAGTCAATTTTTTTATTTCTGTGTACATTTTGTCAGGTTTGACTGTTTGTCTTTGTTCTTTTGTGTTGTTTTACTGCAAATAAACAACAACACATGAACACCAAAGCATTTGCAATTACAACAATTTTATGAGTGTTTAAGTGTTTAATTTTCTGACAAAATTGAAATTGAGCCGATGTTTTCATGTTTAAAGCCATGGGTGCTTGTGTTTATCCATATTTTTATTTATATATGTATAGAGAAGTCGAATGTTGTTCCTGGAAACTTCTGGAGCTCATCCTTCAGTTTGGAGGTCACAGCCCTGAATGTACCAATTACCACAGGGTTCAATGGGGGTCCATGGGCCCAGTGTTGTTGTTTAAACTCCCCCCATTTATCCCCCCATTTTATCCATCTCTTCTCTAAACTCTTGATATCTTTCGTCTTCCTTCTCCTTTATGTTGCTATCATTTGAGATTTCCACATCTGTTACTGCAGCCTTCTTCTTCTTGCTCAACACAATTATATCCAGTCTGTTAGCCATTACAAGCACATAACTGCAGAATGGAAGATGCTGGCAGGGAAAGCATACATGTAGAAGTATGGTGACAACCAAGTGGCTGGGATAGTATACAAGAGAATATGTGCAGAATATGGACTGGAAACCCCAAAGGCAGATAGGAAACGCCTCAGAAAGTGGTAGAAAGTGAGAGAGCAAAAATCCTGTGGGACTTCCAGATGTAGACAGATAGGATGGTAACGGCGCACCAACCAGGCATTGTAGTGGTGGCACGAAAGAACAGAGGAAAGCTGTTGTGGTGGATGTGGCAGTATCTAGAAATGGTAACATCAAGAAGAAGGAACATGAGAAACCGAAGAAATACCAGGGACTCTGAGAAAAAAGGTCAAGGTGACAGTGGTGCCCATGGTAATTGGAGCACTTGGAGGTGTAACCACCAAACTGGAGGAGAGGCTATGGCAAATTCCTGGAAAGACCTCAAACTTATCATTCCATAAAAGTGAAGTGCTAGGAACAGCTAAGATACTGCACAAGACCCTCAAGCTCCCAGGCCGAGATGCTTTAGTACCTTCTTAAAAGGCCCAAAGCACTTTACAGTCCCAGTCCCATTCACCTATTTGAACGCATTCAAACACTGATAGTGGCCCTGCTACCAAACACTGGCACTACCTATAACCACCAGGAGCGATGTGGGATTCAGTGTCTTACCTAAGAACACTTTGACAAACCTGTAATCATCTGATCAGAGGTCGACCACTCGTCCTCTGCACTATGGTTTCCTGTGATGAGAAAAACGAATTAATTTTGACGTAGCTTTCATTCCTGAGTAAATGCTTGTTTACCTTTTTACACCAGAGCTTTAGCTTCAGTGTTGACATTCTTTCAACTTCCATAACTCTTCAACCATTTACACAAGTAATGTAATTCCTGAAGATTCTGAAGCAAAGAAAAGCTGCCTTGTTTTGATATGCAACACTTAACAGTAGTAAAGTGCTTATGCAATCAGCGTGTATCAGTTTTGTTGTGAAATTATTCGAGCTGTCAACGTTAACGCGTTAACGCATACAATTAACTTGAAAAAATTAACACATTAATATTCATTAATGCAGATTAAATGCAAGTCAAAAGCGACTGTCTTCCATTTTGCTTTGGACGGTTCAAGCTTTTAGGGTGTGCGTTTATTTCTGAAAATACACACTTCGTCGGGCACTATTCCACTGATACCATGGTCAGTTACAAAAGATATAAATACTGAATCGAGTTTTGGTACTTTATTTTTGTTATTTTTTTAGCTTAGATCGCTTTTTCACAAAAAACGGACTCTTGATTGGTGGCGCAGCTTGTTGTCACAGTAACACAACAAAGAGTCGCTGACTTCGACTACAGTAATAAAAGAAAGCAATATATATGCTGATGATCACAGTAGGTTCAATAAAGCACCAGTTCAGAGAGAAAATTTACCTCTTACAGCTTGTTTTTGTCCAGGAGATGTTTGTTTAAAAGAGTCCTGCGTAGTGATATAGAACAATTGGACTATGGAACTGTAACTTCTTTTTTTTAGGTTTGCATTTACACCAACAGCCAATCAGATCAGTATTCACCCGGAGCATTTATAGTGCAGAAACATAATGTTTGTTTCTTATGGATGTATATCAGCATTTTTGCTTTCTTGGCATAATACTGCAGACATAAAAGTCTTTACAGTTCTATAGAGTTCTGCTTATCTTACTGTTGACGGTTTTGTGAACACAAATTACATTTCTGGGATATCTAAGTGAACACTACAAATTAAAACATCTTAGACAATAGAAAAAACGGAAATATGTTCTCTCTGGCATTTTTTCTTTGTTGTCATATAAAATTTACCTAGTAGAACATTGAGATTAATCGTGATTAATCAATTGACAGCACTAGAAATTATCCAACATTTTTTACATTCTTAATGTGTTGCATATCAATGCAAAGCCGATACAAAAAAAAAAACGCTTTTCTCTGCGACAGGATCAGCTGATGCACATCAATTGTGTGAATGAACGAGGAGTGATACGTCAAAGAGCATATTATTTAGATGTCACCAGTGACCTCTCCAGCGTTAGAGTTAAGTGTCTGTGTTTTAGCGAAACATTCATGTTTATGACACCAAGTTCTTGATGGATGTTTTTGTTTCTGTCTTTTTGTTTTATCAGTCCAAAAGCTACATGTGCAGCAGTCATGGGACCGTGCTGTGCTTCACAATAGATTTTGGATCAGGCTTCACCTGCTCAGAAGCCTCGTCATCGGTAAACATTGGAGTTCCTTTCTTACTTCTAAAAGTTCCTGAGCTGCTGTGAAGGCTTGTTTTTCCAGTATTGATGCAGCATTTCCTTGTTTTGGCTCTCATTGTGTTTGCAGCTTTTCTTTTTTCTTTCTTTTTCTTTTGGCAGCCACTAAGTTTTCTGTCAGCTCTGCAGTGAATCCCTGCAAGGATGACACAGCCCTGTTTCAGAAAAATTCCTTGTTAATAAATCACTCACTGCTGGAAGTCATGCTGATCGTCCGATTATCTTTTGTTAATCTTAAAGATCTTTGCAAAGTAAAACCTTCACAGTCAAATATTCCAGTATTTACTGAAATCCCCCTGAGCTGTGTTTGCATTTTTTTTGTAGACCATCCTGTGGCGATACAAGTTCTCTCAGCTGAAGGGCTCCTCTGATGATGGGAAAACCAGAGTAAAGCTTCTTTTCAAGAATACTGAAAGCAAGCAAATAGAAATGAAGGTAATGCTTTATTATACTATTTTATTTGCACCTTTGCTGGAAACATCAAAGCTTCCATAGGTGATATTTTTTTTAAAAATTCTATTCTGAAAAATCCTTGAAGATAAGACAATAAGAGTTCTTGTCAAATCAAGGCCGGAAATAGGCATGGGTGCGGGGGGGGGGGGGGGGGGGGGATGCATTGCCCCCCTGAATGCCGTAACTGCCCTCCTGAACTAGAAAGCCCGTAAAAATCCACAATTAACTAATTAAGAAAAAAAAAAAACATACACAACAAAAGTAGTTTATTAGTAGTTTTAGTTAATAATAATACAAATAATAATAATAATAATAAAATTAATAATTATGGAAGACAAAAAACATAAGGAAGATGAACAAATGAAAAAAAATAGACAGACAAAAAAAGAAAAGATAAAATCGGCGTCAACAGGGCACAAACCAGTATCCTCTCTGTGCCTGTCCCTAGACCGGTAAATGCAGAAGGTTGTTGGGACTTCTCAAACAGATCAAAGGAGAAGATAAATTCATGGATAGATGAACTGATATGATGATAGCATAGTTTTCTAAGGATCTTAGGGCTTTGGAAGGATATGACACCTCAAACTCACCTCACCTAATATCTGCACCCCATAGTGGTTCTAGCTAAATCCAAGGCTTTGTCAATTAGAATGAGGAAGAACAATGACTTAGTTAGATTTTTTTCTTATTTTAAACCACTGGAGAATGTTTGCTAATCATTTCTATTTGCTTTTGCTTTTTAGGAACTGGAGTTTGCAAACCTGACTGCCGTCCTCCATTGCATACATTCTTTTATTGCTGCCAAAGTGGCCTCAATGGACCCTCTGTTTGTGTGCAGTCAAAGCTTTTCTGGAAACTGTATGAACAGCTAAGAAGACCCGTCCTTGCCCTGAGATGTACTGGACAAAAATAACAATTTTGCTGTATTTATGCACAAACCTTATATGTATATCTTGTCCTCGCTATTTTTCTAATAACTGAAAAAAAGAATTTGTTAATGCCTGTATGTGTAAGTATATTCCAGGAAAGCAAAAGGGTTTTATCTAAACTTTGGCACAAAGGTTCCCATAAAGATTCCTAGCTTTATTGTTTAAGAATACTCATTTGTTGACTTTGATCACATTGATTTTCTCTTAAAATAATCCAGTATGGTGTTTAAATGTCAAACCTTAAACGTGATGAGAAGATTTAACAAATCATTAATAAAATACAACTTTTCTACTATTTGATTCCAGTAAAAAGATTTTAACCAACAAACTACCCAGCCCCTCCTATCAGAGCGGAGCTCCCATTTTGCATATGGTCGCTTTTTCTTTCCTTCCAACTCACCTTTGTACATTAAAAACCTGAACGTTCATTTCTCTGATCTCATGATTTATTTCATTTTCTCTTGTCTGTAAAAACAAAAAACAAAAAAAAAAGCAGAAATATCTTTCTATAAAAATGATCAAATGACTCTTCATGGATCCACTGAATTGAGTTAAGGCTGCTTGACTTTGGACTCAAAGGAAAAGAGGAAGAGAAGGTAGCACATGCAGTAAGCCAGGTAGATTCACTGACCTCATTTCACTTTGGGTCATTTGTAGCAACACAAGAAAAGTCCTACTTTCAAAAAAAAAAAAAAATCAGCTGCTCTGTGCTTCACTGCAGATCATCCTCTTACATAACTGTTAGATCAGTTTTTGTATAAATCTTTTATACGTCTGTTTTAGAGTCATAGCTGCTTGCTGTTTGTGTCTGCTTTACTGCTCATTTCCTGTTTGTCCCATTTTTCCTAACTCCTTCCCTTCTAAACCTTTATATAACCCATGTGAGTTCAAAGTTGACCCACTTATTTTGTTCTTATATTTATTTTTACTCTTCTATTTATTTGTGTTTATTTTTATTTTTGTTTTATCACTTGGCCCAACCATGATACTTCCACCTGTATATTTAAAGATCCACTCTAATCATGCAAAAGCAATCCTCTACATCAAATTGTGATCAAAAACAAGTTTGATATGCAAATCAAATTCAAGTCAAAACTGTAATATTAGTTTGGCGATTTTGATGTCATGTGAATTTTAAATGTGAACTAATAAATTTAATAACACTAACAAATCCATTTATTTCCCCCCCATTCTAACGGATTTGGAATTGAAAACATCAAATGTCATTTTAAGCCACATGCTGAGATTTAATTAAGCTAAATTAATTTGATTAAACCTAAATCCTTCAGAAACAGAAGAGGCATTGAAGTCAATTTGCTATTAAATTTACATCAGTTAGACGTTTAACATGTAGCCATTAAATTGAAATCAAATCAATGTCAACTATATTACTCAGCATTCTCAATTCTCTTTTTTTATGTGAGATTGAATTTCTACTGTTCATGTATTTCCCACATTAAAACAACGGTATGACAACAATAGCTAAAATAACATTGTCCACCAATTGGATCAAATATCAACTCAAATTTGACATTAAACCGACATCAAGGTCCTCACTGGGCTAGAACAGTTTCTGCAGAGCAGCAGTAATTTATTAGAAATTTGCCTCTGAGTTATAGGTGGGACTGTTGGTGTGGAGTAAACCCGTCCCCTTTCCATCGTCCATCTTTTCACACTCCACACTACATCCCTGCTAGCTACGGGTCCCTCATAACTCCAACCTAACATTACTGGTGCACCGACATTGGTTTGCAATGTTGGAGCTATCCAGCTGTACAGTTTTGAACTAAATGACAGCTCAAAGGAAAACAAAGTGGCTCCGGAAAGTATTCAGACCAGCTTAAATATTTTTTACTCTGTTTTATTGCAGCCATTTGCTAAAATCATTTAAGTTATTTTTTTCCTCATGCATGCACACACAGCACCCCATATTGACAAAAAACACTGAATTTATGACATTTTTGCAGATTTATTAAAAAAGAAAAACTGAAATATCACATGCTCCTAAGTATTCAGACCCTTTGCTCAGTATTTAATAGCGGCACATTTTTGATCTAATACAGTCATGAGTCCTTTTGGGAAAGATGCAACAAGTTTTTCACACCTGGATGTGGGGATTCTCTGTCATTCCTCCTTGCAGATCATCTGCTGTTCTGTCAGGTTGGATGGTAAACATTGGTGGACAGCCATTTTCAGGTCTCTCCAGAGATGCTCAATTGGGTTTAAGTCAGAGCTCTGGCTGGACCATTCAAATCCTAATCAAGTCTAATCAATATAATCAAAGACAGTTGGACTCAAATGAGTCCATTTCCAAATGAGAAATTGACAGCACCTGAGTTCAATATATGTGTCACAGCAAAGGGTCTGAATACTTAGGACCATGTGATATTTCAGTTTCTCTTTTTTTTTTTTAATAAATCTGCAAAAATGTCAAAACTTCTGTTTTATTGTCAATATGGAGCACTTTGTGTACATTAATGAGTACAAAAGTGAACTTAAATTATTTTAGCAAATGGCTGCAATCTAACAAAGGGGGTCTGAATACTTTATATACCCACTGTATACATGAATCTAGTTGTCTGCAAGTGGATGCACCAGAATGGAACGGAACAGGAAGCTTGTAGCTTGCTGTAGTGGCTTCTGTCACTACTACAAGTTTCTTTCAACCTCGTTTCAACCTCTGGCTTCCTCCGAATAAAACAAAATACTTATAATGTCTTATAATGTCTTACAAAAATATTTGAGCTCTAAACACAATTCATTTTTTTTAATTATGTTTTAGAATTTTTTTCCAACAAAATTGCTTTGTAATCTTCCTCTATGCATGGCCGCTGTCCAATGCAATTATATTTTTTTAAATAAAAAACTCAATTGAATTCAATTTCCAAAAATATATTCTAAATGTTAATGGTCATTAGTTTAACAAAATTGAGAATGCTTTAAATTTAGCATAGCAAAAATGAGGCTGCAGGTGATGTAATGGAAAATCTGTTGAGGAAGAAAAAAGAGCCCTTTCAGAACTGGACTTCTGGAAAGAAGAAAGAAGCTTTGACGGCTTTGAGAAGCTGAAAGAAAAACAGAAAAATATGGCAAAACATGTCAGAAACACAGTCAGGGACAGAAATAATGATATTTACATAGACAGGGAGAGCACAGGGTTCAAAGTTATAAAAGGTACCATCATGGGAGGTCTCTCAGCAGACTAAGCCTATAATGGCATAACTAAAAGGATGGTTAGAGATCAGAGACTTTCAGCTGAAGTTATTTATGGATCTAATATAGAATGTTGTGTTTCCTTATGTTTTCTCTCTGCAAGAAAGCCAAAGAGAAAATGCATTCTAAAAAAAGTTTTGGGTGTTTATGCAGTGGTATTGTTTCATCCTTTGATATTGTTGAAAGATTACACATTATGAATCTCACCAGTTTCTCATAAGCAGGAGATTTGATTCATACTTTCCGTCTTCTGCTCCATTCCAAATCCTTCTATTTCTATTCTATCTTGCTTTTGTGCTCATCCTGGATTTATTACAACACCAGAAGTCCATTAAAAGCTCTTTGCCGGATGGCCCCTCTGGTTTTCGGATTCCCAGATTTGGTTGCTTTTAGTCCAGAGTGTCAGTACAAAAATTTCTGTGGTTTATTTTTATTTCTTCCCCCCACACCTCCACCCCCGTTTTTTTAGTGCTTTGGTACCTTTACAAACCATTCAGAGTTTGTTTGATTTTTCAATCTAAAATGCAGCATCTATTAATTAACATAAACTCTTTGACAAAGATAATTTGATGAGTTTAAAATAAAATCAAAAAAGTTTCACAGTAATAAAAAAAAAAACTGTTTGAGATACTTAATCAACACACACACAAGACATCCAGAGAAACTCACACCACTAAGGGTCATTGTGTTGAAGGAAAATATCATATTACATATTACATTGTATTATATAATACTGGAAACTTAGTGTGGAATCTATGATTTGAAAAAGATGTTTTTGTAGTTAGCTGATAAAGAAGTGTGGAGACAAACTATTTATATAGTTGCCGGGATGTGGTCAAATTTGTCTCTTCAATATGCCGCCATGTTTCCATCAACACAAATTGTGGGTCACTGATGTAATTGAGATCAATGTTCCATTTCTACAACTTGGTTGGTCTTTCACCTCTTTGAAGAACCCGACCTCTGCTTTTCCTAAGCCTGACATAAAACATGACCAGATCCCTGACTGTCCATCTGAGGTTAGCTCAGGATTTACAGTCTATAAACTTTATAGACACAATAGTTTTCTTCTAACATACGGCTTTTTTTCAGGCAACAAATCTGGATGCAAGCTTGGGAGATGGTGGGTGGAGGGATCTTCCGAGATCTGTTTGATCCTTCATTTTAGAAAATATTTCCCTACATTTTGTCAGTGTGCTGAGAGATTCAAGGTCACATTCATCCAGAGGTGATTTTTGACCTTTACGTGATCAGATTTTTACAGATTCCACACTTTTTTTATTTTTTTTATTTTACATTTGAAGTTGTAAAAATGATGAAAATGGGGCTTCTTTGTGATTTGGCCTTAAGAAGTATTCCATTTGAACGGAATCGTTTTTTCTTTAAGGTAGTTCGATTCATTTGATGGTGAGTCTTGAACTTCTCACTCGTTACTTTGCAGGTGATAGAACTTCCTAGTCTTCATTAACTGTGTATTTTCTTCTGTTTTATTTGGCTTCTAAATAAAAGTTACAGTTTTTGGAGTGTGTATTTTAAATAGAGGTTAAAACAAATAATTATTTGCAAATTTAGGCTTCTAGCATTAAAGTAAAAAAAAAAAAAAAGTTAATTTTGGATATAAAACCTTTGGAACAGCTCTAATCAAGAACACACAATATGTTACAGCAGATGTCAGAAAATATCCTATAAAAATTAGTGCTTTTTTTAGTATGTTATCAAAAAGCTAAGAAAATAGTTGTGGTAAAAAAATAGTCTAAAATAAAAAAGAAAACAGGTAAGAAAAGTTTTTGGATTTAATACAAATATGTAATATGGGTTGAAGTAAGCACTCAGTGATTTGGTTGTTTTCTTTATTCAGCAGGAGTACAGATTCTCCTTAAGAGGTGTGAGCTCAAGCTGTTTTGTTTTAGAGGACAAACCAGCCACCGTAACGACTAGAGAGGATCTTCAGAGCACTTCTGAACCCACAGCACACGCATTATCATGACGTTGCATCAGCACCATATCAAGCGTGTCTTTCAAGCACCCTGCTCAACCGTCACTGACCATGACTCGTACAGCTGGCCCCAAACAAAGTTTGTATGTTCAAAAGTCTACATATTGAATGAAAATATTATTTTTTATTTAAAGATTTTGATTTTATATATATATATACTCTTATCTCAGTCTAACATTGAATAGGGTTAAACAACAGGCTGCAAAAAAGTAGAATCAATCGCCTGCAGTGAAGAGAAACTTTGACTCTCTTAGTTGGTCGACATTGACGTGCATTATTTAACTTCCCCAGCAGACCCTCTGCATTGTGGGAGTATATAAAGACTGGCTTTAATGAGTTCCAACCACAGTGACTTGTTTTTCTCTACAGTCTATACCCATCACAGCTCTTTAAAATGCATCATTTACTGGTATTCTTCTCTGTATCATTGGTCAGTACTTTCTGGGAATCTTTGTTAACCACAAAAGCAACTTTGAATTGTAAGTATCAACTTTTCTTTTCTTTCTTTTTTTGAATTTTCTTTAATGTACCTCAAAAAAAAACTAAATTAACCACACATCATAGAGATATTACAAAAGCAGTCCCTACTACTTTCACATTCTTTGGAGGATATGGGTTATGGAAAAATACACACTAAAAACTCTGAAGTTGCTTTTTTAACCCAAAAAAGGAAAAACTTTTTGCTGCATTATTTTAACTCTAACTTTAACTTTAAAAGAAATAAAATAAGAGATTGGGAAAAAGCATTGTGTTAAAAATAAAACACTTTAACCCAAAAAGAGTAGTTTTACTCCAAAAAGTAACCCAAAAATATGTCCCAACATGATTAACTAAACAATTGGTTTGGGGGGAAAAATGGGTCTTAAGAGTGTGTGAAAATAAAGAAATAGTTTTGTAACCAAGTTGAGAAATAAAAAAAAAAACTATTATTTGCATAATACTGGATACATATCTGTGGAGCACTGGAGATTATTCAGAGCATTTCATAGTTTTACTCAGCCTGTAATATCAATATGTGGCCTTGCTGAATGAATTCAGTTTATTACATATTTATCTAAAGATGCTTTATATCAATTGACTGGCAGTTCAATTCCCAATGTGTTCTCTTAAAAAAATGAATTTACAAATGGTTTCTCTCACTGTAAGACTGCAAAGTGCAAGAAGCCATAAGCTCTGAATGTATATGAATTAATATATTTAATACCTGCTAGATACAGAAAAATATCTTAATAATGCTCCTTTTGTTCCACGTAAAAGTTTTGAAGGTTTTCCAAGCACAAACTTCCCATTAAAAAAACAAAAAAACATCTGACATTGAGGTTTCAAAGAAATTCTCAGCAGAATGCAGAATTTTTTAAACCTCAATGTAATTTTTTTATGTCCTAAAGGTTCTTTTGAACTTCTCAGTCTTCAGGTTGCTTTGAAATGTTTAGTGAATTTGTGGGTAATGGGTGTGGAGCACACGTCAAGGCAGTTGACATCTTTCAGGAGGGTTTGGTCTCCTTTTCTATGAACACCAAACAACCTTTAAAATAGAAATTAACAAATAAATAAAAGTGCTGCTTGTCATTCTGGATTCGACTATTTCCATTGAAAGTTTTACTGATCTTTTAAACATTTTTGACTGGAATTTAGCATTTAAAATAGACAATATTGTGTTTTTTTTTCTTTTTTATGATAAAAATGGTATAAACTATATGGTTTTATTGCAGCCTTACAGGGATTATTTTTCTTAAAGATTTAACAAAAAATACAAGTATTTCTATAACAAGTTAGTTTTTTCTGTCTTTGGTAACTAATTTATTTCGTAATGATCAATTCATCATCTCCCAGTTTTGGCCTCTTTTTCTCTTTATCTAAAGTAATTTTCTACAGTTTTCTTTATGATTCTGTGAGTTTTAAAAAGCCCTCTCCCTTCAAAATAAGGAACTAATTACTGCTCCTTGTTAAACAATAATGCAATGAAACCTGCTGTAATGTCACAGCCATATTTGGAACAAATACATAAAAAGACATCTGGTTTATTAGCTTATGAGGCTTGGAATGACAAAACCAAACTGAAACGGCTTAGAAAAAGTGCATTTTAAAAAGGAAAGAGCAATTTCATTTTAGTAGAGCTCATGTTTATATTGCCATTCTGGAGGAAAAAAACCAAAAAGCAAATGACTGCCCTTTGACAGAATCACATCAGTATTACTTTGCTGCATAGACGCTAAATGCCAAAGGCCAGACAGGTTTTTCTGGCTGTGTGCTTATCAACCCTGATCTGGGAACACGTCCAGGCAGTTAATGAGCAAACGACCATAAAGCCAGCTACGAGCTGAAAAACCCAGCAGGTGAACCCATTTAACCCTAAACTCAAATAGTTTTAAAATCTCTCTGATGACTATTGATTTGCTGAGAGTACTTAGCATAGAGGAGCTGGACTAAAACATGCAGGAGGCAGACCAAAAAAAATAATAATAATGATGGCAGCACAAAGATTGGCATCAAATGCTAATTGGCTGTTTTTTTGTGTGTTGTTTCTGGTAAATAAATTAAAGAATATAAAATACATCGACAGGGACTTTCAAATTAAACTCCTACTTTAAGAAAATAAACAGAAACTAAAAAAATTGCAATTTATATGAAAGATGTATATGAAATATGACCGCTGATGGTTAAAAGGATCCAACCGGAGATGCTGTTTTCTATGGGATTTCCTGTAAAAGTGTCACTGATTCTTACATGTTCCAGTCTCATAACATAAGAAATTTCCGCCTGGTCACATGCTACTAATAGCACTGCTCACTTAAAGACCCATGACAATGGAAATTGTGTTTTTGGTGATTTTAAGGTGTTCTTGTGGAATTTTTCTGATGATGGAGGACATCTACAAAGAAAGGGAATCTCAAAATTGCATTTCTTAATATTTCTTGGTTCAAATTGTTGTAAATTAGGAGCAAACAAAAAAATGCTGCTTGAAAAAGATTGCATTTGTGACGTAGAAAATATGCTGGCCCTCAAACTCCCTGCTCCAAGCTCTCAGCATAGGGGAAGGGAAAGTGGTGGTTGGGTTGCTGTGTGTCAGTGGTCCCACCCACAACTCAGAAGAGAACTTCTAATGAACTCCTGCTGCTCTACAGAAACTATTTCCTACATAACGACACAGTTTTTTTTATTTTGACTAAAAATTGCATAATTGTAATAAAAAGATCACAGGAAATGCTTTTATAATAGCTCAAATGATGATGGGGGGGGACTCTAAACCATATGATAAATTTAGATTTAACTGCTTTTCAAGATACGTTGACCCTGTTTATGTTCCAGCCTCATCTGTGAGAGAATTACTGATTCAGTCCTCAAAAGAAAGCCTTAAGATTGTTGACAACTCCTTCCAGCGCTCCAGAAGAAGGTAATTCACATTGAAGAAGGCAATTAGGTCACTTAACTAAAACACAGCTCCCCAAATTAGGGACAGAAGGAACCAATTTGCTCTTCCTTATCATCAATGTTTCTGCACAGACGAAGCGCAGCCTTATTTTCCAAGCATGGGTTTGAATTCCGCATGCAAGCTGAGCCTGATACCCAGGAGATTTCTCGAGCTGGTGAGGTTTTTCAAGCAGCCCTACAGGTCCTGAAGAACACAGCAAAACAGAAATATGAAAGGAATCTCACTGCTTCAGGTAGACTTGCTTTCCATTATTCAAAGCAGCCTCCAGATATCTTTCTAATTGGTTCGTCAAACTATTTTGCCACATAGTGTCTAATACAGTGACTAATTTAAAAGAAACCAGTGTTGACTAAAGAAGAGAGGTGTTCTGTGTTATGTATTAAAGATCATAAAGTTTGTCTAAATTACCTCATATATTCCATTGTTGCTCCAGAGTTGTTGTCCTGGGAGGATGTGCAGCTGCTTGCAGAGCTGTCTGGCTGTCCCACTGCAACAAAGCAGGACACGTGTGAACAAAGCCGTCACAGCAGATACCGCACGATATCAGGAGTCTGCAACAACAGGTGCATCAACGCACGCCATTCAGGAGAAACACACTTACTTTGATATTCACATAACAAATCAGTGATAAAAAGGGATTGTTGCTGTTTGACAGTCTTTGCTGAAAATCGCACAGTGGTTTTGATCAAGATGTCTGTTTCACATTGCCTCTCTCGAAAAAAAGTCTCACCTTTCTGCCAAAAGTGTCTCATCTTTACTCTCAAATCAATAATTATCTACTTTAGCAGCCAACATTGTTTTTTGCAAACTTGACAAATTGTTACTTACTTCATTGTGAAATTTCAAATATTTATGGTGTCCATATTGATTACAAAAATTAATTAATTAATTAATTAATTAAATTTAAAAGAATATCAACACTAACCTAAGACCCAAATGTTGAGCCTGGACATCATTAGCATTACAGCATTTGCATTCCCCCATCTGCCAGTTTTTGTTTAAAATTCCAATACTGTATTGGCATTAAAACAATTTAAATTTAAAGCAGTGTTTAGTTATTCATTGAAATTAGCCTAAAATTGAAATAATTTTAGTTTATTAATTAGACCTTAGTACGTTCCAGCCCTGACCATTTTCATAAGGGATGATGCAAACACCTGTTAGCAGGATGCTAATGTCATTATGCTAACAAAAATAGTGTTTGCATTATTTTTTTTTTCTCTTTTTTAAAAACTTAAATGTATTTTTTTCAAAAAGTCAAAACCAATCAGCATTCTACACTACAGTGGCCCTTAAGAGCAAATCCCACTAACAAATCTCTCAACCCAAAAACATATTAAGGATTACTGCAACAATAAGAAATAAAAAATAAAATTTTAAAATCACCAAATTAATATTAAAATTACCAAAAATCCTAATTAAATGTTAAAAAACAAAACACAAAAAGAAACCAGAAAAGGAAGATACTATAGAAAACTGTTGATTAGATGATTCTACATTATTTTAACTGAAAGTACTTTGCCATGAAGTGATTCCTGATATGCTCTGTACTAATCATAAAACTTTGATTATCATGTGGACATGGAAGATGCAGTTGAAAAAAACTAAAGCGTCAAAACAAAATGTCATCATCAAATGTGATGTCCTGTTGTACCAACCATTGTGTTTCATTTTTTAACATTTAAGTTTGATTTTGGAAGTCACTTTAGTTTGCCAAAATGTTTAATTTTGTTTCATTTATTTGTGATCGTGTTTTGGTTTCTGGAATTGTGTTTTGATTTTTAGAATGCATATGTTTTTTTTAAATCATTTTGCTTTTTCTTTATCTTATTGTGATCAAACTTTCCAGGAGGGGTAGAAAATGCCTACATTTGCAACGAAGGAGCTATGCAATATTTTTCAGCTTTCATATGTCAAATTAACTTGTACATAAAGGCTGGGAAAGCTTGTGACAGGATAGCAGAAGGTGTGGAAAACAGAGGTCAGTTTCTCTGGTTCTGCTGCACTGATTACAACAATTTCCTCACAAACTGTCAGTTGTCAGACGCTGCACAAGGATAACACAATTAAAACAGTGCTGTGCTGCGGATCCAGACTGGATCAAGACTGGTCTCCCCTCACGTGTTCATTACCAGACATCTCCCTACGTCCTGTCAGCATCACAGCAGATATTTAACGGGCATATTGATGGGCACCTACAGGTCCTGCATAATGAGTCATTCTATAATTAGGGGCACATGTCATGTTCAACATTTCTCCTTCATTTAACCCCAAATTTCAGCACAATATATACTTTTTAATCTTTCATTAAAACTAATGACATTATTTGTCTGTTTTTGTTTGTTTGGAGGAAGTCACTTGATGTTTAGTTGTTTCTGCATTAAGGTTTTCCTTTAGTTTCTCAGGCTCTGTATGTTCTAAACCCCTTAACAACCACATTTGGTTTAAATTACTGATCAACACAGCTGTTTCTGTTGGTTACATCCTCAGGATATTTGATGGCTGTAAAGGTAAGCTGCCGACATTCTCAGTTTCATCCTTTTTTTTCTATTTACTCTTAGATGTTACTTATCGTTTCAGTTTTGTAGACAGTTAGTTTCAGGGGTTTTATTTATTTATTTTTTTAACATGTGGTTATTTTTGCCTCTCCCATACACCTCCAGCCTCCCACATTTGAGTCTTACTGCAGTAAACAGCCTTATTTCTGTTATAGTCTTTGTATGGTTTTCATCAAGCACACAAACAGAGAAAAAAAATAACTTGAACAGCATTTTTATCTCAATAAACACTGAATATCAATAAATCCAAAGCTCTAGAAAAACAGGTTAGCAAAATATTTCAGAAATATCGTTTATTCATTTAAAAAAAATGAAAGAAATGATCCCCACATTATGCTCTGAAACAGAGAATTTAGGGGGATTTGAACCTGTGAGCCCTTCCATGAGGAAAACCAATGTTTTTCTCTGCATTGTTTTTGAACTTGCTTCTCATTCCTTTGTGTCAGGCTTAATCCTCGCTGGGGAGCAGCCAACACAGCCTTGGTCAGATGGCTCCCGGCTGAATATGAAGATGGGGAGGGAGAACCCAAGGGTTGGAACCCAGAACAACTCCATCATGGTTTCCAACTTCCTCCGGTAATCTAGAAACTGCTGCTCTGGCTGGCACAGAAGTCACGGATGGAGAAATTGCAGCAGAAATGAAGCAGGCTCAAACCCCCCGCAAGTCAATAGCATTCAATTTATTATTCTAACCTCTTTTAGAGCAGATAAATTCTTCAGTCAGTGAGGAAAAGGCATGTGGGGGGTGACACGGGATGAAGCTGCCTTGTGTGCTCTATAGATGCTGCTCTCTGTGCTTTAAAGAGCTGGGTTTTTGTCATGTAACAGTATCTGCAGACCCTCATACATAAAAGGTGAGGTCTGATACTGAAAATGCTCCTTAATTGTGCTTTGTTGCAGCTGTAACTACAGCTTACCTTTGCAAATGAGAGCTACATTTAAGTCGTGTCCAAAATCTGTTTTCTTAGATCTACACTGTTCCATTGTATTAATGAAGACCAAGAAAATAACATCCCATACACTTACCTTGAAGAACTACTCACCGTGTTCAGCTGCTAAATGTATTTTGTTACAGCAATTAGAGGCAAAGCGTTCAACCCCAGCTTTTTATGTGCGAATGAACAGAGGACCATAGACTGTTCATTTTTCTTAGCGATTATATAACATGTGGCTTGAAAAGTCATGCAGTCCATATTAAATAATTTTCCGTCAACAGCCTCGGAAGGTCAGCAGGGAAATAATCAGGAGCTCCTGTAAATGGAAGGATGATGACTACTCTCAGCTACTGGTGGAGTGGGGCCAGTACATTGACCATGACATAACCTTTACACCTCAAAGCATCAGTAAAAGTGCCTTTCAGACAGACATGGACTGCTACCAGACCTGTGATAATGTGCACCCCTGCTTTCCTGTGAAGGTAAATTAAAACTATTTTTCAACATTATTAACTGTTTCAAATTTTAAAAAATGGTTTGGGATTGTGTTTGTGGTTTGCTCTGACAGATTAAAATATTTTTCAGTTTAAAAAAAAAAACACTTAAAGCATATTTAACTTTTTGCTTTAATGTGTTGCACGAAAAAATGTACATGGAAGAATAAATCTCACTGGTAAATCAAAAAGTTTGTGCAAATGTCATTTTGTTGTCTTAGAAATCCACACGCCCACACATTAGCTCTAGCCTGTGAGAAAAACCAAAAGAATAATTATTTGAAACAAAGCTTGTCAATGTTAAGTTTATAAGTTGACATATCGAGAAGAGTCTACGCTGGTGATTCCTTAAAAGCCCAAATTTTTAGTGCCACTCCTGAAGTGACTGACAGGTACTGCATGCAGACTGAGCAGAATGTGAAGAAACCAGTTTAAGAAACGATAAAAAACAAACTATGGTCTACAGCGAGTTTTGGTTGCACCACTTTTAGTCAGTTTCAAAGATTTTCTTTAATACAAGTCTTGCTGTCCTCATCTTGGAATATTCTCTGTCAAAACAGAAGCAAATGTAGCAAATGTTGTGGTGTTCCTGACTTCTATTAAGTGTCTTTTTTCTCCTTTCTTTTGGTTGACATGCCTGTCTACCATCATATGGATTGTGGAGACAAAATGGTGATTTATGCTTCATCTCTCTAAAAAAAAATTTATTCTTCCATATACATCTCTGAGCCTGAATTTTGTCAACAACTTGAATTCACAGGAACTTTTTTTTCTTCTGGTTTTGTAATAATAGTTTAGAACTTAATTTTTTACTTTTAGTGTTGTTATTTTCCTGAAAACATAAAAAAAAGATTAGAAGGTCAAATTAAAAAAAGAAAAAAACTTTAAGAGTTAAAGCCTTTAGTGGAGGACCTTGTTAGTCATGGAGTAGAACAGTCAGATGACACATTACTCCTTTGTGATGAACCGTGAAAATTCAATCATATTTTTTTCTAAATTCAGTGGTAACTAAAATCCAGGGTTCATGGAAGATCGTGGAAATAACTAAATAAAGGGAAATGTTCATACTCTCCTAAGGACAGGCTCAGTTTTCTGTTACAGTAGAGAGTGGCTCTGCTTCTCTGTACCAACAACCACAACTGGTTTGTGTACTGAAGTTGGACACTTGTGTTTCACTGATCTCCCCTTGGAAAGAGGTACTGCAGTAAACTGTGGAAAGATCATACTTTCTAACAGATCTAAGAATATGTTGTTGTCCCTTAAGGTGGAGCTGAAGAAAATTATCTATGGAAAAGACTTTAAAGAGCCACCCCAATGAAAATCGTGTTTTTGGTCTTTTTCAATATGTTCTAGTGGCGTTTTTCTAAAAATGGACCACATATTTAAAGAAACTTAAGCTTAATAATGCATTTTTGGAGCATCTCTTTGTTTAAATTGTAGTCAATCAGGAGCAAAAGAAAAGTGTCATTGGACAAATCTATTAGCTGTGATGTAGAACCTACAAAAGGCAAATGCAACTAGTTCCCTGCTCCGCTCCATTCCAATGAATCCACTTGTAGACAAATGGATCCATGTACATATTCATTTCCTTCCTCTGAGCTGGAATCTGGATCAAAACTGTACCGCTGGATAGCTTCGATATTGCTTGCCCTTTTGTTGCACCAGTAATATTAGGTCAGGGGTGTGAAGAGCTGTCAGCTAACAGAAGAGTGCGTAAATAAAGGGTGATGGGAACAGTCAACAGTCCTGCCCACAACACCGAGGTGAATTTCTTATGAACTCCTGCCAACCTGCAGAAGTTGTGTCCTAGAAAACAACATAATTCTTTTGATTTTGCCCCAAAACAGCATAGCTATATTTGAAAGACCACAGGGAACACTCAGATTAGATTAAAAGATGACTGATGAAGTGGGACTTTAAGAAATAAACTTGATGTAGTCCATCTATGATCTCTGCTTCTTTAGGTAGATGAACACGAATCGATGTTTTAAAAAAAAAAAAAAAGAATTTTTAAAGACAACTTTAAGCAACTATTGGTAACAAACGTTCCAAGGTTTTTCAAATAAAGACTGTCAAGATTAACATTTCATTTGATGGAAACTTAACAAATGTGGATAAGAAAATTATCCACTGTACAAATAACCCAATAGGGCTCTCACTCATTTGAGACAAGGATCGCAAAAAAGCAAAAAAATCTAACATGATAAAAGCTTATGGTAGAGTAAAAATAGTTTGCTCATTTTTTGATTTGTGTCTTCCCCACAGACCGATGATTCTGTCTGCATGCCCTTTCATCGTTCCACAGCAGACTGCTATGTTAGTTTGGGGTCTGACGTACAGCACGCCCTGCAGCGACAGCAGCTGAATGCCATCACTTCTTACATCGACGCTTCACTTGTTTATGGGCACACTCCAAAGTTGGAGAGTTTCCTTCGTGACCTCTCGGGGCTCAATGGGAAACTTGCCATCAACAACCAATTCAAGGATGCAAAGGGAAGACCGTATCTCCCGTTTGTTGCCAAGAAGCCATCGGCGTGCCGTACAGATCAGCAGGGGGACAGGATTGACTGTTTCAGCGCAGGGGACAGTCGAGTCAATGAGGGCCTGCCCTTGATTTCTCTGCACACACTGTGGCTCAGAGAACATAACAGAATTGCAGAAGCACTGAAGCTGATCAACGATCACTGGAGTCCTGAGATGATCTACCAAGAAACCCGTCAGATTGTTGGGGCCCTACATCAGGTATTTGACTTATTCAAGTTATTACATAAAATTACATAAAACTATTTTAACATCACAAAACCAGTCCTTTTGTAAAGATAACTATTCCTTTCATCTGCAATATTAAAATGAACAAAAAAAAACATCAGAATATACTCTCACTTCTATTAACATCTCAAATTGTGTCAAATACTCAGATTTTTTTTTCTCCCTAAACAGGAAGACTTGATATAAACACAACAAGTTAGGTCTTTAAAGAGGCCTTGCAAACCTAAATGAATGTGCAAATCTAAAGAAAAAATTCCACCTAAATTTATATATATATATATATATATATATATATATATATATATATATATATATATGTATGTATATTAAAATTTATAGAATTTATTTAAATATATGGCTTACAGCGAGTAAAGATTCGCTCCTACAAATAAGACAGAACATTGTCTCTTTCAGAGCTGTTACCATTTATTTAAGAAGTTCTTCTTTCCCTCCACATGTATAAATGTTTGAAGTGATTATCTGCATAAAAGACAGCTGTCAACACCCAGAAGCTAGTACATGCTGAGACCCTTTTAAAGTTTACCAGAGACAGTCTGAATGATCCAGAGGATTAGGGAAATGTCATGTGGTTAGATGATGAAACCAAAATGAAACTGAGCAGCCAAAAAGCACCACATCTACTGTGAGGCATGGGGGTGGAAACATCATGCATTGGGGCTGCTTTTCTGCAAAAGAGACAAGATGACTGATATGTTTTAAGGAAAGGATGAATGAGACCATGTATGATAAAAATGTTGGTCAAAAGCCACTTCCTGTTAAGTGAGAACATTGAGGATGAAACGTGGCTGGATCTTCCAGCATGATAATGATTTTAAAAACATCCCATCAGCAACAAAGGAGACATAAAACACATTTTAAGGTTCTGGAGTTGCCTAGCCTTACTCAATTCAATGAAGAATCTGTGGAGGGAGTGGAAAGTCTGTATCACCTCCAAGCATCACAGCTTGTGAGAAGATTTAGAAGGAAGGATCTACACAATTATACAAAAAATTACTTTTACATTCTGTCTCTTGTGATTAAAGATGATTTATGATAAATGTCACAGATCCCTTCCCTTCTTTGAAATGGAAAAACTGCAGAATCAGTGCAAGACAAACTATTTTTGTCTTGCTATAAGAGCATGCCTTTTGTTGGTTAGAATAAAATGAGCTTTTAAGGAATTTCTGCAAATGCAGAGCTGGTTAACTTTAAAGATTAACATTACAATTACTAATCAAACATTACCTCTATCGCCACTGTGTCGTGCAGAAAAGGATATATTTCAGCCACAAGTTGTGCAAGCAAATTTTTTGTTGTTAAAACAGATCATACTTGATATCTGCGATAGGAAAGCCGGTAGTTCAGAGGTTTGGTCTACATGTCGGTGATGCCCACATTGATGAAACCATAATCCTTTCCAGGTTGATTTTCATCTTTTTATGTTGTTTTCAACCTAATTTTGTCATTTGTTTGTTCTTCCATTTGTTTGTTCTTCTATTAAGTTTCAAGTGATTCAAGAAGTTTTAATTCAAGAAGTTTTTAATTTCAAGATTAAACAAGTTAATATGCTTTTCTGCAATTTCCCGCACTTGACCAGGCTGTCTGCCTGTTCCAATGATTGGCAAAACCAAATAAAAACCCTCAAAAATCTCAAATTAATATTCCACGTCTGTTAATCTGATGTTTTCCATGATTTGGTCGTCACTGCAGTTTTTACAGGGGTGTCAATAGATTTCCCTATATTCTATTGTATAATATCACAAAAATAGAATTTATAGGTTTCGCGCAAAGCTAAACCAGCCCTTGTGTTCAGACTGCTTAATGTTAGCTGCTGAAGCTGGCTTGGAGATCCACTTAAAAATGGGTTTAGGATAAGAAAATATCTGAAGAACCAATGATCTTCATTTTTTTTAAGAAGTTTACACATTGGCACTTGAAGATACAGTGCTGCTGTAGCGTGCACATCCATAAAATCAATTAGATTAAAATCTAATCTGTTCTAAAAATGTCTTCTTGATTTCAAAGTTATTCTCTACAAGACACACCCACTAATGACTTGCTGCTTTACAGAATTTCTTTGATAACTCTGTCTCCTGCACATGTACACAGCTGTTTTGAAGTTGTTTGCCTTGTTGCCATGGCTACTCTTTTTCAGCCATTGATCACTTGACTAACTGGGTGATTGGAAGAAGGATGCGCCCGACTTCGAAGAGATTAAGATGTGAATGTGTGCAGCTATGTCACCTTTAAAAAAAATGTTTTTAGACAAGACATGATAATGGAGCAGTGACATTTAAAAAAAAAAGGGGAAACAGAACACAACCTTTTAAAATGTTTCTACAGCCCATAACTGACAGAGAAGTGAAGCATGAAACAGTCTTGTTATAAAACCCAAAAATGTATGCTAAATTCTAAGCAAATTATGAGAGAATGCGAAAAAAAGAGAGACGTTATGATGAGTTGTTGTATCTTCTTTCAATTCTGGCATTTAAAGACTTGAAGCGCTCTGTTAAGAAGCAAAAATGCAGTTTCTTTGCGGTGCCTCTTTTTTCATCCTTGCGTCTATAAGTTCTTACCCTCTGAAGTTACACAGTGCAGCTCTGAGCATCATGTCAGCAGCAGTTTGATTCTGCAACAACCAACAGTGTTGTCTGCAGCGGTACAGTAATGTATCTCCATGCTGTTTAATCTTTCAGTATTGTTCAGCTCAGATTCCATTAATTAGACACCGTGGTTTCACAGGAAACATAAATCATTCAGCAGAAGCTCATGCAGAGTGACACTCTGACGCAGTCTGTTTCAACAGTCAGAAATTAGGCTGACTGACAATCAGACTTCTTAAAATATGGCCTTTAAATTTAGATAATAATGGAGCATGTTTCTGTTTAAGTAGACTGATGAAGGAGCTCTGTAAGCAGGTATAACAGCTGTCATAATAATGTCTGAATAGAGCCATTTTGCCTTCATAACAAATTCTGAAGGATGCATGTACGGTACTGGATTTTCAAACGTCGTTCCTATTTAATTTAAAATGCTAATTTTTTTATTTTTCTTTTTGGCTGACATTTTCAGTTAATTTTCTGTCCTAATTTGCTTCCAAATGTGTATTTAAATTTAGATTCCCTGTACATGAGCAACAGGGGGGGGGTTTCTGCTCTCCTAAAAAAAAATAACTACATTTTTTGATGAAATGACAGCAGCTGTTCATGGCTAAATTTCAAAAGTGTCGAAGTACCTTGTTCTTAGAAAATCTTGGAAGCATTTGTATCTATTTTTTATTTTTTAAATTAATTTCGAATTTTCTATTATGGACTTAAAAAATTAAATTGAAAAATATGTTGGTTTGCAAAGCTTATCTAGAGGTTTCAAGTGTCAAGTTTAAGACTAAGTTGGATCACATTAATTTATCCAAGTTTAATGTAAACGTAATAGTTTGAGAATTCATTAATTTCAGAACAAACTGATTTACTGGAATGTATAGAAAAACAATTCCATCAAACTGTTTTTCCCTGATTTTACACTTTTTTAGATTCAAATAAATGTTTCTGATAACTTCAGGCTACCACAGTTATGTGAAGGCTTTAATACTGTCCTCACCAAAATGGTTCAAAACTCTGCTGGAGTTGGATAGTTGAGGTCAAAGCAGAATGAGTTGATCTCACAGAAGCAGCAGGAAAATATGAGAGAGGTTTTACCCCGGGCTCACTCTGCATGCGGTCCGGCCCCGGTTGGTAACTCACTCTGACTACGGTTTGCTAGCGGTTCTCCTGCAGACAGCCTCTGCTGCAAACCTCGTGGACCTCTGAACTGAAATGTAGGTTCAAGCAAGAACCCTCCATTTAAATATGACGCCATAGCAAAATGTAGGTTTTATTGTGAAAAATGTACCAAATGCACTTCACATACGATCGCATGGTTTCCAGTTCGTGACATTAATTGCCCCAACTTCCGGCATCCCGAAAATTTTGAAATCAACTAAACGGATGCGGAGCGCCTCAGAGGCTGGACTGCAAATGCCGGACCGGACCGGATGCAGTGTGAGTGCTTCTCGCAGCCGGTCCGCATGCGATCCAGCTCTGGTGCGGAAGCTGGAGTCTTTAAGTAACATGAAAAGTGTGAGAGGCACTCACACTGCATCCAGTCCGGTCAGGCCTTTGCGAAGTTTCAAATTCGTTTCATTGTCTTCAATTTTTTCCGAACGCCGGAGCTGTTTCGTGGCATTCTATTGTTAAGTTGGGGCAATTAATGTGATCAACCAGAAACCATGCAAGCGAACTTTCAAGAAAGTTCTTTGAGCGCATTTTGTTATGCTAAATGTAGCATAACATGTAGAAAAGGAATGTTTGCTTTTTGAATTAGATAATCTTTTAAACTAAAATTGTGAGAAAGGGAAAAGGATACAGATCATACTTTTAAACAGTGAAACTTTAAAAGTTACTTTCAAAAGCATAGCCTTAATCAGACCTTCCAGGATTTCGCGGAAGATATTTAAGATTGTCACAGGACTAAAATGCTGGATTTCACAGCAGCTTTTGTAAAAAGTTGCAACAAAAGTTGCAATGTTTTTATGTTATTTTTTAAAGCACCTCAAAAACAGTAATTAAGAAATAAAATTCATCTTCTCATACCCCAACTCTTTTTATTATGACGCGTGCATTAGGAAAATACCGCACCATCACCATGAACAACATTGTTGTGCTTTAACATAAATAGAACTGTAAAAAACCAAAATGAACTTTTGGCCCTCCTGCTCACAGTAATCAAAATATTTGTGTATTGATTTAAACATGCATCAGAGAAAAATGACTTTTTGCAGGGAGAAAATATAGTCTTAAAAAAAAGAGAGAGAGAGCATAAGCAAATGAAGCCTCAGATCTCCATGTTCTCCAGGAAGATCAAGGCTTTAAGGAGCTGATCTTATTTCTTCTATCAGTAATGATCTGCCCTGTTCTGGAGAAGGTTCTCTCAAGTGTCTGTACAGGTTTGTTGTGGAGGTGGTTCTATTTGGATTTATTTTCCTGCAGACTCTATACTTTTCCTTTGTATTGTCAATAAAAGTAAAATGATTCCAGATTTTGCTTTTTTTTCCAGTCTCAGTCTCTTTAGATTTCTGTGTTGATGTAATTTCTTGTTTCAACTGGCGCTCTCTCTGTCTTTCCCTCATACCTCATGTTTTGTTGCTGTTGCGTGTAACAGACCCCTCTGCCCCCACGTGCTCAGCACCAAGCCCCCCACCGGCATGCCCACTCAGCTCAAAGGTATTGACCATTCATGTGCAGCTTTAAGAAAGAAAACATAGAAGACTAAAAAAAGATTAAAAACAGAACACGTATCCCAGGAAGGGCCACACTGGTGGTGAAACAACGTCGTCACCTGGTCAAAGTTGCGGTGAAAATGTAAAGTTGCAGGGTGTGCAACAATTTTCTGGGTTTGCTTGAATTAGCATGAATAGTTGTGATCACAACATCACAAATTCCTGGAGGAACTGCTTAATGTAGACCCCAGAATGGAATTCATGGATGCCCATGGATATAATTTACAATGCATGCTCAGAAACGCCTAACTCTGCTGCGCTAATATTGTTTAACAGCTTTTTTTTTTTTTTTTTTTTATTTGGGCAAATATGTTTACACCAACTGTAGAACAGAGTTAAAATGTTTTTCCTTTAGGTTTCACTATGGTGTGTTGGTTATTATCCTTTTTAACTTACTTTTTCTCTCTTTGATGGAATTCAAATCAACAAGTCTGAGAATTGACAACTTAAGGAATGAGATGCCAAATGGTTTATAGGAGACTAATTGTCCTAATTGAACATTCTTTTCTTTTTTTCTATTACGTGACTAAGCAAAATTAGACTGTTAGATTGTTTTTTAATTTCTATGATTTTTGTGTGCCCTCATCTGAAGACGTTTGACATGAAGCTGCTTTTTCAGTTGACTCAGGGACAGAGTGAGAGGAGAGATTTTGTGACAGAGCATTTAAAAAAAAGAAAGAGGCTTTTTGTTTGTTTGATGTTGGCTAAAGTTTTAAAACAATGTGCTTCCCTACCATTCAAACCACATTTTAACAATCAAAAGTTAATTTTTAACCTTTGTCAGTGAAGGTTGCACAGCCAACCTCTTCATCAAAATGTCGGTGTCTAGAGCTGCAATAGACCAGCATGTCATAATACTGATGTTCTCCATCAGGTGGGAAACATGATCCAACAGTTCTGACTCAGGTGGGATGGGCTGTATTGTTGACATGTTTAGCAGATTACTGTTTAGCCTTAGAATTGTTCACAAACCTGTATTCAGCAGATTCCTTCACGATATGGTATTAAAACTGGACTACTAGCGCATGCACCTTCAGTTTGAAGAGGGTTGATGCAAAACGCCCATGTGGTGCAGATCTTGCTCCAGACTTTTTCTTTCACTCGTTTTTTCTTTCTAATTAACGACACAAAAATGCAAGAGTTTTGAACGCGGAAGCCTGGAATGCGCATATACGCACGTTTATTTGGACTTTTCATTGGAAGTGGTCGCTCAAACGCACGTTTCCAAGCCCAGTGTAAACGAAGTGTAAGACTCAGCTATTCTTCTTCTTCTGCATAACTGTCAGTAGCAATTGTTGCTATTTATTTTTTTAAATTCCATGTAAGCTGGACATGAGTATAAGTCGCACCCTCGGTCAAACTATGCAAAAAACCTAGACTTGTTCTCCAAAACATATAGTACCCCAACTAACCGTGTACCCCGGTTCCACAGTTTTTGTACATTTCTTAAAAAAATCCAAAATAAATGTTGTTTTTGCACGTAGGTTTTGGATGAGAGTTTGATGTATGTCAGTGGGTTTAGGTTAACTCAGTCATATAAAACTCACAATAGCAGGGGTGCATATCTGATTGTTCAGCTGTTAGACAGGACAAGCAAAAAAAAAAAAAAGAAAGAAAATACATACAGGTAAGCTAACTTAGATCATTTTGAAATTGTTTTTTTTTTCTCTAATTCTAAAGGAAATTTTATGTTGGAAAACTACAGGATTTCGTTCCCAACAGTCGCTTTTGACTCACTCTTGACACATGTCGAGTCGTTTGCCTTGGTCATGTGACTTAAAGCAGCTGCTCGGACCAATAAGTTAGAAGCCTAATTCTTAGAAAGATAATAAAAACCAAACAATCAAACGTATTTGGAAAGTTTCATAAGGGATAAAAAAAACAGTGAAGAAACCAAAGAAGAGCCTCAACTTCAAAGAAAAAGAATGCTGTTTGCAGACAAAACCAGGAGTCTTCCTCGAAATACAGACAATATTTGGAGACAGTTGTTCCCACATACCAGAAGCTGCTCTGCCTAATATGCAGCAACAGACTTTCTAATGTTTCACATACGCTGATAATAAGATTGCAGACACTGTGCATTCATGTTTATTGTTACTTTTAGAAAACATCCATTTTACAACGGTTTTGTCATTTTATTTTGCATTGTTTAACTATACCACCTTAAAGGCTAAAGTTAGTGTCCGATTGTTAGCATTTACTTTGACGTTAAAGGGAAAATCTTCATCACAAAGTCCAAGTTTAAACCAGCCGCAAACATTTTAAAGAGAATGAAGATTCAAAGTGGCTGATTTGTGGAAACTTGTAATAGGGACAATTAAGAATTTTCCTACATTAAGGCAGACTTAGGCAGGCACCTGTTAACCTGTTAAACAATGTAGCACATCAAGTTAAAAAAAAAAGAACCAGGCTCATGGATGACACACTTTTTGACATGATGCAGACTGGATACTTTACATTGATATTCAGTCTAGTTTGCGCTAGCAAGCAAAGACCCAAGTGTCTCATTGAGAGAACCAGGTCCTATGGTTGAGGTAGCACTCATATGCGGAAATGAACAACAATGTATTTGTTGCACTCAATGTTTTGGTGTTGTTTTGTTATTCTGCCTATCTTAGTGTCCCTGTTTTTTAATTATGGTCTGCCTCTGTGTGTTTTGGTGTGAATAATAAAGTTGAGATGAGATGTTGAACCTAGATATTTCTGTTCATAACTATTGATGGCAGCAAAAATAATAAAAGTGAAATGCATGTTTATGTCAGAGGGGTACTAGCTAAACCCTCATCTCAACCACACACTGGGAATTTGGTCATGCCGTCTGCAATGTGAGAACCATGTCTTACTGTGAAATTCTGAGAGCATTTCTGTCTGTTTGATGCCTGCGCTCTCTTTCTTGGACTTCCAGATCATAACTATGAGAGATTATGTCCCCAAGATCATTGGCCCTGATTCATTTGAGCGTTTCGTTGGACCTTATACGGGGTATGAGCCAGCTATGGATCCATCAGCCTCTAATGTGTTTGCCACAGCTGCGTTCAGGTTCGGCCACGCCACCATCTCTCCTGTGTTGCATAGACTGAACCAGAGCTTCCAGGAGCACGAGCAGTTCCCTCATTTGAGACTTCACAAGACTTTTTTCAGCCCTTGGAGAATAGTCAAAGAAGGTCAGTGCACCCTTGAAAGCCGTCTCTTGGAAGTAATGTCATAACTGGAAAGCACATTGTAAGAACAGTAGGGGGGCAGAATGACTCTTTTATGGTCAGCTACAGCAGCTAAAGTCTGTCCCTGCGGAGTAGGTAGTTTCAGGGCGACATGAAGATGCACATAAGCAAAAATTTGTTACACATTTTCTCGTCTATAGTCTGTCACACCCAGTATGTGACCTATACAGTCACAGAAGACACATTACACAAGGTGCAGTAGTCTGCCCCACAGGCAATTGAAACCTTCCCATTCATCATCACCACATTACTTATTTATTTGTAGCCTTTTATTATATGTCACATGCAAATGACGACCTAAATGAATACTTTTAGTTGAGAAAATTCTTGAACCTGCACTGGCTCTAAGGTTTTTAAAAAGCAGAAAATGAGCCTAAAAAACCTATTTAGTTTTGGCAGAATTTTGAAATAGTCAATTTAACTCCCTTTAACTTCAATACATAAAATTTAACAATGGTTCAAAGAGATGCAGCTGAAAAATACAAAAAGGACAGCTCACACACGCTGCCTGTACTAAAGAAGAATCACTTTGTAACCATGCAACTTCTGTGTGTGATCCAAAAGCAAGCTGATTAAATCTCATTCATTCAGACAGCCGCCACTGAGTCAGTCTCTGTGGAACCGGCCTCTCACATGGGAAATGTCATGGTTTGCTTTTGAAACAGGTTCACATTCTGAGTACTGATCCTCATTTGCACAAGGGTTACAACAAATTCTTCATAGATATGCTTTGACATCACCACTGCACATCTTGGATGACTTGAGTTGGTGGGTGGTAATTAAAAGCTGATTGGTCTGTTTTGGTAAAAAAAATAAAAATAAAAAAAAGAAGGAGGGGAGGGGACTCTACAGTTTTACAGAATTTTTTTTTATAAACACATGTAATTTGAGATTATTTATTTCTGTGATTTTCACTTAATAAAAGTATCATTTAGCCTTTTAAGGACATGTTGAGCTTGAGATTAATTCCAAATTTTCCATTGCTCACTGGTTTCCATCTTCTTTGTGTTTGAATCTTTCAATAAAGTCTTTTGATTCAAAAGTGTGTTCTATTGAAGAGGCTGTCTGTACTCTGCACCAAAATATGCAGATACATTCACCTAGAAAATACTGAACTACATATTGTAGAAGGACAAAACAATCAGACTGATAGTTTGATGAAATTAAAATGAAACTGCTTTGAAAAATGAAGGAAAAAATGATCCACAGAGTATGTGTGATAATTGTGGTGGTGCTGGCAAAAAAAGGTGTTTTTCTGAAAAGTATACAAACTACACCAATCTTCCAAAGCAGCAATGGAAACATATACGTGAATGTGGACGGGCAATTTATGCATTCAGTAAATGCACACAGCCAGTTCAGTTGTAAAGAAGATAAAATTGATTAAATATATCAAATCCAAGTCTGTCACCCTCCATCCACCAATCCACCTATCTATCTCTCTATCTCTCTATCTCTCTATCTCTCTCTCTCTCTCTCTCTCTCTCTCTCTCTCTCTCTCTCTCTCTCTCTCTCTCTCTCTCTCTCTCTCTCTCGTTTCTTTCGGCCGCTGGTGTCCTTCCCAGATACTGTTGGGCAAAGCCGGGTTTACACATGGGCAGGTTGCCAGTCCTGTCATGGCGCCAAACTCTCAAAACCATTACATAGAGTGTATTCATGTTCAAGCCACAAACCTTGAGCATTTGGTTTGTCTCCCTGGTTTCTGTGAGGAAATATCTGCAAATATTCCCAAAACAAGGTGAATAGAGCTGAAGAAATAAGAAGAGCTGGGCTGTTTAAAGACAATTACACCAAATAATTTGAACATCAACCTGTTTTTTTTTCTTTCCAGAAGTGATTTATTTGCTTCTGCCATTAGTTATATATTGTTATACAAACTTAAAATGTTTTTTATTCAGATTAGATTATGCTGGTGGTGTTATAAAACTATTTTTTAGTTTCAAACAAACCCTAAAAAAAATGCTTTGGCCATTCTACGTTCTTTTTTTTATGTAGTGTGTGACTTGGTTATTAACATTTTTCGGCTTGGAGCCTTTGCTCCAGCTTGGAGGAACAGATTCTGATTTTATGTATGAAGCCACTTTGCTTTGAGAGGTGAGAATCTTTATGGAACTTCAAATTGCATCAGCTTGACCTTTTTGACAGGTCTTCACACCTAACAAGCTAATTAAGAAAAAATTCCAGCATCTTATTTTTAGCTGGTGTATCTTCCATTAGAAAAGCCCATATAAATGAATGTGTTTCAAAAAGTCTTTGAACATGCCTGCTGCACATATACTGCTGCCAATAAAAAAATGACACATCTTAACCAGGAAAATAATAAACATTTGCAATGACTTAACTTTTTGTTACATAGCTTTTGATACATTTCAGCTGTGTAGTAGTTGGTGTATAAAATGTTCTCATCCATTTATTTCTAAATATATTTTGGGAAAAAAAATCTAAATCTTTTCCTAATAAAAATGTATAAAACTGTAATATTTTAATCAAAATGTATACAACTGTAAGATTGATACAATTTCTAGTGTTGTTAGTGGTTGTTTCATTTTTTTTAATGTTTCAGATATTCGGTTTTATTTTAAGTTTCTTCTCTTTTGACATAATTTTAGTTAAAAATGTTCCTTTTTCTTTTAAATTCAATTTTTTTATTAATCATTCTTTTAGTTTTCATATCATTAAATCCTTGATATGTCTGTCATGTCTCAGTTTACACTTTCTTCCGTAGTTTAGTTTTTGGAAGGTTCTACATTAGTATCACATTAGTTTTCTTTGTGCTAAACTCCATTAAAAAGAAGCTGTTTTTCTACATGACTCTTCTTATTTGTCCTACAGCTTGGGCCTTCTAAGGCCTGGTGTATCCCTGCACACGATATGGTCATGTCCTGTAAAACGTTTTTCCCTGTTTAATGCCCACTTTGTTCCATGTAGTTTCATTCTGCTTATTAAAACATCCAGCAGTTGTGCTTTTTTCTTTGCTAGACATACAGCCACAGATAATCTCTTTGTGCATTTTTCTTTTACCAAAGAATCCTCACCAAATGCAAAAATATATATATATATATACATATATTACATTTTAGTTGTTATTAGTCTGGTCTTATCTGACCCTCACTCTGGAAACTTCTTTCACTTTTGTATAACAAGCCACGAACAAGGAAGGAGCTCCAAAGCCAAATCCATATTCTCTTACCCAGCTGGGTCCCCTGACAGATGTGCTGCCCCCCGCCCCTGCTTTAATCTCCATGTCTGAGTGCTCACAACCAAACCAGAAGAGATTCAGAAGAAGAAATTCTGCCTTTTCACTCAGTTTGAGAGGCCATTTCTCCAAATTCCTTACACATTCTGTGGAGTTACACTCACTACCTGAAACAAAACAAAAAAAAAACCCTGGATGCACAAGTAGATCCCCTAAGATCTACTTTTTCTTTCTTTTAGAACAAACTATCATTTCTGTAAATAATATGAAATGGAAGGTAATTCTTTGACTTTCTGTTACTTCCTAGCTAATACCTGTTTGTACTGGAGCATTTGTCAATCCCCCTTTCTCTTAACTCTACATTTTACATTATCATACCCATGTCGTTTTTACCCTATGGATTTGTCTACACTATTGGGTGATAGATTAGAAGACCTACTCTCAATGAACAGTGTTTTTTGAACTTCTCATGAATAAGGCACTATAAAGCGCATTGATGGAGACAAAAGAGTAAAGTTCACATGTCAATCAGAGTTTATTAACTATGTTCACAGTACTTTAGATCTTGTTTATTTCCCAATTCACGTTAGCCACATTAGAAGCGTTAGCAACATGCAAAACCCAGATTGATACTGCTAAGACATTACATTACATTAAGAACATTACTGTGACTACTCTAACTCCTAACCTTGTTTGTAACAGATAAAAAACACAGTCCAACACTGCTACACGTTAGCCAAGTTCATGCGTTTACATTAACACCCAACTTGGTTTGCAACTCTTAAAAAAAAAAAAAACAGTTGACGTTTTGACAGAGTGCTGTGTACCTTACAAAATCGCCTCTATGTTGGTAAACACAACCAGAATTAATCCATTTATAAGGTGCTTCTGATCATATATGAGGCACACTATCATTTTTTGAAAAAAAAAATAAGTGCACCTTATAGGGCAAAAAATATAGTAGTTCCTATTATTCAGTTATTAGTTTCTGTTTCATTGGAACTCTTGTTTGACTTTCTTGATTCAATGACCTGTCTTCAAAATATTTGATCAGTTGCCTAAAGCCAAAATATATTCATCTGCTTTTTAAATTAATCCGGTTAATTGTTTGCACACCCAGACCTTTGCTGTGTCAGCTTTTTAATGGAGGGCAAAGAGTCTTTAGAAATGCAATTTGCATAACTATGTCAAAGATAACTTCTGTTTTGTTACTCTGACCGATGCTTGAGAAAGAGATCAAGCTTAGATCTCCTTTAGATGTTACTGACATTGATTCCATTAAAAACTGCCTTCTGTATCAGGAAAACCCGAGTACATGCACTGGTCAATATGGTAGAATTTTAAAGCCTCAATCATGAATAATCAAAAAAAAAATTCTTCCCTCTGTGTTCAGGTGGGATTGAACCAATAATAAGAGGTATGATTGGAACTCCAGCGCCAGCTGTCAGTGCAAACATGCTGTTGGTGGAGGAGGTCACAGAAATGCTTGCTGTGCTACACACTGTGCAGCCCATGGACCTGGCTTCTCTAAACCTGCAGAGGGGACGGGACCACGGCCTTCCAGGTAAGCTTGCTGCAGGCTGGACAAGGCCATTTAATCCCACCAAGTTAAGCCACCCAACCCCAATCAATCCTATTTAATCCTTCAAGAAGAACCCCTCATTTCATTTGGAAACTTAATGACTTTCCTTTCATGAGCTTTCTAACATAAAGAGCTGTTTGCCATCAGTCCCTTCTTTCTTAAGATCATGCATTTGCTTTTATCTGTTTTGTTAGATGATTCACTAAAATAGAAAGGGGAACACAAGGCCTGTCTGCTTACCATAATGTTGCATTTCTCTCTACACATTGATATAAAATGCTTAAATTACCAAGGTAATATAAAAAAAAATACTAGAAAAGTCATCTGACAACATGAGCTGTCAATCTTGTTGCGTTGCATCAATTAGGAGACAAGGATTTGTTCTTTACTAATCTTGTATCTAGCTCCCATTTCTGTTATCGATCTAGTAAAAAGTTCTTCCCCTGAAGGTGTGACCTTAATTGATGCTGCATCTTCTAAGAAAAATAGTTTTTCCTTGGAGAGAAGATGACCCTTCATTGCAGTGTGTTCTGCTAAAGAGATCCAACAAATTCAATATGACCCTCAGTTTCAAATAAGTTCTTTTAAAAGCAACTGGTCACATGCTGGTTGACCTGATGGCCCAGAGGTGATCTACTGTAATAATAATGTGAGGCTTGTTGGTGAATTTTAAGGCAGAATAACTTTAAATATGATCCAACAAAGAACTGGACTGCAGATATTACCATCACTTTATTCCAGAGTTGTTCCTAAAAACGTAAAATGTACAAGTACATTTTACTCAATAAATGTCTACTTTTTATTTAAAATATTGCATTATATAGATCATAGTATCGATTCAAAACATGGTGTGCTCAGAAACATCTACAACATATACAGAAACATGTTTTTCTGCATGTTTTTCATGCTTGACAAAAGAGCCTGAAGGGCCATTTTGTTTTGTCATTGTCAGTTAATCTCTGCATATGTAACAGTGTGTGAGCAATCTGAAAAATCTGTTGTGATATGTCTCAGTGGACAAACATACAAAAAAGCAGATGATGCTGAACCCTGAGGGACCCCACAGCACGGAGCAGCAGACTCTGAAACTCAATCCAATGATTAGAGCGAGTCTGATATTAGAGATACACTCTGATCCGCTCCGAAACAGCTCCCAAAATTCCCATCAGCTTGTGAATCACGTTTTTCATCCTCTGCACAATGTCAGTGGCTGGGGTAAGCCCTAAAGGGGCCAGAATTGCTCCATAATAATATCAATAAGTAAGGCAGTTTCTTAAGTGCTGTACCCAAACCCAGACTGAAATTTGAAATAAATATTAGTTTTCTTCAAGATTTTTTAAATAAACTTTTCTCCAAATGGGAAAAAACACTTCAGTTTGGACCTATAACTTTTTTTTTTTTAGAAATAAAAACGTTTCTTTAATCATGAATCAATGAATTACTTAAAAAAAAGACTTGGAACTGCACCAATTAGGAGTGTACCGTTATGTCCACCATGCTGGGAATAGACGAGTCAATCTTTTGGGAGAAGAAAAGTTGGAAGAAAGTTAAGAAGATTAGAGAATGGTTCTACGTTGTGAAAGAATCCAAGATGGTCTGGAGAGAAAAGAAAACTGGGGAATGGAGGAGAAGAATTAATGTAAAATTTAACAGTGGTTAGACATAGTAACTTTTTAAAAAATATCTTGTTTAAGTCATTGGGTGATTTCTAAACCTATTGATTTGAAAACACCTGATGGATTTTTTTCAGGTTTGTGTTCTGCACACAAATAGGAAGGTATCCTTCCCATTTCAAGACTCAAAAACAAATGTAAAAGCCTGAACTTTTAAAAATAACGACTTGACTTTTTTTTGCAATTTTATTGTTTATATTAAATTGCTTCCATGTATTTCAGTGAAAGAGTTTGATTGCCTGAACAAATAAAATGAATAAAAAAGGCTTCGTCTGGTTTAGAGTCATCGATTTGACACATCCAAGTCTATTAACAAGTATTCTTCAGCGGCACCTTACAACTGTGAAAAGCTTTTTCTTGCTCCAGGGGGAGCTGTGTGAAAACTGGACAACATCTCAACTTCTCATGTGAAAAGAAAAGGTTGATGTGTTGGGGGCAGCTTTTGTTTTTATCCTTCTGTCCTTTCATTTAAAACTGTGGAATCTGTTAGCCTTTTTTTGTTCGTTTGTTTGTTTTTCAGAAATAAATGTGTTAGTATGAATAATGTAAACTTTTCAGCAAAAAAAAACAAAAAATATTGAGCTCTCTGAGGATTTGTCATATGTCGTGTTTGGGTTTGATCTTGTGGAAGTTGCTTAGTATGAAGAAAAAATATTTTTAGAAATTCCACAAGTGGTTCAGCTTATAGAGGGAAAAATCCTGAAATTTCCCAAATGACTTTAAAGTAAAATAATACACAAGCATTACTTACATTTTTTTAACTTGTTCTGATTTTAATCAGATTAATTACACTTTTGGGTTGTGATTAATCACAATATTTAAAGAATTCGATTTTAGACCACAATATGCAGTCTTAAACAAAAAATAGGCAGAGAGAAAATGTTTCCCTTCATTTTTATTGTCTGAAATGTTTACATTTATAAAATGGTAACTCACTAGTTTTATTTCTGTGCACAAAACACATAAACAGTAGGATAAGCAAAACGTTAAAGAACTGTAAAGACTTTAATGTCTCCAGCATTACTCCAAGATAACAAGGATGCTAATAAATAGCCATAAGAAGCATTGTGTTTCTGCACTATAAATGGTCTGGGTCAATACTCTATTCTGATTCGCTGCTGAATGTTCTGGAACATTATGTGGTCACAATGTTCTACATGTTCTTCAAAACAAACTTTTCCTTCATGATCTGGACAAAAACAAGCGGTAAGAGGGGAACTTTCTCGCTTAACTGATGCTTTATTGGACCTGTCTTGACGATTAGCACATATATTGCTTTCCTTTGTCGCTGCAGTCGAGGTCTTTACTGCCCTGCAGCACTTTGTGTTACCATGACAACACAAACATTACGTTTCAAATAGTCCGCCTTTTGAAGAAGCGATCTAAACCTAAAAAATAACAAGAATTAAATACTAAAAGTTGATTGCATATTTATTTCTTTGGGAGTGACCATGGTATAAGCAGTAATATGCCCAACAAAGTGTACATTCAGAATCCACGCCACGGAAGCCTGAACAAGTGGAAGACAATTCCTTCACGGATTGTAATTAATCAAGGATAATAATAACACGTTGACTTTTTTAAATTAATCGCATTAATGCATTAATGTTGACAGCCATAGTTTAAACACGTGAATATTGTAAACCTGACGATCTGTAAAGTTTGAGTAAAATTCATGATTATGCTTTTTGCAGTAGAAATACTGCAAGTAAGGTTGGTCATTCCACTTGTTTCAATGTCTTCATTTTTTGTTAGAATCAATACGATTTTATAGTGCAAGATACAAAATATAACATAAGAAACACATTTCAAATATAAGGAAAGGAAATGTCAATGTAAATACCTTAAACATACATCGTGTCACAAAGTGAACAAATGATTAAAATCATAACTTTGCAGTCTAAAACTTAAACCTCAATCATATTTTCCCTCTTCATGCCTGGGTGAACAGATTCTATCTCAGTAGGCTGCAACCACTCTTCTCTTAAAATTGGCCAGCCAAAGTCAAACAGCATCCCTGCACAAATGCTATCAATAAAATGAGATTACATCAAGCTGAAATATCTTTGCAGGATACAACGAGTGGAGGGAATTCTGTGGCCTGGCTCGCATTAACACGCTGGAGGATCTCAAAGTAGTTGTGCAAGACGGCAGGGTTGCTGAGAAGATACTAAACATGTACAAGAATCCAGACAACATTGATGTATGGCTTGGAGGACTTGTTGAAAACTACTTGCCTGATGCCAGAACAGGTCCACTTTTTGCTTGTTTGATTGGAAAGCAGATGAAAGCCCTTCGTGATGGTGATAGGTACAACTTACTCTCTAAACTGTAGTCATATTTGATCAAGCAGTTTGCAGGTAAACAAAAGTTGAAACTTTTTTTTTTCTACCACAGGTTTTGGTGGGAAGCTGCTGGTGTTTTCAAGCAGAACCAGAAGGAGGAGCTTTTAAAAGGCTCTCTTTCTCGTGTCATCTGTGACAACACAGACATTCGGGAAGTCCCTCTTGACTCCTTCCGATTTGGGAAATTTCCAAGTGAATATGTCAGTTGTGGTAACATACCTTCAATTAACCTGGAAGCCTGGAGGGAGGAAAAGCACAAAGGTGAGTCAAAGAAATTTTATTTTAACATACGTCTTATTTTTTTCCCTCCACTTTCTGCATTAAAAGAAATAAACCTAACTTTCTGATTCATTTTCAGACTATGAACTATGTGGTTCTCCAACTCAGATTCATAATGGAGATTATATTTTGACTTTTAATGTGCGAAAAGTGACTGCTCTGTACTCCTGTTACCATGGTTTCATGTTAGAGGGGGCTGCTGAAATCATTTGTGAAAAAAGTGAGTGGCGTCCTGAAGCCCCGAGATGTACAAGTAAGTGATGAGATTCCTGTCGTGTCTCATTTTGCCCACATAAAACAACTAAACTTGAACCACAGACTCCACTGTTCCTTAGCGCAGCACACAATCTGAAATGAGGATCTGCCTTGGGGTTTGGGTTCACATACTTTTCCTCAGCATTTTGCTCTACTGTGTGTGGAGTTTTGCTGCTATCTGCTGGCTAAAGGAAAACTCTCAGCTGAATAGGGTATTTGTAGAGTTCATCTCTATGTAGTTCAAACTGTTCCCACTAGAGATGAGTTTCAGTGTTTGTGGTTAACCATCAACCAAACCAATGTAAACCACATCAATAAAGCCATTAGATTAAAAAAAAAGACCTTCTTCACTGTCATTCTTCTAAACTGAAACACTAAATGGACCGCAAATTACTAACACCAAAGCTGCTCCTCACCTTTTCCACATTAATACTGTTTTATGACATACGACAGCCTCATCTGAAGTATAACAACTCCATATCATGATTTCACCACCCTCATGCATAGATTCTTGTCTTTATTTCCATCAGTTTTAGAACTGTAGAACAAGTTTTGCATCATTTTCATGATTCAAACAGTTTGGAGTGAGAGTTTAAGTCTGCAAAACACTATTGAACAAGGCAACTAACTACCTTAATATCGTAGGGGATTCTTTTATTACAGGTTAGTTTCATCCAACATTATAGAATCAGCTGCTTTTGTTTCTGTATGTTGATGTAATTTCATCAGTTCTGTTTTACTGGAGGGTAACTTTTGGCCATATTTTACCATATTTTCATATGTCTTCTATTTTTATTTATATGTGATTGTTTTCCAAAACGTCAGATACACCAGGGCTCCATCTAGTGCTAACAAGTGGTTAAACGACTAGACCATTAAAATCAAATTAAGCACATTTTCACAACCATGATACAATAGGAGACGAGAAAAAAGAAAAAAAGTTATCTAAATATTGTTAAGAAAAGTGAGATACACGGTGTAAGATCATTGTGGAATAGTCATAATAAAAAGCATTTTCTACAATCAAACCTAATGTGTTCAAAACACAAACAAAAAAGGATTTTAAAAACATTTCTGGAAGAGAAAAAACATATTGCTAAAAATAATCCTGTATAATTAGGGTTTTTAATTTTAGTAATTTAATTTATTACTTAATACGTTATCAGCTTTTTTTATGTTTTTGACTAACTTCAATCAGTTAAGATCAGTCAGTCTTGGGGTAAAGTAAAAGATCAAACCTTGTTGAAGACATTAATGAAATGAAGTTCATGTTGTCTGTAGTTCTAATAACTTCTTGGGTCTTTTGTTATCAGACATGCGATATATTTAAACATACCCAACATGTTTCGAAGAAAACGTTCCGTCTTCAGTACCTTTAAGATCTTCAAAAAGATGGAATGTTTCCGTCGAAACATGTCATTGTATTTTTCAAATATATTGCATGTCTGATAACAAAAAATCAAGAAGTCATTGTTGAGGAATTGTTTAATACCTCTCAATAGCTTGTATAACTAAACATAAGATCTGTTTTTGTTTTTTATATTTTCATGTTCTGATTTCTCTTTCTTGGAACTGCGATAATATGACATACTTTTTTTGTTTGTTTCCACAGAGTCGATGTAATGTTGTTGCAGAGTTCCATGCAATGCAATGAACAAGAACGCATTCCCTTTTTTGTTTTTTGATTTGAGTTCACTCCTTTTGGCAGTACTTAACACCAGGACATTGTGTATCATTTCCTATAACAAAGCAGCTTTTCAGGTTTTTCCTCATCAGATACATATGAGATTATGCCTGACGAGGTGTGCATCATCAGGAATTAATGGATGACACGGAAGCCTAAATGGACACTTTAAAGGGCATTTTTCAGTTTAAAAAGCAAAAGTTTGCTAAGAAACAAAGACTAAGGAAACTATTGTGATAAACTATTGAATGAGGTATGACAACCCATTGTTGTTTTGTTTGTTTAAAACATGTTAATAAGTGGAATAAAATTTATATCATACAAATTTAGAGATACTATTAGTAAGGTTGTAGTCTGAGTTTCTGCTGCTCTAATTACCCACTGGTATTAAGGCATGCGCAGTGATATTGAACATTTGGGCTTTGTGACCGGAACTCCTTTTTAGGCCTGCGTTATCACTGTAGTTCAACACTTTTAACTCGCACCATTCAGCCTATAGGAATGTAATATTCACCCAAACCATGGTAAAAGTGTTTTTAAAGGCTTGTGTCAATAGAATATTACTCACAATCCTCACTTGTTGTAAACTCTGAAATACATGTGCATTTATTTATTTATGTGGCAAAAAATATTGGAGACAAATAATGAGGGGATTCCTTTTTATCTAGATTACATCACAGGATTTATGTTCTTTACAAAAACTGATTTTCAAAAGTTCAGCTTGAAGAGTCTTTGGTGCTTACCTGAATTGTTTCTTCAGTACTTGGAACTATTCAAAGACAAAGATTCACAACCACTTCAAAGTACCGAAGAACAAAGCATATCTTGCATGAGCTGTCAATTGTTTGACTCATTAAGACATACCGTTCTACTTTGTCACCTGAAAAGTTACACCTAATTACCATCAGCCTAAATAAATGAAACTCAGCTTAACCGCTTTGCTTCCACCCTGGCTTTTTTGTTCCCAGATTTCCCAGGCACCCTACCTAACATAGTTTGAAGTTATTGTGTCACATTATTATAATAACCAACGTTATTGGTTACATTGCACATTGATGCTTACACAAACACCAGACTGTTCTGTTCATGTATTTAATTTTCCTTGTCACTTCTATGAATTTCTAAGTCCCACGATTAATGCCAAGGAGATTCTGTGACAGTAATAACAATGCTTACATTCCAAAAGCTCAATTGACGTCAAGCAAAACCAGCGGAGCAAGCTTAAAGCCTAGGTGTTACCTAATTAAGTCTTTTATAGAAAGGGTTAGGAGATTTTGTTTTGACTTATGTACTAAATCTATGATTAAAGAAAAGAAAAAACCTTATCATGACTCCAGACCTTTCATCTTTTGTGATCATATTGTCAGCAAGCATTTGTTAGGTCTTACTGTTTTGTGTTTTGACCTACAAGGTTAAATGAACTTAAGAGTAGACCTCAAATAAAAGTTTATGAATAATTTACTTTTTATGTTTGTTCAGTTTTTCAGACCGAGTAACTTAAAATTGGAAATTGCTCATTTGCCAACAACAAACAACTACAGAAAATACACTTTTTAAAAAAGATAAAAACTGGCTAAAGTGGTTAAAAAGACGAGTTGATCCATCGGTCGACCCCAAAGAAAGTCATCAGGCTTATTGCAAAGCCCACAATATCCTCAGATAGTTATACTCAAAAACAAATACAACTATAGTTGTACACAAACACTATCATTGTCGTGTGCTAATACTACAACTGCATTTTACAAACATTATTATACTGATGCAATTGTCTTACACACCATAATAGTCATAAACTATAATCTTACACAAACATTATTACTATCATGCGCTAGACACGGATGTATTTACAAACAGTATTATACCTATAAATACACAACTATAATCTCGCACAAACACTATTATTGTCACGGGCTAATCCTACAACTGCCTTTTACAATCACTATTTTGCTCGTGCACAAATATTACCCAAACACTATTATAGTCATGCTCTAATGACTATAATAACATTTTGCAAACATTTTACGCTCAATAGTATTTGTATATTCATAAAAAATACCTTTCTTTAATACTGTTAAATTCATGAATTAATACCAAATTTAGTTGTATGCAAGCACTAATATACCCTAGCCAGACTTTCCCACATAGCTTTACGTTTAACTCCTTTTTTAATATAAATTTATCAGAAGTGAGTATGAGTGAAAACAAAAGTCTAAGAGAGTTTCTTTGGAATGGATGAAGATCAAGATTCTTGGCATTGAACGATGCAGTGAACGAAGACATGAAGGTGGCTGGTGTTCAAGTAGAGGATACAGAAAGCAGGGTTAGATGGAAGAAGCTGATCTGCTGTTGGCAAAGCTAAACATAAAAGTTGAAAGGAAAAGAAAGAAGACAACACCCCTCTCCCCCCGGCCCGCGGGCGTGCACACTAAGCGCAATCACATAAGTATTGAGCATTCACGTGCAGCTTGATGGTAAAAAGAGAGAAAGCTACAGAAAGTTTTTTAAAAAAAGCACGACTACCAAAAAGGAGCCAGACCAAAAGTGGTCATGAAGCAATATAGTCATCCGGTAAAAGTTGCAGTAAAGTTGATGTGAAAATGTAAAGTAGCAGTGTATGCAACAATTCGCGGGGTTTACTTGAATTTTTGTTAATAGTTGTGATTGCAACATCTAAAATTTGTGAAAGGACAGCATTGTTTGTACAGGAGTGTAATAGTGTTTGTAAAAGTTAAGTAATATTTGTGTAAAATCATACCAGTATTCATGAATGACCCTAACTGTATTTGTGCTAGAATATAACAATATATATGAAAGAGCATAGAAGTTTTTGTTTGTTTGAGGATGCTATGTGTATAAAAGTGCACAGTGTTCGCACAAACTTTACTATCATAGTGATTTATCACTATAATAGTAATTTGAAAATAAATTTGAAAATCAAATTTGAAATAAAAAAAAAAAAATGACAGACCCAAACAAGAAACTTCTAAAACTGTTTTTTTTTTTACACTGTTTGACTTCTGGCTTAAGAAAACCAAGGCAATGGTTTAATCTTGAAAATCATAGTGCTACAAAAAACACTTTAAGAAATCCCCAATGCAGATACTTAGCTTAAGGTGTAGTCATATGTACCTGCAAGGGAGAAGACCCTCCCAGATGCTTTAAATTTTTGTGTTGTTCTGGCCCATGGAGGGTCACAGAGAGGAGTGGCCAGTTCAAGGTACTTCTCAAGGGGAAGGCAGGTGTGTCTTGCAGTTCATACAATTGCCTTAGGTTCTGTATATGGTGAAGTATTCATAAGTCAATGTCTTTTGTCTGTTCTGGGCGAAGAAGCAGCGCTGGGTCTGAGTGGCTGCTGCCCTCCACTGGGCAATATATCTTGTATGTATTGTCTTGCCATAATTTCCCTTGGGATTAATAAAGTACATTGAATTGAATTTAATACTTTGCATATACTTATAACATATGGGTCACTTAGTGGTATGATGCCCTGTTCCAAAACTGTGGTTGTTACAGTTTGGGAAACAACTACCCTTACAGTTAAATAATAGCAGTCTATGGGTGGAAAATGGTCAAACCTGTGCAAGACATGCAAGGGGCGCACACTTGTCACATGCAGAGCACTTACGGACTTGTGCAGTCTGCAGGATTTGAGGGCAGAGTAGAAAAAATGAAAAGTCTCCATGACGTGTGTGTCTCACATACATCACCGTTATTTTATCTTTTATCCTTGGGTGTAACTAAAGTGTTTGCAGCATGCCTGCATAAAAAATGTGAATGAAAATCATGCTCTATAGGCTCACCACGTGGTCTGCAACCTTGATATATCGTGGGATCACCTCAATGCCCCCTACAGGTTTGCCCACAGATAACCTATAGCTAGCTGTGAGGGCTTATAGATGTAAATATTTACTTGAATATGCCAAGTAAACTGAACAAACAGGTATTGTATTTATCTGCTGTACCAGCTCTGGCCCAATATGGTAAAAGTAAAAGTAAATAAGTTTAAAGTTAGGTAAATGGTAGATGAGATAAACACAGACACTGCTCCATGTAACAATATGGCTAAAAACATTATCTGGTAGCTCCTCCCACACGCTGCCGGGCGTCCAGCTTAAAAAACACATTGTTGACCACGCAACAAGCAGAGAATTTGCTCCGCAGCGAGAAAGAGGCAGCTGATGCCAGTTTGCCGTGCAAATCGAATTCGGTGCGAATGCATCATAAGACTTTTCTTTTGCTTCTTGAACAGGCTGCTTTACACTAAAAGAAAAGAATGTCATCTGCAAAACATATTTATGTTGTCACCCCCTTTCTGAGGATGGTGCTCAGCTCTTCTGATCATGCACGGCTAACTGGCTCCACTAGGATACATGGCTGCACCAAATGAGAGGCTGTTCAAAATAATAATTTGGTCCATTTCCGATCCTCCAAAATGACGTGTAAACAACCTTCACGGTTGTTTACACTTGTCAGTCCTGCTTCTAGTAGAAAATGAAGGTGCTGTCAAAGCAATGTCCTCTCTGTCAAATTAGCTTGTGTTGTACAAATTACATGGCAAGGCTGATGTTTAAAAATGCTTAAAAAACTGCAACATGAAACTTCAACCTCCACATAAATTCTAAAGAATACATTTCTGCTGAGGCAGAATGTTTTTTTGTTTTTTTAGACCCATGATATTCAGAAATAAAGTAAAATGTACACATACACACAGAAAGTCTCTTGAATTGAACTTAAAATATTCTTTATTGAAATGTTTCATAACTCATCCAAGTGGTTTGGATGGATTAAGCAAAGTCCAAGTTCATGACTGACAAAGCCACTGATGATCACTGTTATGACAATGCTCACTGTGGGTTTGTAAGATTTATTTTACTTTATCTAGTTTTTTCTGGGTCTGTTGTACCTTTTTAGTTTTTTTTAATTTATTTTCCTCTGATTTTGATTTAGTGTCAACATCTGAGTTTAGGTACTGCCAAAGAAAGCTGGGTTAAAAAAAATTGCCAGATCATGTTTTTTTATGTCCCATAAACCAATAAGTGCTTGAAACAGATAAAAGAAAAAAAAAACTGTTTCTTAAAAGATTTAGTGTGACTGAGAAAGATCAAAGATGTTTTTTGACAGATTTAGTGGCAGCTGAACAACTGGTTTTGTCAGTTTGGTTCAGTTACCGTTTCTTGCTCACACCTCAAACACTTCTTTGATGTTATGTGATGGTCACATCTGTCATTTAAAAATGTGCATTTGAAATATGACTTTGATGATTCAGCGTAACATCACATCTTCATGTTTTTATATATTAGTCAACCCTGGAACATTTTTCAGCAGTGCTAATAAGCAAAAAGAAAATAAATAATTTATGTAACAAAGTCTGTGAAATAAGGTGGCAAAGATGATATGTTGATTGGTATTTATATATACATATATAAAACTAAAACGTCCAGTGTGCAAAAGTATTCAGCCCCCCTGTGTGGAACCCCCTTTTGCTGCAATTACAGCTGCAAGTCTTTTGAAGTATGTCTCTACCATCTACCAGCCTTGCACATCTAGAGACGGAAATCTTTGCCCATTCTTCCTTGCAAAACAATTCAAGCTGAGTCAGATTAGATAGAGAATGTTTGTCAACAGCAATTTTCAGCCATGGATTCTCAATTGGATTTAGATCTGGACTTTGACTTAGCCATTCCAACATATGAATACGTTTCATTTGAAGCCATTCCACTGTATCTTTGGCTTTATGTTTAGGGTGGTTGTCCTGTTGGAAGGTGAATCTCTGCTTCAGTCTCCAGTGCTATACAGACAGGTTTTCATCCTACATTGTTCTGTATTTGGCTCCATCCATCTTCCCATTAACTCTAACCAGATTCCCTGTCAATGCTGAAGAGAAGCAGACCCAGAGCATGGATGAAGGTGCTCTGGCCTTCTTCCACACGTTTGCTGGGTCACTCACATGGCTTATGGCAAACTGCAAACGAGACTTCTTGTTGTTTTCGTTTAACAATGGCTTTCTTCTTGCCACTCTTCCATAAAGTCCAGATTTGTGCTGTGCACGACTGATGGTTGTCCTATGGACAGATTTCCCCACCTGAGCTGTAGATCTCTGCAGTTCATCCAGTGTCACAATGGGCCTCCTGGCTGCATCTCTGATCAGTGCTCTCCTTGTTCAGCCTATTAGTTTAGGTGGATGACCATGTCTAGGTAGGTTTGCAGTTGTGTCATACTCTTTCCATTTGCGGATGATGGTCTCAACAGTGGTTTGTGGGATGTTCATAGCTTGATAAATCTGTTTCTAGCCTAACCCTGCTTTCAAGTTCTCCATAACTTTATCCCTGACCTGCCTGGTGTGTTCCTTGCACTTCATGATTCTGTTTTCTCCCCAATATTTCCTTGACAAACCACAGAGACTGTAACAAAACAGCTGTATTTGTATACTGAGATTAAATTGCACACAGGTGGATTCTATTAAGCCATTAAATCAACATTTGATAAGTCACCAATCATCAAGTAACTTTTGAAGGCAATTGGATGAAAAAGGACCTGAATACTTTTGCACACTGCACTTTTTACTTTCTTATTTGTAAAAAAAAACAAACAATTGAACTCGTATAATTTTTTTCCACTTCACAAGAGTGTACAACTTGGTGTTGGTCTTTCATATAAAATTCCAATAAAATATATTTATGTTTGTGGTCATAATGTGAGAAAATGTGGCAGCAAAACACTGTAAGCTAATGATGTGGTTGTACCAGTACTTACTCTGCAAATTAAAAGTCTACATGCACTTTGTATTGGTTGCAATTCTCAGTGCAGGTACAATTCCTTTTAAGTAACAGGTTCATAAAAGATTAACTTATTGTTGTTAAAAACAAACAACAACAAAAAACTGTGCACGGCAACATACCAAGAGTTGTTCAAATAAATTTAAAATCCAGTTTTATGGAAATGCATAGGGGTGTTTTTGGCAAGAGAATGGCGATACACAATGTGTCATAGATAATCAGAGATAATCTTTTTTTAATATAATTATTGAAAAAAAAATATATCTGAATATTTATACACCTTTCACATTAATAAAATTGCAAAATACAACCTACTTAATGATCAGAACAGTAAGCACTGCAACTCTATCTTATGTACAAGTTGCCTTTAACCAACCAAATTCATGGTGCTTTTCTTTTGGTAATTTAAGAAATATTTTTTCAATACTTAACATTGTTCGCTTTTTCACGATAAAATATTGTTCAACATAGGAAAAAAAAAAACAAAGATTAAGTGTGCTTTAACCAGTAATGTTCCATATTGATGGTAGAGAAAATAAAGTGCTGTTTATTTCCAACAATGCTAAGTGTAGCTGAACCAGCACTTTTAAAACAGTCCGGGAGCCTGAACTGTGCTGGAACAGGTCTTTCAAGAAACATTTAAGTATGATAAGTCATCCTGACAGGTATGTCAAGATAAAGCACTTCAATGTACCTAAGATGGTTTATTTTCTTCCAGACCAGCGCTGAGGGTATGAAAATGTCAACATTTTCACTGAATCTATGCAAAATGCATGCAGCGTGTCTCCACAGCCTTCCTCGTTCTTACATTAGCCACAAAGCACCAAAATCAGCAATTTTATACAATCCAGTTCCAACTTGGCACAGATTTTTAGTTTAGTACTCACCCTCAGTTAAAACTGGCTTGTACATGTCTCATTTTGCAGTGTAAGAACAACCACAAAGCTCATGAGTTCACATTCATCACAAGATGTTCTCTCAAAATGTTCTTGTTGTTTCGGTGTGTTTTAGCGCAGCTGAATGTGGCTCAGTGCGGTGTGCAGCAAATTAGCGGTCGGGGGTTTAAGTGGAACAATAAAGTAAGTCGAAAGAACTACAAGTCTGCTAATAAAATGTTGGCAACATTTTTTAATCAATACAAGTACAAATCAATGCACAATATTTTCTTACACCCCTAAAAATGTATATTTTTTAACCTCTGGAACCAAACACAAACTGTATTTTTCATGCCTCTATTCCTGAGCTTAGTCTATTCCTGAACCAAGGTTGCCCAGGCTTGTTCTTGTCTACCACCAGGTTGTGTTCCAGCTATACCTGCCCATAATTACAGTTGATTTCCTGTAAGCAGGATAAGTTAATTAAAAGCTGGAATCAGCTGTTTTAACTAACCAGTATTAAAGCCTTAATCACAACTGCCCTTACAGGTGCGGGCCGTTTGTGGGTGAAAAATGGGGAAATCTCTAGGGTGCATGCAGGTCGCCTGCAGGAGCTTTTAAGATCATAGAAAACCCAAGGTGTACCTGTCAGTCAAAATGTTCATGCACATTTTTTTTCTATGGGCATGCTGTGGGCATTACTTAACCTTACACATTTAAGGGTAAGTAAGTGTGAAGTAGGTGAGACGTATGTGTGCCCTACAGGTAAACGCACACAATTCCATTCACAACAAATGTATCTTTTTTTTTAACAGAAACCACTCCAGCAACCCAAATATTTAAGTCCTTATTCTATATAGCTCTCATTTAAAATATGTTGGTGCTGAAGTCAAAGGTCACAACCACAATAAAAGGACAGACACTAAAAGGGTCCTTGGTCAGGGGCCAAGAGTGTATGCTGGAAATGCAGAGATATGTCTGTTATTTAAACTCAAATTCCTACCATTTTAGCACCTTGAAAGTTTGGAGGTCAGCAAGACAGAATAGATTTGATGCACCTTGAAAAATGAGGATCTGCCACGCAAACAAATAAAGATTTGTTTCATGGTGGATAGTGAAGAAAACAAGGATTATGACAGAGGATATAACTGGCATAATTTTGTGCATATGACTTTGGAAGTTTGGTTAAAAGAATTTAACAAATATCTCCATTTGGATGAAGGTATCCTTATGAAGCAAAGTTTTTATCAATAAATTAAAAATGGTTTCTGCACTGATGGCTTTGTGGTGTGTGCATGCACATTATAGCTCCACATGGAGATTAATCATAAAAAAACCTGAAAAATGTAAGCATCATAACTTAGAAGTTAAAAAAGTTCAGATTTTTGTTGTTCTTGAATATCTTAACCGACTTTCTTATGTAACCTAATTAAAAACCGATAGAGCAAGTTAGGGGTGTTTTTAAGATCACTTAAAAACAAATGAGCCCTACAGCAAAAAGAAGTTTAAGTTAAAAGGTATTTGAAGAATGTCTGCAAACTATGCATCAAGTAACACATAGTCCCACAGTCATAAACGATCCCTGAAAAACTTTCTGAACATGTGAGCTCAGGGTTTAATATTCACCAAATCTAGAGTTATGTTTTTGATCCAATTGTATAGGTCAATACAGCAGATATTTTTAGCCAAAAAACCTTGTAGTTTTTTTGTTTTTTTTTTTGTTGTTGTCTAAAAGTTCAGTGGATTTTGATTAAGTGAAAAAAGTACAGCATGCTAGTAGGTTATCTTGAGGATTTTATGATAAACCTAAAATACATTTTTTTTCCTCTATTTTAAATAAGGGACAATATGTAATTGAAACAAAACTGCAGTATTTTCAAACTAAATATCCATTTCATCACATAAAACATTTCAACTTTATATTTTTTTAGACTTGGGCAAAAAAATACAGTTTATATTTTCAAGCTGGGTTCTCAAGTAGTGTTCTCATGGTGCAACCTTGTTTTTATATATAGAAGGGCTTGCTAACTATGATCCTAAAGATCTGCTTTTGTGCCTGTTTGACAGTTTATTTTGCACTGCTTTCTACTTATTAGCTGACTAATTTCATTTTGGTTTACTGAACACACCTGATCCAGGTAATCGGCAGCAGGAGGTGCCGGCAGGACTAGAAAATGCGCACAGTGGAAGATCTTTAGAACTGGGTTGGGCAGCCACATCCTATATAGCTTCAAATTTTGTGCAGGGTTTAATTCATTTATTTAAAAGTTTTAGTTGTGCGAATTTCTTCACTTAATGCAAAACTTTTAGTTTTAAAAAGACTTTCAGCATTAGAAATTACCACTTAAAAGCTGCTACAGACTTACCTGCAGACCCCAAATTTAAAAGACTGGATGAAGAAAGTTCCTGTAAATGAACTTATTTAGAATATTTACCATCATGGTTTTTGCGAACAGTTGCAAGGAGGATGACAGATATTAGTAAGGATGTTATGGAGTAAATGGAAAAACAGGTTCACTCAAGTCAAAGACCAAAAAAAAAAAAAAAAAAAAACTATGCAAGATCTTTTTACAGATTGCATAAGGCAAAACAAGTAAATCTTCTTTAGAAGTGTTGCTGGTAAAAAGATTTTTCTTTTAATGGGGTTTCTCAGCACAATTCAAGTAAAAAAAACAGTCACCATCTCTGAAACTACAATATATTCTTAAAAGATATGGAATTGAAAAAAAAGGTCAAGCATAACCTTTAGATCTATTTTCTAATAATCATTTGTTTGACAGCAAAACTGTTTCACATTTTGTAACAGTTTGTGTGAAATCTACCACTGCTGTCTGATAGCAGTGAAGTGCTATCTAAAGTTTGGGTCTTCCTGCCAAAAATGTTTTTTTGTTGTCATTTTTTAATATTAACTCCTAAAGACAAAATCCAGAGAACAATATCATAGTTAAAGACATTTTTAGTTTAAATAAATGTTAACAACTAAGAGGTATACACACATAGATTGGGCCTAGGTAAGGGAAAAAAACAAATTATCTTTCCTTTCAGCCTGTAGGATCAAAGATCTGGCAGAGCAGGTTTTGGTCATCAAGCTTCAAAGCAGAGATGTTTCCACAGTCCCAAGTACCCCATCCTTGCATGCAAAATATTTTCCATTAAAAAAAAAAAAAAAAAGGAAGAAAAAAAAGTAAAATGTATGTTTTGATTAAGAATACATAAAACCTGGGAGTGTGTAAAAATGTCAGCAGGAGTTTAGGAGCATTGGACTGGTACCATGAAAAGCTTTGTTCCCCAAATGTTTGTATTTTGGTCTAAGAACATACAGTATACTAATTAAAATATGCTTTCAATCAACAGTGTTAAGTTTCCAAACTCATGCAGATGGAATCTTGCATGACATGCTTAGCCTCATGTACATGGTTTTGCTTTAGCTGGAAGAGAGGTGTATGGTTAACGTTCTCACTCCACCCAGTATTGGACTGCTATTGCTCTGACAGTTACTCATTTTCTCTCAGCAAGTAAAGGAGCGGCACAGGTGAACTTAATTTCCTGTAAAACATATCTAGATTTTCTAAACATTTTCATACATTGTTTTTGATGGTAACTGCAAGTTCTTCTTCAAAACAGATGTTGTGTTTTTCATTACTTAAGAAACTGATAAAAAATTATTGCAAGCAGAAAACTGTTTTTTGTAACAAGTTAATAAAAAAAGCATTTTAAATATCCTTTGTAACAAAAATAAAACTTGTCATATTTTTCTGTTTGTGTGTAAAATGAACTGCCGTATTTTGTTTGTAGAGAGCAAATTATGATGTTTTGTAACTCAGAACTTAAGACACAGCTGTAATTTTTTTTCTAGTTTCACTTTTTCTCATTGTACAATGCTGACTAAAAAAATTGGAGGGTTGCTGAGGTGAACTATAATCAACTATCACAATGAGTGGGCCCGGAACATCAGCGAATGTTCTGCTTTTCTTAGCAGTGACATGTGGTAAGTTTTCACTTGAGGTTCATAAAATATAGGATTTTCTGGAGGCAAAAACACTTATGCCATGATTCTTTTATAGAAGATTCTATTAATTTCACATGCTTTTCTCCCTCTTTTTTAGCATGCGTGTCATCTGTAGCCTTTGCAATTGTAAGTTTGTCTTTCATTTGTACCTTTAAAACAATGTATGAAAAAATACATAAATAATTGTTTGCATTGTGAACTTTTTTTACAGTCTAACACTACAGAAGGTAAATGCAGAAGTTTTGAAAACATTTAGAACATTATTATTTTACTTAATGACATTTTGATTTATACTATGACACTGGAAAAATAACGCTTCTCTAACACTTCAATTAATATAGATTCAAGTCTGCAAAAGTCAAAGAACAGGTCAGCCTGAAAAATTGTCCAAACCTCAAGTTTTTACCTTTTTATCGTGGGAAGTTCATATGGCGATGATCACCATGATGACTTTACATTGATTAATTGATTAAATAAATAATCCTTTATATTATTGATTTGTTCTTAAAGCAATGCTTCAGTGCCAAATAATGGATCCCAAGAAAGTTGCCAAACAGAGAAACTGAAAGATGCCAGTCGCAGCGTAAGTATTTCAAACTTGTAATTTTTACTAAATATCCAAAACATGTATTTTTCAAATAATTCAATTTAGTAGACTGTGCAGATTATTTGAGAGCTTGCCGACATGAATACTTTCATTGCTGTGTCTATCTTTTGTGCAGATATCTGTTGCTGTGGACACGTTGCTTGGGGAGCTGTCCTGTAAACGGGGTTCTAATGCAAGTCTGAATGAAGCACTTTTTCCAGAGACGGAATTAAGCATTAGACAGATTCTGAGGTCGACGATAAAAGTCTTCTTAGACATGGTACTTTTTATTTTATCTGATCAAAAATGTTCAAAATCCATTTATGCAAAACACTGTGCCATACATAACTGTAAACAGTACTTCTCAATTTTGTGTTTGACATTATTTCTGAGGAAGAATACTTTTTATTATTATTATTATTATTATATTTTTGGGTGTTTCATGGGAATAATTCAGTATCACAACACTGTTCTCAGAGTAGTTTTTAGAAAATAAGGTAAAGTAATGAACCAGTGTTGTATCCACACATGGGACAAAAAAAAAAAAAAAAAAACTAAACCAAACTGAAAAACATGCGTGCACTCCTCAGATTTTACATTATTCAACCTTGCACAAACGTTGTTTTATAGAGCACCAACGAATCTCTCTCAAATGTTCTGGAAATATTCAACGTTCTGGGAAGCCTGGCTTCGGGGAACTACAGTGATAGTACATTTATAAGACAGTGGTTCTCACTCAAGATGGCTCCACTTCTGCCTTATGTCAACCAAGTCTTCCTTACTCAGTTGAGCAATCTGAACTTCAGTTGCACTTCTTTTCAAGAACTGTAAGTAAAAGATTTTACTTTATTATTTTATTCATTTTATTATTACTGTCTGAGCATGCAGCTAGATGGTGCTCTAACTCTAGCATGCTAAACATGTTACATCACAAGATGGATGTCTGTTGTCTGCCATGTCTATTAACTGTGATAAATTTATCCTGAGAAAAATATAGACCACAATTCTACGTTTCATGAATTATAAAAAAAGAATAATATCAAAAACAAAAATGTAATAATTTTTGCCTTGGAAACAGTCTCGAGCATAGGTGTAAAATACAGGAAGGTAGGAGTGTTGATTTGAACACGGTACAAACACTGTTTTTTTTTCTTTTTTATACAACTAAAAATAAAATGCATCAGTTTGTTTAAATGGTGGATTTTCTAATTTAAACTGGTGCCAAAGATGTATCAATTTTCTGAGATTGTAAAACCTCTCTGTGAAATTTATAAAAAAATGCTTAAAAATTTAAATGAGATAAAACAGTAAATTAATGTGTTTTGTAGGTCATTTCTTTGCTGAAAAATGCTTGATTCGTGTTTTGTAAGACTATTACCCTTTTAAATGATACAAGTGTAGGCAACTTGTATTTGTGGGATCAGAGAACAGTTGAGCATGTGGTTTGCACCCATGAAAATGTTCCAAATCCTCTCTTGCGTTGTTTGGAGATTCTGATAGGTGCTCCCAGTCAGTTGAATGATTGGCAGTACCTGTGAGCATTCAAGTGATTAACACATTTTCACTCTAAAATGCAGCAATGTTTGACTTCTCCGCAGAGTGGTAGGAAAGGGCATCTTTGTGTGGCAAAATTAAGGATGAACCCGTTTCATCTCCAGCTCTGTCCTCTACAAAGAACAACAGTCACACCACTGAGTTCTGAATTTAAAGATTAAAATTAGGTTTGCTGATAGATAACAGTCATGGGGACCAGCTCACACATCTGATGTAAACCAAACTAAACACTTGTGGGATCAGTTTTGGCCTGCTGTTTTGTGGTAGAGGGATTAACATCACTTTGTTGGCTGACTTGCAACAAATGTTGGGACATTCCACAACTGTATGTGACCAGTCTTAACAAAAACAAGCATGACAAGATCTAAAGCCCCGGTAACACAGCGCTTTATGGCTCAATCAAGGCCAAACCCCATCAAACAGAGGTCTCCCATGAATCAGACAAAGTTGTGGGCATTGATGACGAGTGTATGACGAGCTGCTGTCAATTCACAGGCGTGGCAGGACTTGGGCAAAATCAGAACTGTGTCGGACATGGCAAAAAGGTTTTGAACTACTCAAAATAAAAGATATGCAACACACAGGAAAGACACTTCTGTATTCTGGCAGTGATCTAAACTGCGGGAGACGTGGAAAGACACAAAAGTTTAGCGGTCGGTCACGGGCAGAGTACTGTCATCAGATGGGTGATATGCGCTGTAATTACGTGAAATGGCATGTGTTTAGCGGCGCATCACTGACGAATTGATTTTTCCTTAAACAAAGCACTACCATGAATATCTGAGACCTCGGCACTTGCAGTTTAGATGTGAAGGAGTGAACATGAAAATTAAAACTGTGATATCCTCATCGTCAAGCTCCAGCATCAACAAAAGCAACTGCTACAGGCCCAACATATTCTTTAAAGAAGAAGAATGAGGAGGAGGAGGTTGGTATGGAAAATCTAGGTGCATGACTGGATTGCAAGGAGAACACAGCTGGGACTTTTCCACCGTCTCATGGTTCAGCTGTGCAATGAAGATCCAAGAGCCTTTCTGAACTTCAAGAACTTCCTGCAATTTATGATGAAATTGTTCAGAGACTGACATCAGCCCTTACCAAGGAGACCACCAACTGTAGAGCACCCCTTGAACCAGGCCTGAAGGTTGCAATCACCCCGAGGCACCTAGCTTCTGGCTCCAAGTACAGAGAGATGGAATATGGCTGGAGGGTTCCCCAAAACACCAAAAGTTTAGTGGTGCATGAAATCTTTGAGGCCATTGTCCTCAAGTATACTCATAAGATGCTCTCCTCGCCACACACTAAGGCCCAGTGGCGCAAGGTAGCTGATGATTGGTACAGCAGATGGAATTTTCCTTTTTACCATTTTCCATGGTATTTTGCATTTTTGACTTAAATTGAACCTCTTGTCTAACTAGACTGCTGAAGTATGTCATTGTGAAGTGAAATAAACTATTCATGTATTAGATTTAAATAAGAAATAGAAGAACCAAGATAGCAAACTTAAAAATGGAAAAGAAACATATGTAATTATAATATAAATTTAATGAAGATAATAATCATGTATGTAATGTTAGCGGATTAGTATCGCAATCCAATATTTATTTCAATACATACACACGTGGACAAAATTGTTGGTACCCCTCAGCTAAAGGAAAAACCCACAATTCTCACTGAAATCACTTGAAACTTACAAAAGTAACAATAAATAAAAATTTCTTGAAAATTAAACAATAAAAATCAGCCATCACTTTTGAATTGCTGATTAACATAATTATTTAAAAAAAACAAACTCATGAAACAGACCTGGACAAAAATGATGGTACCCATAACTTAATATTTTGTTGCACAACCTTTTGAGGCAATCACTGCAATGAAGCGATTTCTGCATTTGTCAATGAGCGTTCTGCAGCTGTCAACAGGTATTTTGGCCCACTCCTCATGAGCAAACTGCTCCAGTTGTCTCAGGTTTGATGGGTGTCTTCTCCAAATGGCATGTTTCAGCTCCTTCCACAGATGTTCAATGGGATTCAGATCTGGGTTCATGGAAGGCCACTTTAGAATAGTCCAACGCTTTTCTCTCAGCCATTCTTGGGTGTTTTTGGCTGTGTGTTTTGGATCGTTGTCCTGTTGGAAGACCCATGACCTGCGACTGAGACCAAGCTTTCTGACACAAGGCAGCACATTTCTCTCCAGAATGCCTTGATAGTCTACAGATTTCATTGTACCTTGCACACATTCAAGACACCTTGTGCCAGATGCAGCCCCAAAACATGACTGAGCCTCCTCCATGTTTCACCGTAGGGACAGTGTTCTTTTCTTTGTATGCTTGGTTTTTGAGTCTATGAACATAGAGTTGATGTGCCTTACCAAAAAGCTCCAGTTTGGTCTCATCTGTCCAAAGGACATTCTCCCAGAAGCTTTGGGGCTTGTCAACATGCATTTTTGCAAATTCCATTCTGGCTTTTTTAGGATTGTTTTTCAGCAGTGGTGTCCTCCTTGGTCGTCTCCCATGAAGTCCACTTTGGCTCAAACAACGACGAATGGTGCGATCTGACACTGATGTACCTTGGCCTTGGAGTTCACCTTTAATTTCTTTGGAGGTTGTTCTGGGCTCTTTGGATACAATTCCAACGATCCGTCTCTTCAATTTGTCATCAATTTTCCTCTTGCGGCCACGTCCAGAGAGGTTGCCTACTGTCCTGTGGGTCTAGAACTTCTGAATAATATGAGCCACTGTTGTCACAGGAAGTTCAAGCTGTTTAGAGATGGTCTTATAGCCTTTACCTTTAAGATGTTTATCATTTTTTTTCGGATGTCCTGGGACAATTCTCTCCTTGGCTTTCTGTTGTCCATGTTCAGTGTGGTACACACCTTTTCACCAAACAGCAGAGTGACTACTTGTCTCCCTTTAAATAGGCAGACTGACTGATTATGAGTTTGGTAACATCTGTGATGTCAATTAAAGGACACACCTGAGTTAATCATGTCAGTCTGGTCAAATAGTTTTCAATCTTTTATAGAGGTACCATCATTTTTGTCCAGGCCTGTTTCATTAGTTTGATTTTTTTAAATAATTATGTGAATCAGTAATTCAAAAGTGATGGCTGATTTTGATTATTTAATTTTCAATACATTTTTATTTATTGTTACTTTTGTAAGTTTCAAGTGATTTCAGTGAGAATTGTGGGTTTTTCCTTCTTTAACTGAGGGGTACCAACAATTTTGTCCACGTGTGTATGTACTTTGTCAGTTATTTGACTATTTGCTATTGCTCTGTTTTTATTTTGCACTATAGTCTTTCTTCTATAAGTTACAATCTCATTAAGGATAATAATTTTTTACAATAGTTGTTTTTTTATAGAAACATATTTATTTCCATTCATTTATCACAGAAAAACACCAAGACGTTTAACTATTTAAAACAATTTTATTGGCATATCTTCAGGACACAAACAGTTTGAACAAAGACAGACATCTACGGCGCTCTCACCGCGCGCGCTCAGTTAATTTTCGCCCTAACTGAGCGGGCGCCCAGAGCTCTGACCTCGCGCGCTCAGCTTTTCTTTTTGCCCGTTCTGTTTCAGGGGTCGGTTTCGTCACTCAGGGGGCGATAACCTTTCTGGTTGATCTGATTGACCGAAATTTCTGGTCAAATCTGCGAGGCAATGGGGCGGGGCTTTCTTTTTTTTTTTTTAATCTGCTTTAATAGAGAAAAAACGTGGACTGAAACGCCGGTGTAGCAGCTGGAACGCCGGTGAGGAAGGAGACCTCTATGAAAAAACAACGGGTTAACCATGATCTTAACATGACTTTCATTAAGATCATGCTTTCACCCGTTTTTTTCATAGTGGTCTCCTTCCTCTTTTTTAAAAATTTTTATGTAAAGCAAGGTGCTCTCCTTAAGTCCGTAATGTCGCCCAACCGACGGTAACTAAAGTCTACATGTATATTTACCTTATAAAGTGATTTACACGAGTCAAACTTAAAGCACAAAAAACCCACTGCACTTTTTCATATTGTTCTTGGTCCTTCCTCAACGTTTTAATCCACGTTTCATCCGCCATTTTTTTTCTATTGTTGCAGATTTAAAAAAAATTAAAGCCCCGCCCCGTTGCCTCGCAGATTTGACCAGAAATTTCGGCCAATCAGATCAACCAGAAAGGTTACCGCCCCCTGAGTGACAAAAACGCCCCCTGAAACTGAACGGGTGCGTAGAGCTCTGACCGCGCCCTCTCAGTTATGCATGGTGGCGTAGAGGACTCGCATGCAAGTGTCTTCCTCCTCCTGGCACTGGTCCTCTCTTCTCCTCTTGTCATTCTTGCGGCTGCTGTTGGATGTGAGCTGAGTTGTAAAGGCCTACTCTACAACTTCAGACTCCATGTCCTCGAGGACATGTGATGGCTGTCACCATCCCAGTCCTTTAAGGGGCGCGGGGTGGGGTGGGGTGGGGGGTGGGGGTGGATGGGGGTTCGGGCATGAGGAGGCGGCAATGGCAAAGGGGACCAGGGTCAGAGTGATTAGGGTTCTCCGGTGTCACTGGTGATGGAACCTGAAAGTTTAGAAACCTTCTTCAGGTCATTTTGCTTGTGATAGCATTTCATACATTGAAATATGAAAGATACTTCACAAATGCATTAACTTAATAACAAAGTTACAATCAATTTACTTAACTGAACAGACTTTTGTAGAAGCCACAGAGGTGCAAGACCCAGGTCTCCCTCTCTGTGAGGATGTTGGTCGCCTGGCCAGTGGTCTTTTTTTGGACAGCTTCTCATAGCAGTCCTTTACTCCTCTCCACCACTGCTCTAGGTGCTCCACATTGATCCCCAGATGTTGGGCCTTCATCATTCAGGCAGCCCTCTTCTGCTTGTAGTCCTTCTTGCTGTTACCCCTCAACCACTTGAGAACATCCTCCTTTAAAGCAGCGTTAAGGCTCCAGTCCTTCTTGGGGGCCTTTGGGGTAGCCTTCTCCTTGGCCTTGCCCTGTCCACATCCATGGACTTTGCCTACGAGCACTGGCTCTTCCTCCTCATCATGAACAGCGTGGTGGGGGAGGAGTAGGAAGCCTAACTTCTTCCACATGGAGTGTTTCTCCCTTTACAATGGCTGGGGGCTGACTTCTGCAAGCTCCATGGGTGCCTCAGGGGCTGCAGGAGGGGTGTCAGGTGGTGTAGGAGCTGTATATGCAAAACAATTTAATGAGTGAAATACATGTAATTGTTATTTATTAATCAAAATTTAACTTGACAGTAACACAATTAGCATATGACAAAACATTGAAATGAAATTTGAAAAAATAAAAATTGTACTGACCATAAGCAGCAGCCTCAGCTTCTCAAGGAGCAACAGGACCAGCATCAGCCTGAGGGTCTGGACAGCTGAAAAAGCACTGACCTTGCCCTGTACCTGGACTTTCGCCTGGGAGTCTTGGGGAGCCTCATCCTCAGTTTGGGGTTTGGGCTCCGTCTGCCTCTTCTTGGCATGCTAACCCTTCTTCCTGGTCTTCATCACAAAAACAAGAACTTGCTGTGCACTGTTGAAGGTCTTGATTGGCAAGTGTGATGACCAGCTGTGCGCGGTCGATTTTATGTGCGGCAATCAGCGCTTCCTACAATGCAGAGCCACGGTTAGCCCGTGACTGGGGATAGATATGGCAGTGGAGTGCCCGTTTTACTTCCGCGCTTGGCACATGATCGGCGGTGCTTCAGACACAATGATGTCGCGGTTAGTCGTGTTTGACGCTTTTTTTTCACACAGTCAAACAGGTGCAGACCTATTTTTAGACTTACACGTGGCTCTACGTGCTTGGTTGTGCTTCGGTTGTGCTTCAACAGTGGAACATCCGCTGATGGCCATACTCTGTAGAACAAATGGCCTAGCCAAAACCAAAAATTACCACTTACAACCACGTTAACCAGATTTTCAGAAATTTTTTGGCCATGATTGTGCTGTAAAGCACCGTGTTAAGGGCTGTGAATATTGTGCTATTTGGGCTAGCACTAGTTGAAACAATTAATTTTTACAATTAAAATATTTCAAGTTTCTTCAAATTTCAAATTGTCATTCCAAAACCTTTGGGGAGTCTATAGCAGTTTCACTATAAGACATTCTTACAAAAAGGTTTAGATTGTTTTCACAAAAACAGCCCACATGCTGAGTTCATAACTTTTTAGGCTATGTTCACATACCATCATGTAACATTGTTGAAGTGTAGCCTAGTCCTTAAAAATTAATTTTCTTTGTCCCTCATGTATGCTATTGACCGCAAATGATATTTTCTTTCCCAAGGGTAATGTCCATGAATGAAGAACTAAAGCCATCTCAAACTGTGGAAAGAAAACTGATCTACAAGTACTTCATGAAGGAGTATCTATCAAGAAAGAATGTTGCAGGTGAAAACACAGATACGAAGTTTTGTTTTTCTAGGAAAACATTGACAATCATCATCAAAAATGTTTTATCAAAAGTTGAATAGCAATTGAAAATTAAAAAAAAAAATAAAAAAAACAGGAAAGTAGCTTAAATACAGCACTAAATATTTTTTTAAAATAAATAAATAAATAAACCACTGCACAGTAGCGTAGTGGTTAGCGCTCTTGCCTCACAGCAAGAAGGTCCCCTGTTAAAGTCCTAGCTGGGGGACTTGAAACAGTGTCACCAATGGGGGATCTTTCTGTGTGGAGTTTGCATGTTTTCTCCGTGCATGTTGTGCATGTTGTTCTCTGGCTTCCTCCCACCATCCAAAAACATGCTTCATAGGTTAATTGGTTACTCTAAATTGTCCCTAGGTGTGGATGTGAGTGTGCATGGGTGTGTGATTGTGGCCCCTGCGACAGACTGGCAACCAGTCCAGGGGTGTAACCTGCCTTCGCCCATGAGTAGCCAGGGGAGACTTCGGCAGCCCAATGACCCTGAAAGGGCTAAAGCGATTTCGAAATGAATGAATGAATTAATTCAAAAAAATGTTTTGTTTTTGGTAAAAAAAACTTTCTACATTTTATGTTGATCAGATCCGGGATGCAAAGACAATGACAATGGAAGCGCAAACTGGCTGAGGAAAAACTTTGGACAGTTTTCTGAATTTGCAACACTTGAGGAACTAAGGACAATAAATCAGGAATTTTCAGCAGTGAGTATTGCAATATTGAATGTTAAGGAAGAAGAAAATGTTTTAATGATTTAGATGAAGGGTGTAATAAGATTTTTGCTTGAATCAACAGGTAGCTCTACTGGGTGTCCTCTCACCAAAACAAAAAGCAGAAATGATACTGGATTCAGGAAATGGTGCTTCAAAAGATTTGACTTTAGTACATAACATTTTGACAAATTTGACAGACTCTGGCGATGATGGAGAGCTCATTCAGTTCTTTCTGGCTGTGACACAAATCACCAACATGGTAAACAATTTGCACACGTGTTACCCAACCTTTGTTCAAAAGATCTAAACCATTCTGTTTTATAGAACCTCCTTTGCTTGATCAAATTGCCTAAAGCTATTCAGTGAAAAGAAAAAAACAGTGGTTAGAAACTGCGGGGTGGTAACTATCAATGACCATACTTGGAAAAGAGAGTGAAAGAAAAAAAGCAAGACAAAGAAAAAGACCTGTTAAAAAAAAGGGAGAAAATGGAGATGTCGACGTGTCTAGCCTTGTGATGGAGTGATGTATCCCTAGCTTTTCTTCTATTTTCACATGATTTCTGAAAGATGATTTCTCAGACAGGAGTCAAAGCATCTATATCACACGGGACTCCTAATAGAGATGCGGATGTGACCTGACTAATGCAATCATGCATCCCTAGCTTTTCTTCTATGTCCACATGGTTTCTAAAGGAGGATGTGTCCTCTTTAACCCCACCTTTGAATTGTGTTGTTTTCAGATGAACATCACCTTCATTAAAAACACGGCTGTACGAGACACCATCTTGAACGTGACTTTGACAGCTCTCGCACCTAAATTTGTGAACTTTCAGCCTGGAAGCTTTGAGCTTTGGTTCCAAATCTATTTGGTTCCTGTAATAGCAAGCCTCAATCCAGTCAGCTTGTGGGTGATCCCCAGTAACATCAGCTGTGAATCCTATGAAGCTATGTAAGAGACAGTTTTCAAAGAGCAAAATATTTTTGGCCTTGATCTCGGGGCAAGAACGGTTGGAAGAAAAACCCTATAATGCTCATGTTGTTTGTCTTTTTTTTCATTCAGACTCACTGGTCTTCAGCAAAGTTTGAGATACCTGCCACTTGGTCTTTCACTGAGCGTGAGATCAAGCATAGAGTCACTCCAAAAGACATTCACAGGTACGTGTCAGAAAGACTTGCAGATCAAGTTAGAAAGTCCTACTACTGCTACTGACACAGCAACACCTTCTTTCCCATGACTACATGTGTTTGTCCCCTCTCTTATCAGCTTGCTCACTACCTGATTCCTTCAAGGTAAGGGCCTACATGACATGTGACCTTAAATGTACTCAAGATTCAGGATATTCAAAGAGAAAGCTATGGCGTGTCACTTTTACAATGTTGGTATATCAAGGTGTTGTACGTTGTTGGATGACACTAACGTATGTTGTTTAATGTTTGTTTCCAGTGCAAGGAGAGCCCTGTTGACGGTAAGTCTGCCAAAGGTTACTCATTAATACATGTTAGAAAAGTTGACACTGTCCAGCACACGTGTGTGATGCAAAACTTTGGTCTGTTCACAGAGAACCTCATCTGTGCTGGGGCCTACGGGTAAGTGGATTTGTCTCCTATGCTTTTTACAGCGGGCAGGTTTGCCTTACACCGCCATGTGCAAGACAGCAATTGTTTTCTTGTTGCTTCTCTTAGACTCCCTCTTGAGCCAACAGTGGACACTGGCAATTCATCTGCAGCCTTGTGCAATTTCACCATCACTGAACATGCCTGTTCATGGGTAAGACTATTCTACAGAGACAACCTACTTCCAAAGGCACTAGTCTCACGTCTGACTTGTAATAATAAGATGATGTCTAAAAATGAGAAGAAAAAGAAAAAGACTTGCATGTTATTCTCTTTTTTTTTTCCCTACAAGGCTGAACCTCTCACACCAAGAAACGTAGTTACACTTTTGGAGTGCTCTCTGGAAAGACAACAGACACACCCTGTAGAAGTCTGGAAGCTTTTCTTCCAAAGAACATCTGATCTGGACCAAGCTCTGGACACATTGGCCACCACGGTAAATCCAAAAGCAAAATGCTCAAGGCATTTTGTATTTCTGTCCAATGCCATTTGAGACTTTGCTCTAACCAGTGACTTGTTGAAAAAATTGTCAGCACCCCACCAACGAAAGCAGCAACCCAACCTTGGCAAATGCTCTGGAAAGCTTTGGGAGAAGTGAAACTGAACAAGTTCACTCAGGCAGAACTACTGAGTCAGGATTTCATCGCTGACTGGTTCCAGAAAAAAGCTGCGCCTCTTCTTGGCCTCTCCCACAAGAAACTTCCTAATCTGCCTGAGCTCCAACAACTTCAGCTGCGTAACGTACCAGACTGTGTAAGTCCATGGCTTTGCCCCTGATCTATTGCTCTTCCGTGTGCAAATACAGCAAACCCGCAAATACCACGGCTTGTTGGATAATGAAAAGCTTCTTTTTGCATTGTAGCATCAACGCTTTTGGCAGCCAAAAGGCTTTCATGGACAGTTCGGTCAGGAAGCAGTCTACACTCATTTCATCAAGCCGTTCTTGTCAAGGAAAGACTCTTCTGGTAAACGAAGATATTCAGGCACACCATGCCAATGCTTTGCTTTCAGCTGGTGTCAACACAAAGCCAATAGCTTTGCCTACCTCGTGTTTTGCAGATCCCGGCTGCATCTCCTCCACGGGCAGTGGTGACAACTGGCTCCAGGCCAATGTGGGCAGTTTCTATCAATTTGCCTCACTAAAAGAATTGCTGTCAATCCATCCAAATTTCTCCAGTGTGAGTGTTTTGTCTTAGCTGTCTGCTTGAACTTTCAGAAACTGCCAAATTCCACCCAAGACTTTAGCCACTGCTCCTCATTGATCCCTTACTGATGTTTTTCCCCTCACAGCTCCAATACTTGTCAGAGCTTGCTCCTTCTCAGTTGGCAACATTAGTCTTAAGGTTAGGCAGTTCAAATGACACAGACATTATTGATCAAGTCTTTGAGCGGCTCGACACTGGCAATGCTCTTCAAAATGTGGACCAGTTCCTGACACATCTAACACCTAAGG